>CM043117.1:13694568-14041982 GCA_023701765.1 Hylyphantes graminicola | reverse complement strand
TGCTGCGTAAAATGGGAAAAAGTTTGTTGTGAATTGTTTTCAACTGATTTAAAAATTTTGAGTGTAGAAAATGTTCATTCCTCCAGTTGATTTTTTTTTTTAAGATTAGAAAAATTAATGTTTATTCAGTCATGGTTCTAGGCATTTACAGATGACTCCATCGTCCTAACTAGTAGTTTAAAGTAGTTTTAGAAAATAGTTAATTAGTTTTATCCACATCTATGTATAAGATGCGTATATAAGCTAATTAAAATCATTCTCTAAGCTAATTAACTACTTGTCAGAAACGTGACCAGACGTAGACTGGGATTTCGTATTAATAGTTTATTTTGCTTTTAATTTATATCTATACCAAGAAGGGGGGGGGAGGGGGCTGGGTAGCCCAGTCGGTTAAGCACTCGCTTAGCATAGCGGAAGGTCCCCCAGGTTCGGGTCCGGGCATCGCCAAAATAGCTGCCGACGCTAAAAACGGTCCTTTTGCAGCCAAAAATGTCCGGACGAATAATACTCCACGTGTAAGGGAGTGCACGTTATTAATATCCTTCAAAGTCCTAACGCTGCGTACGGATGTCGCCCTTAACGGTTGCGTTGGGTGCCTATTCAGGTGTTGGCCTCGTAATAACCTGACTGTGGTTCTAAAATTAGACACCCGTCGCCAATAGCCCTACGTGTAGCTCTAGTGCGACGATATTTCAAAACCCTAACCTATACCAAGAAGGATTGTCCAGATAGGTAACCGTTTTGTTAGCAGTTTTTTAATAAAAAAAAATCGAAAATTAAATATGATTCATAAAAGTTTGATGCTGGTTTTATCATTGAAAATGTAATCAAAGAAAAAAAAAGATATGGGCTTCAACGAGTCAATAAACATGCCATAGATTAGGTAATAGCTAGAAATTAACATGCCATTGCCATGCCAGTATATATTCTAAAATAAAGATAAAAAATGAAAAAAAATCTTTAAAATCTAAAATAAGATAATGAAAAAAAAAATCTTTTAAAATCTAAAATAGATTAAAATGAAAAAAAATCTTGTAAAATCTAAAGAATAATTTATAAATGAAAAAAAAATCTTTTAAAAATTTAATATAATCACGTTCCTTTTTTCAGCAATACTTTCGGTTTAAACTTATACGTATAAACAAACCTGTTATAATCGTATTCAAATTTTAATAATATTAAACTACTATTTCTCAAAGCCAATAATGCATGCTCTATTTAATTCATATACCTTAGTTTTATCATGGGCACGGAACGATGCTTTAACAGAATAATCTTCGTCCTTACTCGCATTTAGTTGAACAGAATATAAACAACCGAGTATGTAATACAATATAAATAACAGTAGTATTTTTCGTTATGGTATCAAAAAGTTTACTTGATATTTTCAGATCCCTCGTTAATTATAAAATATGAAAAATCGTTTTTTTTTGAATTTGTTAAAAGTATATCTTTTCAAAACCACACATTCCTTTATAAAGAGATTGTATGATTTTTTATTAAGTAGTCAGGAGTCAAAATATTTAACTATTAATTCACCAATTTGAGAGAAAAAAAAAGTTTTCAAGGAAAATGAGGGAAATTTTTACTAAATATGTAAAAAAAACTATCACCACCCATTTCAATAAATATCCAATAATAAATTATCAAAAAAATGGAAATATGGAGACTAAACAAATAATCGATTTGTTTATCTTTTTCAGTCCCAGTGATACTACCTTTGGCATTATCATGTTTTGCGATCATAATTTTAAAAAAATAATGGGGTCCTGACCATCTATTGGAATTAATAAAAAATATTTTCTAATTTATAGGAAAAAAGTTTGAAGAATCGAATGATGTTGCTTTTTGATTTGATAAATGGGCTACAGACAATCAGAAAAAAAATTAAAAAATGCTTATGCTAAAATTGTCCCCCCCCATTGCGACTGAAAGGGGCTCCTAAAACAATCATTGAAGTGTTTCTGTAAAATCGTGTAACAAAATCACTGTCGTTTAAAAAAAATCTTATTATAAAAGAAACAGCGTTCCTTTAAATGTAACACGAATCCAACTAGTTTATATTTAAATAGACTGTTGTTGAAAATCAAAAACCAATTAAACTTGAGAAAGAGGATACTGAACGGTTCACTGAACACCTTTGTTGTTTCAAATTAAAAGTGAGAATTAGCGACATTGAAATTTGTTTTTTCGATTTTACAAAGATGTAACTTACATTTTAAGTTGCAATTTTTTGAAACAGAAATATTTTATTACATGGTTGTCAACCGAACTTTTACTACTTTAATTTACTTATAATTGTATTAAACCCAGTAAATTTCTTTTTAGCATGGACTTCGAAGAGGAATTATGGTCACCTGATAAAAAAAAATATTTTACTAAATTTTATTGCTCTTCGTAATTCAGATGGGCCAATTAGTTCAGGCGTTCACCTTGCATCCAAGAGTCCCAGGTTCGGGTTCGAATATCGTCAAAATTACTGCATCGTCACTTGACTGTGGTTCTAAGTTACAACGTCCGTAGCCAATAGCCGTCGTGTAGCTCTAGTATGTCGATAATTTAAACTAACCAAACCATAATTCAATGTTTTCAATTGAAAATATTTCATTATTTAATTCAATAATACTATTTATGTATGTATATTTTATCCATAACACATCTTTATCCAATAATCAATTTTTATATTAATATCTAATAGTATCAATCAATTATTATACTAATATCCAGTAATAATAAATTATTATATTGATATCCAATTTATTAATAAAATTATTTACTCTAACTCTATTAATATAAGTTTATCATTTTATCCAATTTTAATATTATATTTTGGGACTAACCATTTCCGTATGTTATCCATATAATCTGATACTAAACTATTTAGCACTGTAATTTAACTTTAGTCAAACCAAATAAATTTCGTTTGAATTCCAACAGAATGAAATAAACATTGTGTCATAGAAATTAACTTTTTGATGATGAGATTTTCACTCATTCTATGTGAGCATACCATATTAATTTCGTGACCCATTTACACCGAGCTGGAAAATCATTTAGTTTGTATAATAGTAAAATTCTTGGGCTACTATTGCATCTGGGTTACTGGAAAAATAGTTGAAAAGACTAGCACATTTGTGGTAGCTAATCATTCGACCGCTTTCAATTTTAATACAGGAAGTAGTGTAAATCAGATCAAGCAAATGATATTCTTTAACTTTGGAGACAAGTTCTCGTAATTTGAATGATTCGGGAAGTTAAAATAAAAGTTATAAAATTTGACATAACCCTTTCAGTTCCAGCGATGCCATTTGGCATCATCATGTTTCTAATCATAATTTAAAAAAAATAAAAGGGCTGACATCTGTTGACATTAATAAAAATATTTTCTAATATAAAAGAGTTTGAACAATAGATGTTCTTTTGATATCATAAATGGCTATATACTGTCAGATTTTTTTTCTAATGTGATGATGCCAAAATGTCATTGGGACTGAAAGGGTTAAATGTATAAATTTCTATGTAGTAAATTTCCATGAAACTTGACTGACAAGTGATCATATTTATACGAGCTGTAAATATTTAAAAAGGTTGAATTGAAATTATTCGAAAATCTTTAATAATCTAGAAATAATTTATAAGCCCACGTAGTTTTATGAGAATTGGGTTTAAACGTTTGCATTGTAGAAGTAAAATATTGTAACCCAAATAATATTAAATTTGAATAAATAATTAGTTTAAATGGAAACTTGTTTCATTGATTTTCAGTATACATTTTACTTATAACTTTCTTTTTTATCGCCAAGTTTTTCATTATGCTTAGTTTACATTTTTCTTTACTTTACATGAAATACACTTTTCATACCTTAAGTGGTAATGGGCACGCTGGATCGCGGGCCTCCAAAGCAAGTGCACCAGTGCTAATCCAATGGAGAAAAAAATTCTTTGCCACATTTCTCCGGCTATATTGAAACCCGCGATCCAGCTCACCCATTCCCTCTTAAGACTCTAGAACTTACCATATTTTGAACAATTTGCGCTGCTGTATGAGACAATTGCAAACCATTATAAGAGGAAAAAAATAGCTTCAAGTATGGTCTCCTCGTATAAGACTAACAATAGATTATAATTTTTTTTTTTAAAGTGTAAAACTATATTAACCTCAATTACATTCTGACTACTGTATAATTTTATCTAACCTCAAACCAAACCTAATCCATCTATTTTCGGACCCATCAGATCGGAAAATTTAACTTTCCATGCAAGTGTTTAATTAACTCACAATTTTTTTGTGACGAACTTTAAGAATAAAAGATCTAAAAAAACATTGCTCCAAAATAGTTATTGGTACGGTCTAGATACAGTTTGGAAGATTTTGAATAGTTTAATTTTTTTAACTGCAATGAAACGATGCACCCATTTTAATGGAAGATTGTAGCACACAAAGTTTTTATCAACTTCTTTTTTCAACTTCCACAAAATGTTTCAGAAATAAGATTTTGTTGCTCTGATCCTTTCATAATAACATTTCCATAACGAATCTCTACACCCAACAACGAAGCCCGCTTAAAAATAAACACATTAGGATTTTTTGTCATTATTATTTTTTTTTAATTTTTACTTTAATGAAACATTGAATCAATTTTAATGGAAGATAGTAGCACACAAAAGTTATTCATTTTGATCAACTTCAGAAAAAGGTTTCGGAAATAACATTTTGTCACCTCGATACTTTCGGAATAGCAATTTCTTTTAGGAATCGAATCTCTACTCAGAACAAAAGCATGATTAAACTCTAGCATTGTAATTTTTTGTAATTGTACATTTTTTTACGATAATGAGACACTGAATACATTTAAATGGAAGATTGAAACATTGAAACATACAAAACAGCTATCAATTTTGCTCAACTTCAGGCAAAAGGTTTCAGAAATAAGATTTTTGTCCTTTGATCCTTTCAGAATAACAATTTAATTAACAAATATTCATACCCAACCCAATATAGAATCACGTTTAAAAAGTAACACACTGGAATTTTTTTGCAAATAAACATCTCTTTACCGTAATGAAACACTGAACCCATTTAAATGAAAGATTGAAACATACAAAAAAAATATCGATTTTGCTCAACTTCAGGCAAAAGTTTTGAAAAATAATATTTTGTCGTCTCGATCCTTTCAGAATAACTATTTTCTTAATGAATCTCCACGCCCAACACAGAAGCACGCTCGAAAACTAACACTATTTTTTTTTACATAATTTTAATCTCGCGTGATCCCCAAATAGACGTCCGCTTCCTTATGATCTCCGCTGATGATCCCATTGTCAAAGATCTCTCTTCCTAGTCTTAATTAAAAAAACATCGCTCCATTAAGTTAGCTGACTCTTCATTACGTTGTTGGGTTAAAGATGGCAATGTTATTGTTGCTGTTGTTGCTGGTATTGCTGTCATGCGATTCTTCGAAACTAGGGCTGTTTAATGGAGACTGACTAAAAGACATCTATTAATAGTAATAATCAGGAGTTAGGCTTAAATGATTACAAATAATGTCACACCCTTCACCGAAACTGTCATGGTTTTTTTTCATATTATGAGTTAATGGTCCCATTGTCCACTCAATTCCTGGTCGTAATTGAAATCATTGCTTTTTAAAGTTAGCTCACTCTTCGTAATCATGCTGCTTTAAATATGGTACATTATTTTTTTATATAGTTTTATTGACACGCAATTTTTTTTTACTGATGCGGTTTTATTTAGACTCGATACCAGACGCAGCTAATAATAGTAATGGTGATAAATGTTTAGACTAAACATTACTAGGTAGTTAGTTAGACTTAACATTAGCTAGACTAAAACATTAGACTGAATTACAAATAATGTCACACCCTTTACCGAAAGTGTTTAAAGCTATACCTCGAAATGAAATGTAGTAATTTCATGTTCTGTGTTGATGATCCCATTGTCAAAGATCTCGCTTCCTAGTCGTAATTAAAAAAAAAAACATCGCTCCATTAAGTTGGCTGACTCTTCATTACGTTGTTGGGTTAAAGATGATAACATTATTTTTTTTGGTATTGTTGTAATTACGGTTCTTTGAAACTGGGGCGGTTTTATGGATACTCTCTACCAGACATAGCTATTAATAGTAATAGGGATACTTAAGGGTTAGACTTATAAATGATTACAAATAATGTCACACCCTGTCACAAACTGTTTGTAGCTACACCTCGAAACAAAATGTAGTTATTTTTATGTTGTGTTGATGGTTCTATTGTCCACTCTCTTCTTATCCATAATTGAAAAGATTCTTCATTAGGGTAACCTACTCTACGTTACCTTTCTGGTTTAAATATGGTGCAGTAACGGTTTTGGTATTGTTTTGTTGTCATGTAATTCTTTGATACTGGCCTTTTTATTTAGACTAGCTAGTAATAATTACAGAATCTCTGAGCAAACTGTTAGATTGAATTGTGATAAAGTGTTTGCACTAGTGTAAAGACTAGCTAGTGATAATTAAAGAATCGCTGAGTAAACTGTTAGACTCAATGAAGTTAAATATTGTCGCACTCTTTACTGAAAGTGTTTGCAGGAATGTCGGGAAATAAAAATGTACTTATTTTATGTTCTGTGTTGATGGTCCCATTGTCCGCTGTCTGCCTGTCCAGAATTAAAAATATTGTTTCATTAACTTTTCCTGCTCTTCATTACGTTGCCGAGTTAAAGATGATAACATTATTTTTTGGTATTGTTGTCATACGGTTCTTTGAAACTAGAATTGTTTAAAGGAGACTGACTACCAGACATATCTAAAAATAGTAATACTCAGGAGTTAGGCGTAAATGATTACAAATAACGTCACACCCTTCACCGAAAAGAACTGCCTCGCGTGGTGTTTTTTTTTCATATTCTGCGTTAATGGTCCCATTGTCCACTTAATTCCTGTTCGTAATTGAAATTATTGCTTTTTAAAGTTAGCCTACTCTTCGTTATAAGCTTCGTTGTAACAAAGTCCCAAAGTAAAATGGTGAATATCAACACTTGCCTTTGTAAGACATAAACAAAGATATTTATCAAATATTTCGCACAAACACACCAAGCGACTGGTGATTCTTAAAACTCACGGCGCAGCTATGGTATAATTACCTGTCTCGATTTGGCTATTTGAGTTCCATTGAAAAGCATTTCAACCTTTCAGTCCCAGTGATGCCATTTGGCATCATCATTTTTCTAATCATAGTAAAAAATAATAATAGGGCTGACATCTATTGGGATTAAATAAAAAACATTTTCTAAAAGAGAAAAGTTTAAAGAATCGAATGGTATGCCTTATGATATCATAAATGGCTGTAGGCTAATTGTAAGTAGATAACTGTAATGTAAGTCAACATTTAAGAGAAGATTAAAAGCTTTCTAAATTTAAAAAAATAAATCAAAATAAAGTACATAACATTATTAATTTATGATACGTGTAGATCAACTCTTCCACAATTTTGTTTTTCATTTAATTTTAAAAGTTGTAGTTATCACTTTTTATGCACGTGTGGAGGGGGGGGGGGGGCTAACTCTACAGAATGGATAATTTTGCATGGGAAAATTATAAAATGGTGATGCCAAATTGTCATTGGGACTGAAAGGGTTAAAAGTATTCAGATTTCATATAACTCGATAGGTATGGCTATTATTATTATTGTAAGATCAACTCAATAAAAACGGAGGCAAGGTTATGATATGTTGGTCGGTTTGTCCATTGCCACTACTGACTAGCTTAAAATTCTAACGTAATGTGGTTGCTCTACCTATTACATTAAATAAAATATGAAGAGTAATTTCTACAGAAATTTGGGCCTTTCGTTGCTTGACAACGCAATGCCAATCTCTAAATCGAGATAAGCCATTATACCAAAACTATTCCAAACCCACTTTAGAGTGGCCAAATTGTCCATACATTAATCTTTTAAGGTAACAAGTCCATTGATGAGGTGTTACTACCACCACTACACCAATATACCCATTAAACTTGTCAGACAAGCCGGGTAATTGTTGTATCGGATGAAACAAAACTAGATTGAGTGTTGAAGCGCTTGACTTGGCACGACCAAAATAAGAGAATTTTGTACGCACTAATTTGGCGACACAAGTCGAGCACGAACTTTTAAACAATAACACAGGTAAAAAGCCATTCATTCTGCATTTGCGATTTTGGCTGAAGCGGCATAATAATGGGGGATGGGATAAAATGATGTATCACGTGGTGGAAATCCAATTAACGTATTGTTATAAACTTAAAGCTACTGTTAGTTTAAACGTCATCGTGTTTCTATTCAGGGCCGGATTTAAAGATTTGCCGCCTCTAGGCTACGATCGATTTGCCGCCGGATTTAGTTTTCTTGACTTATGTTCTTTCTACACATTAGAATCATTTATGTACCTTTACACTTTAAATCGAAATAATAGGAGATTTTTTTTTAACTATTCTACTATTTTTCGTTCAACTTCCAAATCCGGGGGAGAGGGTGCAATTGCCCTCGAAGCAACCATGTTTACTACTAAATATTAGTACTATATGTACGCATTAATTTAAATTATTAGTTTTCTTTCTTGAAAATATTAGTATCGATATATATATTGTATGTATTTTAATTAAATTGTTATTTGTAAATTAAGGTTGTGTGATTAGCTTTGAATGTGTATTATTTTATTCAACTTTTCTAAAAAAAAGTGCAATCAGGTTGTTTCAGATTTTGTAGTTTGTTTCCATTTGTGCTTTTCCTTGTGTTTTTTAATTTCACTCTCAAAATTAGCTATTGTTTTCGTCTTTTCTGTGTTTTTTTACAGTTCTTTGAGTTATTCAGATTTTTGTAAATTCTAATCTGTAAAAACTGTCTAGGAAAGCAATGAAATTTTTTTGGCAAGTTACAAGTTTAAAAAAAATTAGCTTTTAGAAGTCTTAAAAAAATTAAGTAAATATGTGATCGAGACGATTATGTACGAATAGCGTTGTAATGTTCTTTGTCTACTTTTTACTTTCAATTACCTTTAAAAATATTCAATTATCGGCGCTTTCTATGAAAGGGTTGTAACAACATTCACTGGCTCTAAATACGATACGATCAATTTGAACTTGCTCTACATATACGGCAATTTTCAGTGTTTTAAAACTAATATAATTGAATAAATAATTTTGTAACAGACATTTTTTCTCGATATTCCGAATTATAATGGACTTTTCTATAAAGAAAGTCGCAAACAAAAGGTCAATTTTTTGTGAAGTGAATTCTACGGTCTCTTCTAAGGTCAACGTACGTATACCTTTTTATAAAGGAGAGGGTATAGTACCGATATACACTGCTCACAACAATTAGGGGAGCGCATGGTTTAAACCCGTTAACCCTCAATGATTTCATTTGTAATCATAAAATTTAATTATTTTTTCCTCACTAAGTTGAGCTCGAACTTATTTATTGTTATATGGAAGAATCATGTGTTGTAAAGAATTAAATAATATTGTTTTGATTAAGTGAAAATCTGAAAAACATGGTAAAATAAAATTCACTCCAAAAAAATTTATGAAATAAATTGACCCTATTTTTTTTCACTCTTGCATTTTTAGGTGTCTAAAAATTGATTATAATTCTTTCAACAAATTAAGTTTTGAAATAGTATTGTTATATTTTTTAAAGTTATGATTCTATTTTTTAAACATAAATTTAAGTTAAAAAATTAAGATTTCAACCCTCCCCCCCCCCCCCCCTCAGTTTTTTACCATTTCCTTCTGGATTCATAAGGAATCTAGTTCACTAATTTTATATTTTTAGAATAAAAAATAAAAAATAATTAACTGAAAAGATTAATAAAAGTGCTCAAATTGCTCCCCTAATTGTTTTGAACAGTGTATAATGTATATCGATAGTACCGACACACATTATTTCATTAAAAAAAATACAAGATCATACAAAAAACATCAACTCACCACAAAACACCTGCATCCAGCCACAAATATGGAAGACGGTGGACGAATGGAACACGAAGAACAGAACCATGCAGCAAATGCAAAGCAGGATGATGACAACACTCAGGCCGATGAAGACGGTGGCCGCTCTGAAAGCCGGCGTCGGTATCGAGTTGAAGTCCGTCAACTTGCCCTCGCAGATGACATCTTGGCCATCCTGTACCATCCGGCACGCTTGCCACAGTCCGAAGTGCCCCGTACCTTTGCTGTCCGGAGTGTCCCCAAGCCAGTGAGGCTGGACAAAGACGACAACAACTATGATGGCGAAGCAAATGGTGAAGACACCCCATAGGACACCGATTGCTTTGGAGTTCTTCATGTAGCTGTGGTGGTGGAGGCTGGATTCGGAAGCGTACTCGTATTTGGGGTCCACGGTCATGGCTGGTTCTGGAATTGGTTTAGTTCTCCAAATATTTTGTCTGGTTTCTGTAAAGGATAGAGTCCGAATTGTCTCTTTTTTCCCGTTGAAGAATCTAAATCCGTATCTGGAATATCTTGGCTGCCTTGGAAGATAATATCCGGAATGGTTTACTATGTTTTTTTAAGACTGAAGACAAATTCCAAAATGGTCTGTTAGGACAGTTCGTA
Source organism: Hylyphantes graminicola (assembly GCA_023701765.1). Taxonomy (NCBI): domain Eukaryota; kingdom Metazoa; phylum Arthropoda; class Arachnida; order Araneae; family Linyphiidae; genus Hylyphantes; species Hylyphantes graminicola. The sequence continues at coordinate 14,031,387 of CM043117.1, read as the reverse complement.
CTATGAAGAAACAACCTTAAAGTTAATATTCAGAAGTCTTAGCTCCCACAACCACTATCAAAATGTGAATATCCGAAAAGAGTAGCAACACAATGTCCAGCGAACTGTAAAAAACAACGGCCAGAATACTAGAGATGAACTGTGAAGGTGGAAGAAAGATGAAGAACAGTGGGGAATGAGTGAGGGAGGTTTGACGACTGACTGGTTTGGCGGTTGTGCGGCGTTGTGTATCAAGGCAGGTTGGTGAATGTGTGCCAGTGGGGTGTTGTGGTGTTGGCGGTCAGAGTAGTTCTCAGCTTTGGCAGATGCGTATTTGGCGCCAAAATCGGTTAGCTGTCTTTGTCGGGGAAGAATCAGTAGAGTGGATAGGTGAGATAGGGCTCAGTCAAAGAAGCCCTCGTACAAGGGCTCAAAATACAGATAGTGGAGAGGCGTCATTTATTCAACAAAAACACATGAATTTTAATCACTTAAATTTAATGGTTTAATTCAGCAATGGGTGTTAATGGCATTTACAAATAAGGCAGAAATAGTAAAATTTGATTTTCCGATCAGTGGTAACACTGTCTACACTGTAAAAAAAAACCTGTGTTTTTACAGTTAAAAACTGTCAACTTTGACGCCAGTTAAAACTTTTTTAACAGTTTAAAACTGTACTTTTTTACAGGAAAAATGTATTTCTTTGTAGGAAAAATGCATTTTTACAGGGAGAAACTGTTAAATTAGACGTGCTAAGAGTCACTTGATTAAGATCATCGTAAAAAACAAATACCCAATACTAGCCCTCGCGACAGAGTAATTACTTTGTCGCAGACGGTTCAGTATTGGGTTCGCACACAAGAGGTTCCCGGATCAAAACTGCGCACGGTCTGTTCCAGGAACCTCTTGCGTGTGATCCCAATACTGAACCGTCTGCGACAAAGTAATTACTCTGTCGCGAGGGCTAGTATTGGGTATTCATTTTAGCAGGGAGAAACTGTTAAATTAACATTTTCTCCCTGCTAAATTAACAGTTTCACTCTGTTAAAATAGCAGTTTTCCTGTAAAAAAAATTTACAGCTTTAAAATGTAAAAACAGTTATAACTGACGTCAAAGTTGACAGATTTTAACTGTAAAAACGTGCTTTTTTACATTGTAGACTTATAAGTAAGAATTTAGTTAGGTAAAGACTTTTTTATTTTAGAATTACCTATTGCTTTTATTCACTATTGAATATTATTTCTGTTGAATTGAAATAACAAGTAAAGCAACAATGGAAGTTGACGATGGTAATATTTAAGAACTCGTTTTATTATCCTATTCAGAACAATTAAGTTACCTCAATTTAATTTAAACTTTATTTAAAAACCAGAAGTGGTGACCAGGAAGTGCAGCGGCGAGAAAACTTGAAATTCTCTGATAAATAAATAATTCGCTTCCATGTTTTTTTACCGCAATCTTAAATTAATGTGAAAATATAGATTTGCTTCTCTTTCCGTCTATTGTTTTTCTGGAACTTTGCCGGGGCTTTGAATCCCAGTCGGTTAGGCACTTGCCTAGCACCCGAAAGGTCCCAGGTTAGGGTCCGGGCATTGCCAAAATAACCGCCGGCCTATAAACGGCGCGTGCAGCCAAAAATGTCCGACGAATAAATAACCCGTTTTAAGGTGCACCTTAAATATCCTACAAAGTCCTAACGCTGGGTACGATGTCGCCCCAAACGGTTGCGTTGGGTGCCCATTCAGGTGTCGGCTCATCACTTGACTGTTGTTCTAAAATGCGACGCCCGTCGCCAATAGCCCTCGTGTAGCTCCAGTGCGACGATAATTCGAACCTAACCTAACCTGGAACTTTGCCACAGCATTAAGAAATATGTTTTTAAACAATCTTACTCTCTCAGAGGCGCTTCTACGTAAGATTGTACTCCTCAAAAACAAAGTGCAATAACTTTCCACCCACAATGGACATGCTTCATATCTTAAGTAGCAACAGTTCCACAGAAATGAAATTGAGGTCCGATTGGTAGCTTAATGCGTACGGAATGTCATACCCCTGATCACCAAAATCACGAATGAAATTGAAGAATGAAAGCAGGAATGAACAGCGTCGCTTGAAATTAGCCAATTTATAATAGGAAATACATATTTTAAACTCAATAATACAGTTATTTATAACTAAGAATTATGCATATGATATAACAGAAAACTACTTACGGGAATTCAGTCGAAATATAATCTAAACCTCTTTTTTAAGATATGGATTTTTGAATACTCAATTAACATCAAAATATTTATTTACAACCAAATAAGGTATTACTTTTTGAATACCACGAAAGTTTTCGGTGGTAGGGTATTAATGTTGGTATTATCAAGGGTAAATTATTCAAAACCCAATTCTTTAAATTAGTATCATCAAACAATGATGATCCTATTTAAGAATATGTAGCACTTGTTTTTGTTTAAATTGTTAAATTATAGTCGTCGATCATTCGTATGCACTTTCTTAAACCTGTGTATTTTTTTTTGACCCGGTGTTTGCTTATTTTTAAAACCAAGAACAATTCTATCTGCTTTGCATATTTTAATTGAAAATATAATCGAGTATAAACTGAAAAATAAATAATAAAAAGAACTAAATGAGAACGAATTTGAATGAAGTAGGCTGGTAGTAGGATTACGTACAGTTCTTAAAATTAATTTTCAATTATAATTAAATTATCCTACCCAGTTTCTTCAAACCAGATTTATCTTTTTTTATTATCTACATTTAATTCCACTTTATCTTCACTACTCGACTTCTTTAACTGTAAAAATGTTAAATGGAGTACAAATGTGTCTTCCATTTTTTTTCCTTCAGAAAAACCCTTTCTGTTTCGGTTTACTTACCGAAGTGTTCTACAAGGCAACCGGTCTAGAACACACAAATCGTCACTTTCACCTGTCCGATGCCAATTTCAGTTTCTTAAAAATACGAAAAAAATAATTATTGGCTCATGAATCTTTGAACCGGGAACCGAATGGACAAATGATATACGATACATTCTATCGTTTGTATTTTTATTGCTCTATTCTAGATTACATTCTAAATTGACTAAACTAAAGAGCTTAGTGGAAGAACGAGCTAAGAGACAAAAAGATGTAAACGAGAAAATTAACTCTAAAGTTTTCATTTGTACTTAGATGCAATGAAAACGGCGCAAAATGTAAAAAAATATACTTAACCCTGCAATGCATGATTTTTTTTTCATCCCGAAAAAATAAATTTGTATCTTTAATAGTCATACATTATGGGGAAAATGCTGAAAAAAATATTAATTGCATTGGAATTTAAATAATTTTAATTTTTAAATTTTTTGCCTTGTCACAAAAACAAACTACAAAATTCCAATTTTGATAAGAATGACTAGAAAACTATTAACTATATTTTAAAATAACCCTCTAGAACTATAATTATTTTTTCAAAACAGTTTATTTGTATTTAGTACTTATATACTTTGAATACTGCCAAAGACGTAATTTCGCAACAGTTAATGACTTCACTCCTTAATATTTTGAATACACTTTTACTACTGTCATATATGAGGGTTATTAGCAACTAAAACTTCAAAATGAAATGTGATAGATGAAAAACACACAGATTTGTCTAGAGGAAGCTCTAAGTTAATGGAATAAAGAGGATTATGATGGAAAACACACACTTATTATGTTACTTGTTGCCATATGGCAACAGTATGTATTTGAGGGTCAACTAAAAGTTTATGAAACGGGGGAGGGGGGTATGTTGATATATTTAAAGGAGAGTATAACAGGCCCATTGACACAGAAATCCTAATTATTTTCAAAAATGCCACTTAGCTCGTTCTTCCACTAAGCTTTTCAATTGTGGATATGTTTTGTATTTCATATGTGGGATTTTAGGTTTTCTGGAAACAAACAGATGTTTGTAAATTTAGACAACAGTAATAAAATACAGCGTTGATAAATCGAAAAAAAAAAACATGTTAGTTTTCAAGTTATAAATTGTTTAGATTAATTGTGTCAAATTGAGAGTATTTCTTTGTGAAAGATACTTTGTTTAGTAGTGAATTGTTGCAAGCGAAAACAAAGTTCTATTTATTCAAAAATAAATGCAGATTTACTCATTTTTAAATGACAACGGTTCGGTGAGATGTTATTTAACAAATTATTTTTGTTATTTAATGACCTAATGATTTATTTAACCTTTTAATGCGTACTGTTACCGTTTGGTAACAAGTAACATAATCCACTTCATTCTATTAAATTAGAGCTCCTCCTAGACAAATCTGTGTCTTTTTCATCTATTACATTTCATTTTAAAGTTTTAGTTACTAATAATTCTCATAGATGACAGTAGTAAAAGTGTATTCAAAGTTGAAGAGTGAGGTTATTAACTTTTATGAAATTACGTTTTTGGCAGTATTCAAAGAATAATAATATTAGTACTAAATACTAATAAATTTTTTGAAAAATTAATCATAGTTAAAAAGGGTTATTTTGAAATATTTTTAGTAGTTTTCTAGTCATTATTATCAAAATTGGAATTTTGCTGTTGGTTTTTGTCATATGGAAAAAATTTTAAAGATTGAAATTATTTAAATTCTAATTAAGGTAAATTTTTTTTAGTATTTTTCCCATAATGTGTGAGTATTAAAGATACATATATATTTTTTGGGGGATGAAAATAAAAATTCATGAATTAGAGGGTTAACTGCTTCATTAGTGTCCGTTAGGGAAATTGTTTTAAAAATCTTTACAACAACAGAAAATATATGCCAAACATATAATTCTTTCAACACTTTATTTTCATGTTTATGTCAAAATGAAATATTTTACTTAAGTTAGTAACTTCTAATTTAACTTTTATTATTTAACTTTATGTTGTCATCTGTGAGTAACTTCTTTATGATTTAACTTTTTGTTTTCCTTATATAACTTTATTAAGAGAAATCTTGCAATTTGAGTTAGGAATCGAATTACTTAATGTCGAGTATATATATATAGAGTATAAATATACGAGTACATCAAATTTGTATTGTTTAAGATTACCTGAAAACTCAAAACGTTTGTTAAAGCATACATATTTGTATATTTAAGAATAATTTTATTCGACAAAATTTTAAATATTTTACCTGGCAAAAATAAATAGTTGTAAATAATAAAAATGTATTAAGTATTGTAAATACAATATTAAATACAATAAAGTACTTATAGACAATTGTAATAGAATCCGTGTATTAAATAAACTTCTTTATTAAACACATTTACATTTATAAATCATGCATCTCGAAGTAGCAAATAATGATAATATTAAGGTTATTTTAACACTTTATCATTATTAACCATTATCATCGTAAACTTATGAAATATTTAACTTAGACGTTGAAATCGAGAATTATTTAATTAACATCCAAACTTATACACCAAACAATTAATAACCCATAACAAACCAATAATTTTCTCTTAAACCACCAATTATGTCAAAACACGACCTCTCAATCCGTTCATCAACTTGGAATTCGGAAACAAAATCAAATTTCGAAGAATGTTTAATTTCTAGATTGGCGGCCACTTGTTTTAAGTAACTGCTGTTTTGCTTAAGGGGTCATAGGAGTCTTAAAAATGTGCAAAGAAGGTACTACAAAACATAGTTTGATCTTTCATGTCATTTTTTAACTACTCAGTATATAAGTATAATTTTTTATATGTAATTCTACAAGATTTATTTTACTTAAAACAAAATTTAAAATTTATGAAACTTTAGCCAAAGCTAAAATAAATGATATTAAACATAAAGCTATTTGAACACATTGGGATTAGGCTTGCGCGGTAAATTTTGTGGTCAAAATAGAAAAAATGGCCAAGAAAATGACTTTATATTGTACAAATAAGTTCAAACAAAGACTTATACCTAAATTCTCAGCTCAATTTTAATTAGAAATTATTTTAAGAACATTTTTCTAAAAAAATTAATAAAAATTTTTAAATTTAGATTAAAAAACTTTTTTTTAAATAATTTCTTCGTAAAATTGAGCTATTTAGGTATAAGTCTTAGTTTGTACATATTTGTACAATATAAAGTCATTTTCTTGGTCATTTTTTTAAATTTTGACTTCAAAATTTGCCGCGCAAGCCTAATCCCAATGTGTTCAAATAGCTTTATGTTTCATATCATTTGTTTTAGTTACGGCTAAAGTTTCATAAATTTTAAAATTTGTTTTATATTAAACTCTTGTAGATTTACATATAAAAAATTATAATTATCTATTGAGTAGTTAAAAAATTACATGAGAGATTAAACTATGCTTTGTAGTACCTTCTTTGCACATTTTTAAGACTCCTATGACCCCTTAAGTAACTGCTGTTTTTGTCTAGCAAGTGGCGTATGAGATTCACGTCGTTTTTCACCTTGTCCAGTTGTCATGGTAAGTGCTAAAGTTCGTATTTGTAAGCAGTTTGTGGAGTGCAAACCCGGAGGTCTTTTGCCGTCAGATCATGTATCTTCGGTGCCATTAGGGAGGTGAGATTATATGGGTCATTTTCCCTAAACGGGACTTTTGCATTCCAATGTTTATAACTAATTTGATTTAATATCATTTTTCATGATGCATCATCCTAGATATAATTCATAGTGTTGTATGTCATATTACACAACATCTGAGAACATATCAATTAAATTTCAATATTTAAATTAATTAAAAGTTAATGAAATGTCATTCCCCTGTCTGTCCCTACAATCATACTGCACACTTTAACAAAATATTAAACCCCAATTTGCTCTTAAATTCAGTAAACTAATTTTTTTTATTTATTATCAAGGTTTTTGAAGAAACATTTTCTGTAAATTAAAATCCTAGCACTCATTCCATTTGTTTAATAAAAAAAAATTCAATGTCCCTGGTCATTTGTGTCATTCGGTTTGGGGACAAAATATCGCGGCCGAAATATCGCGGGCCAAAATATCGCGGCCAAAATATCGCCGGCCGAAATATCGTGCGCCCAAAATATCGCGGGCCCAAAATATCGCGGGCCAAAATATCGCGTGCCCATAATATCGCGTGGCCAAAATATCGCGTGCCCAAAATATCGCGTAAAGTATATATGGAGTGTATTTAATGGATTTTTAAGTGTTTGGCAGTGGGAAGGGGTTCGATGGTAAAATGATATTGCACTACTTACTTATTCAATAATTTGTGGTGAAGTTCTGTTTTACGTAATGGATCCTGAATTTTTATTAAAATGTATTTTAAGCCATGTATTTTTATCCCTTATTAATTATGACAATGTAATCACGAGTTAAGTTCAATGGGTTAAGGTTTTTTTTATTTGAACTTGATTTTTATTAATACCATTAATTTTTTTTAAAGAATTCAGTTGGGGTAATTGTAGTTTAAAAAGTGTCTGAATTTTAAAAATTAGTAATTATTTAACGAAAATGTAGGCGATGTTTGATGCGTTATCTTTCTGTACTGCTCTTTAAAAAGAGACTCGTTTTTAATAGGAGGATTAGTTTAGGGTTATTTCGAATGTGATTTTGGGAATGGGAGGAAGTTGAAATAGTACAAACATTATTATTATTTTTATATATATATATATTAATTTTTTAAGTGCATTCATATAAAATTATGTAGCAACTGAATAATTTGCTTACTTTAGTGAACACTTAAAGAACAAAAAATAAGTTGATTAATTAATTACAGCCGAACTCGTTTATAGCGAGTCCAGATTTTACGAGTACCCGGATTTATCGAGGAAAGCAAGATTATTAGGTTGGTCCAGGGGCCCGGATGGCCGAGTGGTTAGCATCGCAGGCCAGCAGTCTGCGATGCTGTAACGGGTGCGGGTTCGATTCCCACCTTCGTCCTGGGTGTACTTCCTTTCTCTATGACCGTAAAAACTCTTTCAGTGTCTGTCTTACTTGACGAAGGTTTAATAAGCGGGTTTCTGATCAAGCACACAAGCCGGAATATATATGTTCCCTACTCATAGGTTGGTCCAATGTTAAGTCAGTGGAAGAGAAATTGCCTGATACGAGCAAACCTCGGATTTAACGAGGAATGAATAAGAAGATTGGTTAAATATGTTGTTCAACAGCTTATTTGTAGAAGCAGTGTGAGGAAAGGGTTCTTCATTGTCATACTGATTAGATAGATGGTTCGAGGTTCAATCTTCGACTTTAAATTCGTAGATAAAGTTTGCTAAATTTTATTGGTTGATGTCTAAAGCGGAAAGTTATAACTTTTGAAAAGAAGGTTAGATATTTAAGCTAGTTTGAAGATGGAGCTAAAAATATAGATATTTGCAAAAGTATGGATTGTCGTCTAACACTGGTTCAAAGCTGTTAAAGAACAAACCCATGTTGAAGAAAGCATCCAATTACAATAAAACTGACCGTAAAAGTAAGAAGACCGTAAGGATATTTATTTCTTTTTTAAGATATGTACTCGTTTTTTTACAAGCACTTGGATTTAACTTACTCGGAGTTAATGTTGCGGTCCCTTCGTACTCGTTATAAATGAGTTTAAATGTATTTTGTTTTTAATATAATTAATATAAAAATAGTTTCATAGTTAGGACCAGAGACTATTCTTCCATAAGGCCTGGTCCTAGGACCCCCAAATTTTAGTGGCACCTAAATTTCAATTTCCATTATGCTAAATACCGAAAAAACCCAAAATATCAGTAAGTAAAAAAAATCTGATACTCCACTCTGTTTTTTGTTCGACTTTGACTAAGAAATTGACCTAAGGTGATAGTTTTGATCAATGTTGAAAAGGAAGCTAATAAAATTGTAGCAAATATCTGATACATAGGTCAAAGAGCACCATCATTTCTGGAAATCACAAATAAAAAAGTAAAGGGGCCCCCAAAATCGGAGGAGTAGGTTTTCTAGGTCAGGCCCTGGTTAAGACTATTATACACTGTTAAAAATAATAATTCAATGTTGATTCAAATTGTACAAGGTTGATTTAAAGGTGTGATTTAAACTGTTCTACATTTATCCGCCAGTCTGTGTTCTGCTAATATCTTACACTTATTTTGCTTATTTAGATAAATTTATTTAGAAAGATTACCCCTCTCTTAATCTTTCTGAATAAATTTATCTAAATAAGCAAAATAAGTGTAAGATATTGGCAGAACACAGACTGGCCGATTTATGTAGAACAGTTTTAATCACACCTTTTAATCAACCTTGTACAATTTAAATCAACATTGAATTATAAATGAGTTTAAATGTAAAGAAAGAAGGGAACATTTCGCTTTCCCGAAATACGAGCTTTTCTTGGGAGGGAAAATAGTAAGGCATATAATAGAATGGTCTACTTTTTCTGCTAAATGCGTGACGGCGGCTTTCAGACAGAATTGTCAAGGTACGAATGTTTCCCCCCGTCTGTTTATTTTTCTAAGTATCACATTATAAGCTCCGCAATTACATGTATCTACGAAAAAGAGGGGTTTTGAAATAAATCATGCTAACTGCCAAGCAAGTTGGATCCCTCAGTCCAAACTCTTTTGTGTTTTGACTGAATGGGTTCTACAACAATGACCAACAACGTCCTTCTCCTTGAAGGCAGGGCCGTATTTCTAAATAGGCTGAGTAGGCTGTAAAATTTTGGGGGCGGCAAATTTTGCCACCAATTAAAACGGTATTTGGCAATAATTTTTTTTAATAAATATAACAATATTTTTAAGAAAGAAAAATATTATTTACATTAAATTAATGTGTAAACCGCAAACTTAATATTAAGAAGCAAACATGGCCTCTGGGAATTCAAATGCACTCTCTCCCCCACCCGCCCTCGATTTGGAAGTTGAAAGAAAAATAGTAAAACAGTTTAAGAAATTCGCCTCGCTTTCAAAAAAGAATGTAAAGGTACATAGATAATTCTAACACAAATGTGTAGACAGAAGAAAAAAAATAGTCAAGAAAACTATATCTGGGATATCTTACAACGGAAACGGGTAAGAAAAAACGCCATTCAGACGCCAAACAAAAAAAAGCACAAATAAATTCTTTATTTCAAATGCAATCGTCAACTTTATTTTTTTTTATTCCATTTTCGTTTGCTATGGAGCCATCTAGTCCCAATGAGGTAACAACTTAGTTCATACCCAGATCTTCTTCGAAGGTTACTGCTTCTTTTTTGTATTTACATAAGGATTTCAGTGAAAATTTTGTTTTTGCATTATAATTCGGAAGAAATCAATAAAAGTAGGCGTCCCTGTAATTAAACTGTAATTGCTTTTGGATCAATTTAATGTGCTTTGATTGTGTATCACATTGTTCACTGCAAAGTAATTGTGTTGAACAGAAGTGCATATCGTCGAATTAGAGCTACTTTTAAGGGGAGAAGGAGAACATTAATTGTTAGCGACAGCAAAAAGGAGCAATTCTTAGTATTGATTTCGAAGGGCTCTAAAAAAATTATAAATTATGTTTCAAGAAAACAAATTGTACCAAGTTATAAATTGTACTTTTTTATTATATTTACACCTAAGAATCTTATTATTATTATTTTATAGAAAAAAGACATCTCTTGAAACATACAATTAGGAATTTTCAAAAATACAATTATTTTTCGGTACCATTTGCACAAAAAATATACAATGAACGTACGTAATACCGGCGTTACATACGTCTAGCAATTTGCTCTAGCGGTTACCTTGAGAATCTCAAGGTAACCGCTTTATACGTATTTATTCGAAAGCTCACTGAAGTTGGATCTCAAGGCCACCAACCCAACTTTTGTCGGTTTTTTGGCCAAGATCAAAGGAAAGGTTGCCATAAGGAAAATAGCAAACATATTGGCGTGTTATCTCTTTTTTAAGTGATCCTTCGAAAAAGTATGTAAAACATCGAATTGAATTGTATTGAGTTTTTCTTAATTTTTTTTATTTAAAGCAGGACGCATTCAATATTTTGATAAAATAAAATTCAATCACATAAATGAATGAAATTCAAAATTTGACACTGTAAAATATGTTGATGATAAAATGCTTTCTATGTTAATAAAAGTATTGAAACTCTTATTTATATCTTACCCGTAATCAATACAATTAATTTTTAAACAAGATTTTGTATTAAAATACTGAAACCTGGTTGGAGTTAATAGCTTAATCAGTTATTTTAATACATATAATTTCTAAATTTTTGGCAGACAATACTGAAAACACCTTTTTATTTGACCTGATTTTAATCAGTAATACTCCGGCATTAAAAGTTTTAAATATAAGTACGGAAAAGGACAGTCATCAAAAAAACAATCCAGAAAAAAATGCACTTTCCTATACACTTTTAAACAAAAAAAATTCCCCGTAAAATATTAGTAATGGGCAGGGACCGGCAGCAAAGATACCAGTCATGCCCCGTTAAAAAACAGTCATGTCCTGTTTTTTTTGTTTTTGTTTTTTCAAACAGTCATGTCCCTTAAAGATGGTATAAACAGTTAAATCACCATCATCCACCATCTTCGACGTTTTTTATATTTTTTTCTAATTACCTCTTGATAATTATCTAAGCTCTCTAAATGTAAAACACAAGCAGCAATCAAAATTTCGTCATCCATAATCTAGTTGATTTTAAACAATGAATAAAATCGCCGCGCTACAATCTCACTCGCCAAATTCTCGCCAACCAAAGGTCGAATCGCTAGAGGTCAAAGCGCTTCCAGCGTCTACGTTCAGCGGCCACTAGACGTATGAAACGGCGGTGTAAAACTTGTTTCAAATGCAAGTAAACAGTTGAATTTATATTGGTCGCCTGTTTTTTTTTTTTTTTGCCTAAAATATTTTTTAAATTTTATTTTAAAAAAAAACTTACATTCCAAATTCATGGAAATTCTGATTTCCAAAGCAGAAAAATGTAAAATAATAATAAAACATTTTTTTAAATTTGTAAGACTAAATGAGGTGACCTAAATAGATCTAAAATGGTTTTATAACACATAAAAAAACCTATTAAGAAATATTTAATAGATTTAGAGAAAAGTGTACCGATGTGATGAAAATTATAGTTTTGAGAATAATGCGGAAAACAAATGCAGTCGATTCTGTTAACACGAACTCGAAGGGACCACCGAAACATTTCATGTTAACCGAATTTCATGTTAACCATCATCAATTTTTTCTTACATTGTACCAGTGAATAGTTTTAAAAATCAGCATAAAAAATTCTTATTTTATAATATTATACACCAATAATACAAGCATACAGATACAATTAATAACTTAAAGGGGCGTGGCACATTTGTTTATTTTTATAATTTTAATTCTTTATACGAATTAACCTATCGATACAAAATTGGTCTCATTCAATAGATCGGGCTTCCATCTATTAGAAAATACTGGTTTAAAAAATTCTATTTTAGTTAACTATATGTTCCCCCCTTAAAGCGCAGTGCGCATTGGAAAGCAATATAAGTGTCATCGCTGGTTGTTGTACCATATCAGTTACACCTTAACCTTATGCGGCCAGGGTAAGTGAGGATGGCCGACCCGGCAGCGTGACGGTTAGGAAGCTAGCCTTTGAAGCATCTGGCTGCGGGTTCGAATCCTGTTCAGGCATGGATGTTTGTGTTTGTCGAGTATATGCGGAGAACTTGCTCGTTAAATCTGTTGGGTCCGAAAGTCCTGTGGGAGGTCGTGCACAGTTTCCCACGCACGGGTACAGGTAACTGGAGACTATTTCCCTCCCCTTCAGGGGCAGGCCTAAATTGTGGAAGTGGCGCGCGATAGATGGCAGCATCTGTCACGTATGTGTGTGTTTGTGTTGTGTCTGTCTCACTTGACGAAGATTTATAAGCGGTTCTCTGACCAAGCACTTATGCCTGAAAATATGTCTACCAACCAAGTGAGGATAGAATAACTTTTTGCTATAGTTTTTATAGCAATATAAAAACTATATAATAAGCATATAACTTATGCAAGACTTTAGGTATTATATTGTAAATAGTTGTATTTCTTAGATTGTAGTTTACATCAGGGTCTTTAAGGGTGCAGAATGATCTGTTTTTATATAAATATAGAAGAGACTATTGTACACGTATAGTTGTCTTATAGTTAAAATAGGGTTATCAAAATTTTCTGGATCACAATTTAACATTCGAATCAATCTGTATTGAGTATTTATTAAAGATCTGATATTATTTATGTTGTCACCACCCCATGAGGATGCCGTATTGTATTATTGAATGTATAAACGAAAAGTATAATTGTTTTAAAAATGCTTTACTGAGACTATTTTTTAAATAATAAAATGCATAAATTCCAAAACGCAACTTATCCTTTAATTTTTTTTTACATGTAATTTCTTTTTCAATGTTTGATCGACATATAATCTAAGATATTTGATATTTTCTACTCGGTTTATAAGAGGACATTAACAATTTAAAACATTTCCTTGGCATAAAATATTATATTTATAAGTTAAGTCTACTGCATGACCAGTGATCATATTAAAATTTATATATTTAGTTTTATCACTATTAATAATTAAGGTAGGCAAATACCCAAAATTCTAAAATTTTTACTATTACTTTAATCTTTTCCAAATTTGGCAGAGTGATTTCAAATATAATGAATAATACTATTTAGGCATTTTGTTTTATTTAAATATAATTTATTTATTTTAAACGGTGTTTCTCTACTAAAAAAGAGGTTTACGCTAACAAGTCTACCACATTGAACTTTCATCCTATAAACATTAATTATGTGTTAAATTCTTCGTTTTGAACTGATGCATGCAATGACCCTTTAGAGTTACATACAAATTACAAGGAAAGAAGTTATTAAGAAAAATTTTATGAATTAACCCCCAAAAAAAGATTTTTTTCGATTAACTTACACTTGGACATTTAAAAAAAAAATCTTGTATATTTACACCAGATGTTAGAGGTTCATGGCACAGATATATATTGAAATAGCATCTGTAAAAAATTTCAGGTAAATTAATGTAAAACTTTTTATGCTATAAGTGTTAGCGTAACCCACTTTTTTTAGTTGAAAAACACCGTTTAAAATAAATCAATTATATTTAAATACAAAAAATTGCCCAAAAAGCATTGTTCATTATATTTGAAATCACTATGCCAAATTTGGAAAAAGATTAAAGTAATAGTAAAATTTTTAGAATTTTGGGTACTCGCCTACCTAAAGTCATTTTGTTGATACCATTTTTTAACTTTTATTAGATCAGAGTTTATAATTTCCTTTAATAAGTTGTAGTTTTTACTTGAATATACCAAATTAGTATCATCTGAATATATGATTAATTTTCCAAATAATGATAGATTACCAAAATCATTTATAAAAATTATTAACAGCATAGGGCCCAAAATTGAGCGCTGATTGAACTCATTTAACTAATTTTATTTTAAGTCAACATGCCGCAAACACGCTTAGAGAAGCTAGATGAAACTCGAGTTGTTCTAAGGAATGTCAAACTGTTGTTTTACCAGTGTTTATGACCCGCCCACAAACCCAAAAACTACAGGGCAAGTTTTATTGAAAAATAACCATAAAAAACAAACAAACAATAAAACCCAGGCTCAAGTGTTTTTTTTTTTTTTTTGGGGGGGGGGGGGGGTCAAAAGTATTAATAATTTATAACTTTTTTGTGATTTTTATAAGAAAAATATTTTTTTGACCCTTTAACCAATGAAAGTTATTGCGAACTTTATAAGGGAAGAGTGTAGGCTTTTTAGCCCATTACCCCGCTCACCAGAAGAGACAGTCACAAGAGACACACAAAGAAGTACACATAGACAAATAATAACATTTATTGACAAACATAAACATCCACGCCTTAACCGGGATTCGAACCCGTGCCCAGCAGCTCCAAAGGCTAGCACTCTAACCATTGCGCCGACGATCAGGCTATTAACCCTTTCAGTCCCAATCACAATTTTGCATCATTATTTTAGAATTTTTTTTCTGATCGTAAAGAGCCATTTATGATAGCAAAAAGCCGTAACCCCAAAAGCACATCATAATTTCTTTAAACCTTTTTTCTATTGGAAATATTTTTTATTAACCCCAATAAATGTCATCCCTATTATTTTTTATAAATTATGATCAGAAACATGATGATGCCAAATGGTATGTATATCACACATTTTTAAAGAAAAGTCTTCCTTTTAGCTAAAATACAAATAAAACAAACTTTGACTCCATCGTACGCTTGAGCCCTGTCTGACAAAATGATACAATAGGGCACGAACTCGACTTGCACGCGTAAACAAACCTTTTATAAGATTACCTTTTATTAAAAACCTTTTTTTAAAAATTATACCCTATTATTTTTTATAAATTATGATCAGAAACATGATGATGCCAAATGGTATGTATATCACACATTTTTAAAGAAAAGTCTTCCTTTTAGTTAAAATACAAATAAAACAAACTGACGCCATCGTACGCTTGAGCCCTGTCTGACAAAATGATACAATAGGGCACGAACTCGACTTGCACGCGTAAACAAACCTTTTATAAAAGAAGCCGGCTTTAACAAATATGTCTATGTGTTAAAGATGGTAGTTAACCTATAATTATGTTTAGCCTCTACGGGATTTCGAAAACTGAACACAAAGAAGCAGACACCTGTTCGGGGTCTCGGAGTTTTGAGTAAAAAGGGGGGGGGGGGGTTAAAGAAAAGTTCCTTTGTCGAAACGACAGAGGGGTTGACCCTTTCAGCCCCCCCCCCCCCCCCCCCAGGTTCCATATACCTGCGTGCCTGCGTTTTTCTTCCATAAACCGTTTTACTTAGATTTAAGTAGTGACCAATTGCTGTTGTTAGTGATGATAAAAAAAATATTTATAGAACAATAAGAATTACTTGTACTTGCTACTTAAACCATTGGCGATTTTTGAAATAAATTTAACGGAGAGTTATTTGACAGCAGTAATTGATACACTATTGAAACTCTTAAACACCTTTCGAAGAACTCTTAAAACCGCGTAAACTTTAATGATGAGTTTTTGAAAGAAAATTTATGTTTTACTAAATGGTCTAAATGAGTTCAAAACGTATAGAAATATTTCAATTACCCAACTTGGTAAAAAAAAATTCCATATATAATGATATGAATATGTAAAAATAATATAAAGGAACCGAATATGTTTAATTTGTAAAAAATAATAAAATTGAATCAATGCATTGAACATCACTTAAGTAGTGATAGATTTTCTTACAACCAGATTCAACTATTGATAACTATTTTGTCCAATCTGAAATATTAAACTATTTATAATATAACACTAATTTAAATGCTCAGAAACAACCTTGAAATTCATTCAAAAATAGACTTAGACAATCTTAATTATTTGAAAAGAAAATTAACCAGCACGAATGAGCCGCACATCGGACAACGCTTGTGATTTTTATAAAGAAATCGCGAATTTACAAAATAAGATACATTTTAATAATCTCTTTTAACCCAAATGAACAAATGTTAAAAATTAGTTTTGATTAAGAAAATTTTTAAAATAACTGTTTCAACCTTAATTATATATCCACCAATAATAAATACTCCCAAACAGACCACGCATATCGTATCAAACAAACCATACGTAACTTACCGTACAGCATATACATATAATATTATATACGCACTTTGTACAAAGCACTATACAAATTTACCATCTCATACCGATCACACACGAATCCACTTACTTTAGTCGACGCCATATTTTGGCCAAATTTAATAGGATTTATAAAAATCAAGTTCAAATATAAAACCTTGGCCCATTAAACCTACCTCGTGACTAACTGCTCATAACAAAAAAATGCATAAAAATGCATGACTTAAAATACATTTTTACAAAAATCCAGGCTCTAATAGGTATATGACAGTGATTGCGCCCTCTAGAAGGGAGAGTGTAGGCTTTACAGCCCATTACCCAGCTCGCCAGAGGAGACAGTCACAAGAGGCACACAAAGAAGGACCACACAAACACATAGACAAATAACAAAAATTATTGACAAGCAGAAACATCCATGCCGTTACCGGTATTCGAACCCGAGCCCAGCAGCTCCATGGGCTAGTACACTAACCACTACGCCGGCGGGCCGGCTAGGCTCTAATAGGTAAAACCGAACTTCATCACAATTTAATAGATAAGTAATACCATTTTACCATCGAGCTAAAAATCAAGTTCAAATATAAAACCTTAACCCATTAAACCCCCCTCGTGACTAAATAGTCATAACAAAAAAATGCATAAAAATGAATGACTTTTAATACATTTTTATAAAATCCAGGCTCGAATAGGTAAAACCGGAATTCATCACAATTTACTAGATAAGTAATACCATTTTACCATCGAACTCCCTCTCACTGCCAAACACCATAAAATCCACTAAATCCACTCCATTTTTACTTTACGGCGATATTTTGTCCACGCGATATTATGGGCACGCGATATTTTGGCCCGCGATATTTCGGCCCGCGATATTTTGGGCCCGCGATATTTCGGGCGCACGATATTTCGGCCGGCGATATTTCGGCCGCGATATTTTGGCCCGCGATATTTCGGCCGCGATATTTTGTCCCATTACCGTGTCATTCCCCTGTCATCAGTTGAAAGTTGACCTTTTAACTACTAGATGTAAGTACTGATCCAATTCCAACTGTGAGTGAGAGCTGATAAATCAGAAGTAAGCATTGTGCTGCATGTTTCAGTTGTGACAACATTCTGCTACTGAAAAACAATTAAAACTTCCAAATTATCATGTGAGTATTTTTATTATGTGTCATTCCCCTGTCTTTACCTGTACTCTTAAATGTATTCTAAATTATATTTATGGCACATTGGTAGCATTCTTACATGTATTATATACTGTGTATAGATTTTAGGCCTAATGTGCTTCAAACACGTGGAGCTAGGAGAAAATAAGTTCTTTTTTGTCATTCCCCTGTGGTCCTTCCCCTGTCTTATGTGATGACAGGGGAAAGACACCACACACAGGGAAATGACATTAATGTTAAAGTAGCTTTGACAATATCTCAAAACTAATGATTTATTAGTTTCATTAGTTATTTATTAGTACTACTATTGGTCAGACTGTTACAAGTCTTGAAGCTGATTTACCTAAATACAAGGAACATATAGCAACTCAAATTCACCAGCATAATGAATTGAAGCAACTAAAAATCAACATGAAATTGAACGAAATTTTAATTCATGTTGATTTTAGTGAGAATTATGCGTGCAAGTATGCTAACGAAATTCAGGCCATCCATTTTGTAGGGGGACAACAAATCACTCTTCATACTGGTGTGCTATATTGGAAGGATGAGAATGATGTGATTATACCTGAATCACTTTGTACCCTTTCTGATTCCTTGAGACACGATGCCGTTGCTATTTTGGCTCACTTACACCCTGTTATCCAGAATCACCTGAAAGCACATCCTAATGTAGACGCCATTCATGGAATGAGCGACAAATCAGTATAGGAATAAAACAATGTTCTACATAAATCAGCACTGTTCTAAAGGAAGATTTTCCACGCATAAAAAGGGTGACTTGGAATTATACCGAAGCAGGACATGGAAAAGGAGCACCTGATGGGATTGGTGGAGTATTAAAACGAACTGCGGACAGAATTGTGGCTCAAGGCACAGATTTAGCCAACTACCACACCTTATTTGAGGCACTGCAGAAAGAAGTGGTTGGTGTGAAAATAACTGCTGTTACAAAGGATGAGATAATAAAACATGATGGCTTATTGGATGGGAAATCAATCTATCCATTCAAAGGTACTGCAAAGGTTCACCAAGTAACCTGGTCTGAAGAAGCACTAAACACCAGTTACAGAAAGCTGAGTTGTTTCGATTGTAGTCCAGGCAAGTGTTGTAAGCATTATGAAATTAAGCCAGCTACCAAGCGAAGCCAATATCAAGGGACATCCAAGAAATCAAACCCTCCTCAGACTAGTGATCAATATACAAATAAAACTAACACTGGAAAGTTGGAAAATTTACAGATCGGTGATTGGGTTGTTGTGATCTACGACAGTCATCCTTATCCTGGTGAAATAACCAACATTGTGGGAAATGAATATGAAATTAACGCAATGGAACATACAGGAAAGGGAGTGTTCAAGTGGCCAATCAAGAATGATGTATGCATGTATCATCAAGAAGACATAAAATCAAAAATTTCTGCACCATTACCATGTAAAAAACAATCCCGATCCAGAACCACTAAATTTTATTTTCAAGAGTATCCTTAATTTCCAAAAGTTTAAAATAAAATTGATTTGATTTAAGTTCACTCATGTAGTAATTTGTATTGCAATCTTCCTTTACTTTGTTGTCATTCCCTTGTGTGCAGATGTCATTCCCCTGTGTGGTCAAAATTTTAACTTTTTTTTTATGTGCTAAATTTTGAATTTTTTTTGTTGCTGATAAGATATTCATCTTTCTGTATATATTAGATTGCCATAAAAATATATATTAAATTTTTTTAAAAGAAAATATTTTTATTTTAATTTTTTGTTGAAAAGTCCCATTTAAGGCAAATGACCCATATGCAGATGATAGGGTTTGAAACCAATGGGAAAACCAGTTTTCCAAGTGAAGTTTCTTTTATATATGAATCGGTGAGTGCAGAAACCACTTCAGTCAAAAAAAAAATCCGAAAACTCGTTTTCAATGAAAATAAGCGTAGAAAGGCAAGATGCGTGTTGGGTGCACAAACTACATTAGTCTGTTGAGTAGTTCCATAAATACAGGATGTTTGTTTCGAGTGTTGAGTGCAGAAATAGAGGAGGAGTTATTACGTTTTTTCTCCCCCCTGAAAAATTTGAAATTTGTGACTTACGTTGTTTCTGCACTCACCGATTCATATACTAACCACTCTGGTCGAAAAGTCAGTAGACATCAGTAAAACAGATGTCCATTCATTCAACTGACATCACTTAAAAAATGTCAGTTCATTTCAACTAACATCACTTGTGAAGTGACCCATTCCATGTGAGGCTTGGAAAGGAAATCAGTTGCTTGAACTGGCATTAGTTGAAGTGACATCCAGTCCATGTGAGATTTTGGAATGAACATCAGTTGACTTGACCCGATATCAGTAGACTTGAACTGACATTCATTCCATGTGCGATTTGGTGAACTATGTGGCAAATTATTTGGAGCTACTTTTCATACAAGAAAATGCTTAAAACTTATATGCGCCGAAAACATTCATTCATATTCTCCCAAGTTTAACTAAAATGTAGGGTCCGTTGGCGACTTCGTCCAATTGAACTTGCAACAATCAAAATTCGCCAAGGAAACATAGCGTACTTTCAGCTTTCATTCCCGAACTTGCTTCGATCGGTACTCCAATCCTTTCTGTGTTTCCAAGTGACATTGATTTATTAATCGAGGCTCTAGAAAGAATTTATTTTCATTTGGCACTTATATTGCCACCCGATGACCAGATACATACCCCTTGTTGTACTTCAACCCAAAGATGGGCAAAAGTTATTGCAACATTTTTAATAACTGCACTGTTAAAAAAATGGTGCTTGCTTTCACCATAATAATGGTTCCTAGCAGCTGCAGCGATTGAGTGGTGAAGCGTTTCACCTTATTTTTGGTATTGGGTTAAACCGTTTCTTAGGTTTTTGTTTTCAAAACTTGAAAAATGGTTCGACTGAATACCGGAAATATGGTGAAACATTTCACCACACAGCCGTTGCAGCTACTAGGAACCCTTATTATGGTGAAAGCAAAAATTTTTAACAGTGTGATTTCTTTAAGATTAAAATAATGAGTTTTGCATTAAAAGCTCAACGAGTGAGTAGTTTGTTTCAGTTTAGTAACATAGATTTTGCAATGCACCACTCGCATCATATAGGAACGCGCGAGCATCTGTATATTGTTGCGTATCATCGATCTGGCGAACTCAAAACGACTTCACTATTTTTCTTACTAAAGCATTTACATCATATTCTATTCTTCACGTCTAAAACAAGCAAATATATTCCAGCGGAAAAAGTGGTTAATTTATAACTCTCTGGTAACAGAGGTGACAGGTTCGTTTCTTCGTCGTCGGACATTTAGCAAAACAAAATATAACAGCACGAATTCAAAGAAATCCTTATTTTAAATGTTTTTTTTTTACATTTGAAATAATGAACTGTTTAAAAATCGTGTTATATTTTTTACACGTGTCGTATGATGTTTCAAAAACTGAAGAGTAAAAGAACTTTTCCGTGTTTATCCCGCGATGATAGCTTCTTGATAAATAGTCATGGTGCATCTTTTCCTACTAATTTGCATGCGTCGAATTCGAAGTTAATGCATCACGTTTTTCAGGTCTAAAGTCACATTTTGGAAATAAATATTATTCTTTAATCGTTTACAGGAGAAAGTTAAGAGTAAAATAAAATTTCAATATACGGAAGTGTTAAAAATGATTCATATACTGAAAGCATAATATATTATCATACTTTCATCGAGTCTTATTAAAATTGCAATTTTATTTTCTTTACTTTTATTGCCTACAAACAAATATTCTGATATTAATGAAACTCTTGATGCAAGGTATAATAAAATAGTAATTTATGCAACAAGTGTGAAAAGTAATACTTTTTAAAATGAGTGGATTTTATTTCACGAGCGAGTGAAATAATGACAGACGTGTTTTAAAAAAATTACTTTTCACAAGCGATGCATACCCTATTTTTTTTTAATATGTGAAGTGTATTTTTCTTAATAGTTGTGTTTTTGTAATTGTGTTAAAGAATATCATTTGTACAATATGTTTTCACGCAATTATAAAAAGTAAATATGTGTGATGCATTCATATCTCATTTCCTTGTCTTGAAAACTTTGCAGAACTTTAGGTTTTCCATTATTTCGTGGTTTCTTCTAATTGTTCGAATGTCTCAAGTAAAGCTCAATGAAATCTGGATTCAGTAATTACACCTGAAGGCAAGACATTTTCAGAACAAATCAATTAGTCACTACCAATTAATTTTTGTAGATCGTCCAATTTCTTAACTTTAAAAAAAAATTAAATTATTTTGCGCATTCTAAAAAGATGCGCATTCTAAATATATTTACAATTGAACTTTGATTTTCATATGTGACTCATAATATGAAGCCTATAAATTAGGACAGTTAGGGTAGTTTGGGCATTTCTTTATACAATGTTAAATTACAAATAAACTGTTATTAAGCATTTAATACATTTTGTGGAATTCATTGTACTAATACTTAGTTATTTTCTTACTAGATGATAAGAGATGCTTGCAAGATTACCCCATGGCTCGGTTTTCCTTGTCGGTGAAATTGTTGAATGTCACATAACATTTCGGCAGTCCTTTTACGTACTCCCAGTAGCAAAGCCAATCTAACAGGTATGTATACAACAAAACATTATGATTGAACTATAGTTATTTTTGTATAATTTTAACTATGATTTTTTAACATAGATACCATGATGCAAATACATTTTCATAATGTTAAAAGTTATTTTTTCATTTGTGACTAGTAGTTTTATTTACTTAGCATCTTTAAAAAAAAGTATCCCTGGCGACTTCCCATGGAGTAAACAAGGTCAATCATTTACTACTATAAGAAAGTTAACTTCAGCATCTAAAACAAGATATTAGACCAATTTTGTTCTGAAATAATAAATTTTTTAGTATATTTATGTATAGGGGGTATTTATTGAACGCTTAACAACAATGGTCCATGTAATTGTTATGATTACTGCAGTTTACCTACATACAACCGAATACCGATTTGGACAGGTAAACTGAAAAAAGTACACTCTTAAAACAAAAGTGTGAAAGCCACTCCAGTTGGAGAAGTGCATTTTCGACACCCTAAAGGCATGCATATTTTCTCAGACTGAGTTAAAATCACTCGTTTGGAGTGATCCTGTCGGAGGTTTAACACACAAAGGATCCACTCCAAAAGGAGAAGTGCATTTTCCAGTCTGGAGGAGTGAAATCCACTCAGACTGAGGTAAATTGGGAGTGTTTGTTTTAAGTGTGTACCTAGTCTTATGACTTGGGCTATTGTTGAAAGCGCTCAATAGATCTAACCAGTTGGCAAGTATACTGAAACACTGATTGTTTCACAGCAAAACTGGTCCAATTCATTGTTGTGGATGCTTCAGTTTACCTTCTACCACAGAATAATCGAACGCATTAACACAATTCCACGCGCCCGAATTCCAGAAGCCATTCCACATCAACTTATTCTCTATTTAATTATTTCGATTCCATCTCGGGTGGGGCTTCGAACAGACAACTCTTTTGTGTCTGACGCCTAATCTCCTCCAGACGCCATCTTAGAGCTTTGCTGAAAATTTCATTATTATTTCTATCAGATGCCACCGGGATGACAAGGCGAACGGGCTTTTGGCTTCCAGATAGAAATTCCCGCCCAAATGAACTCGTAATCCAGCCTTAAGTCTTCAATCTTATCTGTTTGATAGAAAATATGGCGTTATAATACATCAAAGCGTTGTGACTTAGTTCGCTGGGTCGGTATGTTGTTGGACTCTAAATTATTCGACATCACTATATCAACTAATTTTGTAGGGTCAAGTGGGGTAAGTGTGATAGGGTTTCTGCATTTTTCACTAAGAAAATTCGTTCTCTGCTTCAAGTAAATTCCAAATCCTGAAATTGGTAGTGAATTATTATAAGAAACATACATATGTAGAAAAAAAATTATATGTTTGAATTCCAATTTTAAGTGTACAAAATTTGCATTTTAAAATCCATCACACTTACCCCACATAGGAAAACCCATGTAAAAAGATGACAGTTGCACTTAAATTCAAAAGCTCAAAACTTTCTTTAAACAAAAAATAAGGTCAATGTTTCTTTTTAGTTTAATTATAAGTGGTCTAATGTTATATATTGCAAACTTTCAGATTTTTAGAATGATTTCCAAAGTTACAAGAGCTGTTTATCACACTTACCCCCAATCACACTTACCCCACTTGACCCTAGTTGTTTATTTTGTAGTCATTCTTTATCATCGAAATTTCCTTTTTTCTATTCTAAAAAGTTGTAAATACATTAACAGTGGTATGTATTTATATTTTCCATTTGGTGGTATGAAACCTTCGCTATAGTCAATTCTTAATGATTTTTAACTGTCTAAATTTCTTTTATAACATTCTAGCATGATGCATATACGTTTTTATAAAGGTAAAAGGTTATTTTTTTGTCTTTTTGACTAGCATTTTAATTAATCGGATAGATTTTTTGGCATTCCGGATGGAAATAATAAACTTCATTATTATTTCTATCAGATGCCGCAGGGATGACAAGGCGAACGGGCTTTGGGCTTCCAGATAGAAATTCCCGCCCAAATGAACTCGTAATCCAGCCTAAGTCTTCAATCTTATCTGTTTGATAGAAAATATGGCGTTATAATACATCAAAGCGTTGTGACTTAGTTCGCTGGGTCGGTATATTGTTGGACTCTAAATTATTCGGCATCACTATATCAATTAATTTTGTAGCTGTTTATTTTGTAGCCATTCTTTATCATCGAAATTTAATTTTTTCCTTTCTAAAAAGATGTAAATACATTAACAATGGTATGTATTTATATTTTCCATTTGGTGGTATGAAACCTTAGCTATAGTCAATTCTTAATGATTTTTAACCGTCTAAATTTCTTTTATAACATTCTAGCATGATGCATATACGTTTTTATAAAGGTAAAAGGTTATTTTTTGTCTTTTTGACTAGTATTTTAATTAATCGGATAGATTTTTTGGCATTCCGGATGGAAATAATAAACTTCATTATTATTTCTATCAGATGACAAGGCGAACGGGCTTTTGGCTTCCAGATAGAAATTCCCACCCAAATGAACTCGCAATCCAGCCTAAAGTCTTCAATCTTATCTGTTTGATAGAAAATATGGCGATGCAATCTATCAAAGTGTTGTGACTTAGTTCGTTAAAGGTTTGTTAAATAGTTTTTGATAGAGGCTTGTTGTTATTATACAGCCTGTAACTGGTAAACACAGCTGTAAATAAATGTAAATAAATTATTAATGGTAGGCCATTAATGTTTTCCAATTGGTGATATGAAATATTTGCAATAGTCAACTCTCAGCATTTTAAAAAAGAAGTTTTGATGGTTAACAAATTAGCTAACATGATGCATATGCATTTTTATAATGGTAAAGATTTTTTTCATATTCAAGTCTTCAATCTTATCTATTTGATGGAATATGTAGCGTTCTAATTTAACAGACCATTTTTATTTTGTTCTTTGGTTCTCTTAAATATGTTTTAGGATGGCTGTTATACTGCGCTAGTAACTGGTAAGACGGCTTCAGCCCTAAATTTGTAAAATCAAAAACCGATTTCTACATTTTTAACATATTACAGTTACCAAGAACTTCGATATATTTAGGTCAATTTAGTACACACATTTTAACCAGCGTTAAATTGTCCATTTGTTAATCATAATATTTGTATAGAAGAACCGGGCGACTTTCAGCTTGCCATTAATTTTAATTCTGCATTTATAATTAACTATAAGTCAGTGATATTCCATTTTTAGCCTACTTTCTTTTTTAATTCGAAAGAAGTTTTTAAAAAAATGGGAAGTATGTATTGAAACTCATGTCCGTTTGTACTTTCTTTCCAAAATTATTAGTTGGATCTTAAAAACTTTTTTTATTTAGAAAGATATAACATTATAGAGACCTAAATTTAAAGAGTTTTTTTCCATCTGGTCTGTACGTCCGTGCGGACATCTGTCTATCTTTTCGTCGACGTATTACCCATTTATTTAACTTTGAAATTGAATGTTCAGTCGTTTAAGTCGCTGTTGCCACTTCGACAAACGCATAAGAAACTATTTACTTAATAGTTTAATGCATACTGTTGCCATACGGCAACAAGTAACATAATCCACTTTATTCTATTAAAGTGAAATTACGTCTACGGCCGTATTCAAAGTATAACAATATTAGCATTAAGTACAAAAAAATTGTTTTGAAAAAATAATTATAGTTCAAGAGGGTTATTTTAAAATATATTTGTTTTCTGGTCATTCTTATCACAATTGAAATTTTGTAGTTGGTTTTTACCACATGGCAAAAATTTAAAAAATTGAAATTATTTAAATTCCAATGCAGTCAATTTTTTTTTATTTTTCCACTAATGTATGATTATTAAAGATACAAATATATTTTTTCGGGGGGAAACAAAATTCATGCATTACAGGGTTAAAACTATTATTTGGTTGAAAGGTTACTTTTGACGTATAAATCAGTTTCAATGGTCTTCATAAAGTGAAACACAATATTATTATTAGATTGGCCATTATTAATTTACTAGGAAGGAGACAAGGCGTTCCTTTTTTTGGCATAAAAATAGGGCTATTTTTAAAGTATACCAACTTTAATGGAACGAGCATTAACTGGGGGAGTATTCAGACCGCAAAATAATAGCCAAAATGTCAATTCCAACTCTTACCAAAATCAGTAATTTTTATTATCGGCATCCTTAATGCTCTCCAACAATAGATCATTTAAGGGATGACCTTGCTTAAAAGCATTTAGTTTATTTTCGCCATCCCATAGTTAGAAGCATTAGTCTAACAAATAGTCTGAAGACTATTAAAATTTCCTAAACTTTGACGAGCGACTCAATGTCAGCGATTAGTGTCGACAAAGTGTTCTAAAATTCGCAGCATAGTTCCAATTCAATGTCAACATTCCTCGAAAAACGATTTCTAGCGGTTAAAGAAATAATTATTGTTTATTTTCTCATGTTTTGTATTTTTCGTGTTTTTCAACTCAAAATTGAATTACTTTGTTAGTACCGATTTCATAATGTTATGGAAAAAGTTTTACTAAAAATAATAGGTTGAAAAAATGCAAGAATGCCTTTGTTAAATGCCTTGAAGAAAGTTAGTTATTTGTAATACTAAGCTGTCTTCATATTTTTGAACCTGAATGTTCAATATTAATTTCAATATACTACTCTGATATTGATTTCAATAAAAATGCGTATGTTTGAGTTTCTATAGACTAACGCATAGCGTATGCTGTGGAAACTGATATGCGGATTAGGTAATCAAACTATTAATTTTTTTTAAAAAAAAGTATATTTTTCGCACTCTTACACATTTGTAAAGAGTTAAAAACAGAATTGTAAGATTTCACTCCAAAATCTTAAACTTTAATGAAAGCAAAAGGAATACTACAAAATTTATTTCTAAGTCTACTTTTCCTTTTTACTACTTTAAGCAATTTTGCCTTTACAAAACAGGTTTTAAAATTATAAGTCATCAAGATTATTTCTTTTATTCAATAAAGACGACATTTTCTCGTAAATTTGACTGTAGCAAATGTAAGAACACATAATTCAAAGGGGTTTATTAACATGAGAAAATTAACATACATTCATTTTGATGTCTTTTTTTATGTCTCTGAAATACAATAGTGTTGAAACTGTTACACAATCATAAGAGCACTATTATATAATTCTAAGAAATTCGACGTCGTAAGAATGCGTTGTTTTAATAACGTTTTAATGCGAAGTATGTTTAAACAACTCGATTTTTGAGTTCAAAATTGTGTGTTTTCGACGAAAAAGATCAAAAATGTTAATTTTATTGCGAATTTTAAAACTAGGACATAATATATGATTAAAATTCGTGATTTTTTTTATTTCGTGTGGATGCTTGTCTGCATTTAACAGTATACGAATTTAGTTTGTTATTCAACTACCTATCTATAAAATTATGCACATAGTATCGGTTAAATTTTTCATTATTTATTTTTCAAATAGAAACAAGGTAAATAAAATATTATTTACGAAAATATAGTGATTTCGTAGTCAAAAAGTTAATCACTAAACAAAACTGATCATGCTAGTGATGCTTTTAACCCTAAACGCGAGGCAATATGAGGAGGCGGCACCCTTGCCACACCAACAACGGCTATTCTGCTTTCACTGTTCTTCACAAAAAGCTAAATCCTTTAAAACTTAAACCAAATAAGCACTGCGCAGATTATAGAAAACAGGGGGGCTCTGAACCGCAAGTCAAGGCGAAGGCGTGGTAATCGCACGTACGCGAATTTGCCCATTGTCCAAACACGAGGATTTGGTTTTGACCTTCAATTTACTCCGGAAGACGGAAAAAATTGTGAAGAATGCAATACAACAACGGCTTGAACAATCCACTTTGTGATCGCGTGGTTTATTAATGAATCTTGGTCTTAATTCAGGGACGTATGTTTAACGACGGAACAAAGTATCGATTGATTGTGTGAAGCTTAATAAGGTAATCGATAGGTTAATAGTTTAATGTAATAATTTGGAATTAGATGATTCACTTCACGTTTACCAATGCGTTAACCTGTTAAAACTATCACTTGTAGAACAATTCCATTAAATGTATCATATTTGGCTTGATTTTTGGATTAGATTTTTGCAAAAAACTAAAATAAAATTCATTTGATTGCTTCAGGTGGAGTATTCAGATTTCATTCCTGCATTTCCCCGAATCAGTTCACTACTTGGTGCTTTATTCCCATGACTCGTGGGTCGATTATTAATTTATTTTCATTCAGCATTTATGTTGCCACTCAATCCCTAAAAGAGGCCCTACATATCGAATAAATTTATTGTTTCAAAAACCTCGGAGAAAATTGTAGCCAAATTCGGGCAAAAAATAATTTATAATATAGTTTCTATATGAAAATCTACTTCTGAAATTTTGTTGTTTAAACAATTTGCATTTAAATTAAAATGCATTAAAAAAACTTGTTTTGAATTAACAACTTATTTAAGTATGATAATTTAAAATTATAAAAAGTTTGTTTGAAAATCGCTCGAATTTTTTCTTCAATATCTAACCAAAATGACACATACATGGTGATAATTTAACTTTTAACAGAACCGTACATATTGATGAGCTACGAGAGAAACATGCGCTATATGAAATAAGCTAACCAAATCCATTGACAATCACAACAATGAAATCATTGAAATGTTATTTCAAGGATAAAAAGATGAATCATTAATCACTTAGAATTGAATGAAATCATCAATAAATCTAAACGATAATCGATACATAGTTTCTGAGGCGTTTCTTCATTAGAAATTTCTGGATTTTGTATAGAAGTCGTACAGGGAACAAGTGGCATAAGCGGAAGAAAGAAGTGGTAGTCACTGTGGCATAAGTGGAAGTCACTGTGGCATAAGTGGAAAAAAATCAATTTTACGGTTAAGTTCATGTTCAATCTGTGAAAAAACAAAATCCTTGTTAGGACTATCATTTCACCGCAGTATAAAACTTTTCTTCTTATGAATTACAAAAATTGCTGAATTTTGAAAAGGTATTGACCTCTTATTATCGAATGGCCTCTTCTTCTTCTTTCTCCTTTATTGTCGAATCGCCTCTTTTTATGTCTTTTGTCTTATATCAATCAACAATCAAACTTATTTACCTACGCCTTTCATTCTGTTTTCACGTAGGCTAAGCTAAGGGCAGACATACCAAAAATCCAACCATAGGAGATGATGCATGTCTATTTCGTTCTTTAAAAATAACTTAATCCATTTTATTTGTCATTTAAAAATTCCTTTTTTTTGTTAAATAATAAAATTTTTGGAAAAATTGTTAAGCTTAACCCTTTCAGTCCCAAAAATTTACTACACTACAGAAACATCTGATATTCACAAAATAAGCTTATTTTAGGTCAAATATACGAATTCCATAAGAAAAAAAATCCATTAAAATTTTTTATATGGTTTTTGAAACAATGCCAAAATTCTTTAACTGTGGAAAACAACAAAATAAAAAAATATGTATTACCTAAAAACACTTCGAGTTATATATTTTAAGGTATCTGACCATATTATTAAAAAAAAAATTAGTAATTACTTTGACCGAAATAGTTTAAATTGCGTTTTAAATATGTGGAACTGAAGTGAACTTATCAAAAATCAGGAGAAATGCTTGTTGACTATTTTCTAAATAAAAAAAATAGTAGTTCTGACTTCTATTGAGATTAAAGTAAAATTTTGTCTGATAGAGCAAAGTGTGAAGAATCGAATGATGTGTGTTTGGATGTCATAGCGGGACATAAACATTTTGAAAAAAATATTGAAAGTGATGATGCCAAATAGCATCACTGGGACTGAAAGAGTTAAATTATCCTTACTTCCAATTTAGCATTCGATAAAAACTTTAGCTGTCTTCTTGAAAAATATCTTCTTTAAACGTCAGAGATGTGACACTTTTCCAAACAAATGATAAAATGATATAACACAAGTCCCAAGGGAGAAGACAGATTGCCCTGATACCCGAATATGATGGTATTAGCTTTGTATATCCGGCTTTACACGGTGTTACGCTTAATAATAGTGTCTTGCATATTAAGAACTTTTAATTTATGTCAATTGATCCACCTGCCCACTGGTCAACAAAACATCAGGATACTACAACCCTCCCGTTCTAATGTCAACATATTTTTTTTAATTGGATGTCAGAGTGAATCCCTTCTTTTCTAGGGGCTGAGGATCCCAGTCAGTTAGGCACTCGTCTGGCATGAGAAAGGTCCCCAGGTTCGGGTCCGGGCATCGCCAAAATAGCTGCCGACCTATAAACGACCCGTTCAGCCAAGAATGTCCGACGAATAATACCCCGTGTAAGGGAGTGCACTTTAAATATCCTTTAAAGTCCTAATGCTGCGTGCGATGTCGCCCTTAACGGTGGCGTTGGGTGCCTATTCAGGTGTAGGCTCGTCACTTGACTGTGGTTCGCAAATACGACGCCCGTCGCCAATTGCCATCGTGTAGCACTAGTGCGACGATAATTCAAACCTAATCTAACATTCTCTTCTAGAATTTTGAGTTCTTTCCCATAAACCATTGTAAAAATGAATTAACTGCAGAGCTTCATTTTCAAGCCCAAACTTTTGCTACTTACTGAAAACAAATTCTATTAACGTCAGATATATGTCACTTTTCCACATAAATGACGAAACAGTGGCACACAAATGCCAAGGCAAGAAGGCATATTTCTCTGATACCCGTATATAAGGGTATCACCTTGGGCTTGATTAATGGTTGATCTTCCAATTTCTAAGTACCATATCTATCACTTTGACACATTTTCTACTGTAAAGTGCGATGTTTAACACATTCGTTGTCCATAAAAGATTCACACGAGAGTGCCGTTTTTCAAGGTGATATATGCTTACTATACCAAAACCCACCTTAAGTTTGCAGCATTAAAATGTTCTACGTGGAGGAATCGCGCGTAAACAAACGGAATTCTGCCCCTCTGATTGGTCGCTCCTGTGCGATAACGTCCGCCCTGATATTCGTTCGCCCTGTTACGTCAAAATCGAGGAAAAAATAATTAATATTACACTCTAACTGAGGTTAATAAAAATATTAAAAATATGTCTTGAAATAACGAATAAAGTTATTTATTGAATGTGAAAAACCTTTTTTAGTTCGATTCTCACTCTCGGAAGTTAGCACTATTTACCCTTTTTTCCCGAGAACATTTCTTTATTGCATACTTAAACTGTGGTGGGCTTAGGCATTAGTTTCAGTGGAAGATTTCTGACAAACAGTGCGATATGACAACTTGCACTTTTTTTTTTTTTGAAAAATATATATATATATATATATTTTGTCATTGATTATGTTATTAACTCCTTTAAACATAACATCTTGAATTTTTTTAAACATTCTATTTCGCATATTTTTAGTGAACGAAGTTGGTAGGTGCACGTGTTTTCATCACTTTTTCAGTGGAAGAACTTGCTAAGGATCCTTAGCATCTTCTTCCACCGATGATGATCGTTGCCTCAATCGTTCAAATGAAGTGTTCGAATGCTTGCCAAAACTACTCGTTTTCTTACCTGTGAGTATTATATTGAGAGACGCATGTTTACGCATGAACATATTAGAACAAAGTTTAAGGTGTTCTGTATCCAAAATTGATATTTTTGATTTGTTGAACATAATTAGTTTTTTATATTCCATTCTTACAAAAACGTACTCTGGTCACCAAAATGGTTTTAAAAGGATTTTCAAGGTTTTTTTTAGAATAGTTATACATTTTCTAAGGACAGATAAAAATGCAATGATATTTTTTACTTCAAATTTTCAAATATGTCAAAATTAAGTTTTGCTTAACTTTCAAAACAGTAACAAGTTTAACTAAACCCTTTAGGAGAAACACTATCTACACTTACTGGATTAATAGTTTTCAACTATTCATTAATTCAATGCATTTTTTTGTGGATTTATACTGATGTTTTTGTTATCCCTCTTTTTCAATTGAAAATTTTAGAGAAAATAATTAAATTATTTATCGAAAAATTATTTTTTTATGATGAATGACTTACAAACTTTAATTTTGCCTTCGAAAATAAAACAATAACACATACATTTTTTTTCTTAAAACTAAACACTCGAACAGACTCGAACTGTAAGAAGACAATGATCACTCAAATTCCATTTCGACATTCTTAACAAATATTTGCCAAACCTCGAAACACCCTTTAGAGTATAATAACCTCCTAATGTAAGCGCTACAACTGCGGAGGAGTAAGCAAACGACTAAATTTCATGTTGGTTTAATAAAGAAGCATACAAATGACCATAATCATCATTTCTAGAGCTAACCAAACATTTTGATTCCTTGGCCTGACTGACCTCATATTGAAAGAGGCAATTAAAAAGTTCAGGCGAGCATGGTAAAATTTGAATTGTCCGTTTGGAACAAGCCAGTCGAGAAATTGGATGTAGGATGTACTTTTCGGTAAATGAGAAATGATTAAGATTTTAATGATGCTTACTAAATTACTGTTAAATGGTACAATTATAAGTTTAATTGGACATTAATTGCGTTTTTGCTGTTAAAAAACTATAATAAATAAAACGGATATCTATATGAGTAGTTTTTATAATAGGGATTTAGGCTTTGGTTAGTAGGTTCAGCCAGGTTTGTACTTTTAAAATCCAACCATGGGAGATGATGCATGTCTAGTTCGTTCTTCATCGTTTGTCTTGTATCCGCAAGACCGGGTCTTTTAAAACACAAAATATAGGCACAACAGATTTTGGGGGAAATTATAAAAATTATAATTGCCTATAATTATAGTATTAGTTCACTGAAGTATTAAGTTTTGTCTATCGTCTTCCTTATTATATTAATCAGACCAATTATGTTGAGTGAATAGAAATATCATGCTAAAAGAACGTGAGGTCTGAATATTTGCAAAATTTTGAGAGTTTAAAACATTTAGCATAAGAGACTGAAATGTAGGGGCATTTAACATTTTGGAGTTTTATTATTCATCGGAAATTTTTTAGCTGCACAAATGCATAGGCCGTATTTAGGTCGGCCGTCATTTCCCGCCACTGTGTTAGCCATTTAGTTTGTGGATTTTTGGTTACACGATTTGTGGCGACAATGATTGTAACGTTTTTTTATTGTGATTGATTAAGATTTTTTCTATAGTCTTCCTTATTACATTGATCAGACTAATTATGTTAAGCCAATGGAAAAATCATTCTAAAAGAACGTGAGGCCTAAATCTTTGTAAAATTTTGAGAGTCCAAGACAGTTAGCATAAGAAACTGAAATGTAGGAACACCTAACATTAGTTTTATTATTCATCGGACATTTTTTGGCTGCACAGCCCACAGGCCGTATTCAGGTCGGCAGTCATTTCCCGCCACTGTGTTAGCCATTTAATTTGTGGATTTTTGGTTACTTGATTTGGCGACAAAGATTGCTTTATTCTCCGCGCGCGAGGGTGGTTGTAGATAAGTTGCAGGTAGAAAAAAATCCTCCGGGAAAGAGGATGAACTATAATTATTCCTAATCTAGTTTAGGGGATAGAAGGAACTTTCATATTAGACGTTGAAATTACTTGAACTACCTGAAGGCGATAATTGACCTTAAAAACTGCGTGTAAATCGAAAAATGCACTTAGGACTGTCAAAGTGAGGTTTGTTTCTGAATGGGGAAGACTTTTTTAAGAATCTAATGTTACACATATGTCTTTGGATATCTTAAGGCTATAAGGCACTTGACGTATATTTTATAAATAAGCATTGGTAATTACAAATTCGTGAAATGTAAATTACGTTTCATTTAACTTTAAGCAAAATTATGATGGTCATAACCTCATTGCATATTTTTTGGCATCATCAAATCGAGTATATTCTGCTAGATAGCTGTTTGAAAGTTACTCATAAAAACGCAGATCTCAAAAGAGTTAATTTCGATATCCAATTATTCTATCAAACACAATAACATTTATTTTATGATAGCAAATTCAGATGTATAATATGTATTAATGTATGCATAATTTTTAAGTTTATGATGCTTCGACCTAGAATTTAAAAAAAAATGCCAACCTGCTAAATTCAACATTTTAAAGAAAATTCAGTTACTTAAAATTATACCCTCAGATTTTATCCTGCATTTAAAAATTATATTAATTTAAATACTAATATTTCACAATATTCAACTTTTACATTTGATCTCATTCATTCACCTTAGGGCCAAAGTTCTCACTCTGGAATGCACTATAGCGCCATTAATTGTTTTTTGATAAAGGCAATGGGCGTGTTTCTGGTCTTGCGTGGCAATAGAAATGCTGAATGAAAATAAAAAAAATTATCAAGCCTCGATTTGTGATCAATGTCAAAGTGGAAAATATCGCCAATCATGGGGACGAAGGCAATAAAAGTTGGAAGGAACTTCACAAACATGTCGGCTGGCGAAATTTAAAAAAAAAAATTAAAGGGTTGTTAAAATCTAACTTAAGTTTTTTTTTTTTGGTTTAGAAAAATAGACACACTAGACCTGTGCCGGGGACATAGATGAATTACTTTGAGTTACGGCTACCCTACTAACAATGCGGTTTTGCAGACGTTTTGTTAAGCAGAGATAGTTTTTTTTATAATCAAATACTTGTGAAAGTTTCAATTGTAGCCAGGGCCTGCTCTTCCATAAGGCCTGTTAGGCCCGGGCCTAGGGCCCCCAAATTTTAGGGGCCCGCTAAATTTCAGTTTCTATTATGCTAAATGCTGTAAATCCCCAAAATATTAGTAAACTAAAAAAAATTTCAGATACTCCACTTGCTCAATTTTAAGTGAGTAATTGACCTAACGTTATTGTTTTAATCAATGTTTGTAAGGAAGCCTAAAAAATTGTAGCAAAAATTTTATACATGGGTCATATAGTACCATTATTATTGGAAATCATGTAATCATGCATAATATTTTCCGTAAAGGGGCTCCCAAAATAGGTTGTGCCTATAGTCTTAGATTTCCTAGAGCAGGCCCTGATTGTAGCAAAATATCATTGAATTACCATGAATTCATCATAAACTTGATTTGCCAAGAATCTTGCGTAATTTCGGAGCATTACTTTTTATGAATTACTGAATATTGTATATTATGATCAATATTACAGCATATGGTATTATAAGATCTTGTCCCATCGTTAGATAAAGTGTTAAAAAACGAAAGTTTTAGTTAAAATGTTCCATGCAATAATGTCGGTCTGCTCTGAATCCCAGTTTTACACTATCAAAAACTTCGAACATAATTTAATAGAACCTAACTGCACCCGTAATGACAGTAATTCCTGATACCCGAAACGTCGTGCGTTCACTATTAGCGGCCCCGGAAACGACTTTATTACGCAGCTTGCAAAACTCTCACTTTTCTCACAATGACCCACGGAGATGAAAAATGATGATACGGGGTAGAAAAATGTCTTCCAGTTACGTCACCTCTAGTCACTGTTTCTGACCCACAATGCCCCGGGTCAACTCCAACGCCTGTCCTGATCATTAAACTTGGAGTATTTCATTAGGCCAAGTGGCAACAATGGTGTATGCTGAATGGAACAATGAGATTTTTACCACATTCTTTGTTTGGATCGTTCCCAGGCTCTAGTATGGAGCATTGTCTAACGCTAGTAGTTTGTAGGAGTGGGTATTGTAACATATGGAAACCAAATAACTCTTGATTTTCAGTTAGTGGTAAAAGTCACGTGCTTACGAAAATGGGGTTTTATCACAGCCATGGTTATGACTTTTTTTGTGATTTTTTTTTAAATAACTATGATCAGTCATGTATACATTATTCTTTTACAAGATACTGTCTGTAGGCGACTTTCGATTGCTTAACTCAAAGGTTTGGCACACTATAGTTTTAAAATATATACGTTTTCAAAGAAGAAAAATTTAATTTAACTTTTCATCGAACAAAAAATTTTAATACTACTTACTTCCAAAAAGGCACTTAAAAATAATCTGAATCAATGATACATTGAAATACTTTATGAAACTTTTAACTGCTTGTATAATTTTCCTCTTATTTTTTGTGTGCTAGAAATCAAGTGAAAAAAAAAAACACTTTGCTGTCTTATTTGTTTATTAGAAAACTAATTTTTTCAAACATCTTTCCAAATACAAACAAAAAAGGTAACCAGATTTATGAAAATGGTCAGGTTTTTCAATGCTTATAAAAACTAAAGAATTCAGCACCTATCAAATACTTCTTTAACGGATTCTATTGATTTTAAACTAAATGTTTCTTTAACCTCTTAAGACACAAGCTAAATCTTACACTTATATTATTAACCTAAACATACTTTTCATACAAATATATGATAAAAAGTGTGTTTTGCAAAAAAAGAATTTAAAAATATGTTTAATAGCTACTTAGGAACACGCGCATTAAATTCTAAAAATACACATTTTTGTGCTATAAGTGCAGCAAAAAATGCCGTATCACTTATTTGTAGTTAACAGATTATTTTAACATTATTTTTAATGCAAAATTTCTTGAAAATTAATTACTAAAATTACTTTTTTAAAAGTGTGAAAAAAAAAATTAAAATATTTTTTTTAAAAAAAGTCTTGTATCGTATTGACCCTCGTTCAACTTCATTTGTTATTTTAAAAAATGACTGATACGTTTGATAAAAGGCTGAAAACTGATATTTCGATGTTTTTCATCGGACCAGGTCTATTTCGGAACCAATTAACGGGTTTGTGGAGAGATTTTAAAAAATGTCCCCAAATGGGGACGCCAGCCCGCAAGAGGTTAATTTCTTAAAAACACTACCTTCTCTTGACAAAAAACTACTGCTTATTTCCAAATAGGCACTTCCAAATAATCTGAATCAATACATTGAAATATTTCGTGTTTCTCCAAGCCACTTTTATTAACAATCTTTTTATTCATCAAAATTCTAGCAAAAAAGAACCGTTTCGCCTTTATTTTCAAATCAGGAGACTGTTTTCAGAAAGTCCATATAAATACACACGTTAGAGGTAACTAGATTTACGAAAAAAAAAATCCATTGAGACAAGCTTTTCAATTGTTATAAAAACTAAAGAAGTTAATCACAATAAACGACTTTTTTTGCTGATAATATGCATTTTAAGTTTCAAATTCTTAAAAACACTTTAAGTTAAGAAAATTTTGACACTCTCAAGCGTAGAAAATCCCGATATCACGTCCAACACAAAACAGTCAACAACAGTGAACCCTTAACCTTCCAAACATAAAAGACATCAGAAACAATTGGCCCAACAAGACTTAATTGAAGAACCCACACCATTGAACCAGTTCACGTTCGGGATTGTCTATAAGCCAAAATAAATTTTAATTTATCTAATTGACATGTTTCAGGGCTTGAGAGGCAAAATAAATGCCGAATGAAAATAAATTATTTCTCGAGTCTCAATTTGCGAATAAATGTCACGTGAGAACAGAGCACCAATCGGAGTACTGATAGAAGGAAGTACAGTAATGGAAGCTGGAAAGAAAATACGTCGCCTGAAACATGCCTAATAAGCTGAAAATTTATTTCGAAATATCTTTTTTAGCGGATACTATAGATTTCACAAAAACTAAATGTTCTTCAAATTCTTAAGAACACTAGAAGTTAAAAACATTTTGACACTCTCAAGCGCAGAAAATCCCGATATCACGTCCAACACAAAACAGTCAACAAAAGCGAACCCTTAACCTTCCAAACATAAAAGACACCAGAAACAATTGGCCCAACAAGACTTAATTGAAGAACCCACACCATTGTACCAGTTCACGTTCGGGATTGTCTATAAGCCAAAATAAATTTTAATTTTTCTAATTGGCATGTTTCGGGCGTGAGAGACAAAATAAATGCCGAATGAAAATAAATTATTTCTCGAGTCTCAATTGGCGAATAAATGTCACGTGAGAACAGAGCACCAATCGGAGTACTGATCGAAGGAAGTACAGTAACGGAAGCTGGAAAAAAATACGTCGCCTGAAACATGCCTAATAAGCTGAAAATTTATTTCGAAATATCTTTTTTAGCGGATACTATAGATTTCACAAAAACTAAATGTTCTTCAAATTCTTAAGAACACTAGAAGTTAAAAACATTTTGACACTCTCAAGCGTAGAAAATCCCGATATCACGTCCAACACAAAACAGTCAACAAAAGCGAACCCTTAACCTTCCAAACATAAAAGACACCAGAAACAATTGGCCCAACAAGACTTAATTGAAGAACCCACACCATTGTAACAGTTCACGTTCGGGATTGTCTATGAGCTACCACAATGAGTTAACAACGTCTTGGGTAATGTGATCAATTGGACGCGAGGAATTCTACGCCTTTGCGAGGTATGATGAAAGCATCAAGTACAAAAGCTGTTGACAGATCTAGTTACATTATGATAACGAGGTATCTGCAGGGGGGTATCTTACAGTAATTGCATTAAGTGTTATGGAGGTGTTTTGAAAATATTTTGTGTTGTTAAATGAGTCAGAAAAGGGCATAGGTTACTAATTTTCTTTTGCTGGTTTTGTAGTAGGAAATAAAATGTGACTGTTTATTGTGCAGTTATTTAAATATTTCTTCCGTAGATATTATCATACAAAAAATGACAAGTGACAGTGATTGCGCCCTCTAGAATTGAAGAATGTAGGCTTTTTAGCCCATTACCCCTCTCGCCAGAGGAGACACAGTCACAAGAGACACACAAAGAAGGACGCCATAAACACGTAGACAAATAACAACATTAATTGATAAACACTAACATCCATGCCGTTACCGGGATTCGAACCCGAGCCCAGCAGCTCCAAAGTCTAGCACTCTAACCATTGAGCCAGCGGGCCGGCAGATATTATCGTACATGTCTTATACTGAGTTTTAGAAAGGATACCTGTTTAATATCTTGTCCTTTTAATTTATTTCTTGTTGTACACTTTGGCTGGCTTTTCTGTTTTATCCATATTTTATAATTGATCTTAAGGGCTTTTAATATTTTCATTCTTCGTTTTTTTTATGTTCCTTTTAACGTTTTTTCTATTTGTGATCTAGTTTGTTTCTGTCCTCTACCTTTAAATGGATTTGTTCTGTATGGTAGTAGTAAATAAATAAATACTTGTATTTTAACTTGTGTTAACTTGTAATGCAGTTATATTATTATTGGAACTTATTATTTCCCTTAGTGTTCTTTTTTTTAAATATGCAATTTCTGAGCATTAATACATTTCATTTTGTTTGAGAGACTCGTAATCAGAAGGGGGGGAAACATTAAAAAAAATCGAATTTAATGGCGGTTTGAAACCAACAACAAACCCTTTAAAGCCTCAAATCAAGTCCACAGAACCAGACCTCAAAAGTTTTCTTTTTAAAGTTTTGATAAACAAAATAGAAATTTCAATGTATAAGTATAATTTAACGAATTTAGAACTTGAAACAACTTTAGAAATCTACACTATCAATCGTATTTGTTTAAGAAAAAGTATTTACATACAAATATTTCGCTTCGCTTTTTCTAAATACTTAAAAAATTTATTGTTTTGAAGTTTGGTAGTAAATTTGTGGTGGAACTTCTAATATTCATTCGTCATGCATCGTTAATTCAAGATAAGCTAAAACATTAACATAGCGACATAAAATATCCAAAACACTTTTTTGCTCAACTCTGTGGTTATATTATGAATAAAGTAAGATACAAACTAGTAATCAAATCGGAAAGTACCTAACGCTTTTCAGACACACAATTCATTAAAAACTTGAAAAAAGGGCAAGTCCATATACTATTTATTCTGATGGAACCAATAACGATTTAAGTTCCGAACAAAAAAAAAGAAATGGTGTGAAAATGACTTAGTGTTTATAAAAATCGCAATACAAAAGCAAAGCAAACAAGTCATCTAGAAAACTTCCTTCTACGCTTTTTCTCCCATAATTTTAGTAAAAGAATAAGCTTTTGTAGAGAAATCTTGCTGACGACTTAACCTCTTTTTGAATTCAGTGATTTGTTTCAAAACGATTACGATTAACGAAGCGTAAAATCGGATTGAGTTTAGATCGACGTTGATTTCTTAAGGGGTCACAGGAGTCTTAAAAATGTGCAAAGAAGATATTGCAAAGCATAGTTTGATCTTTCATGTATTTTTTTAACTACTCAATATATAAGTATAATTTTTTTATACGTAATTCTATAAGATTTTGTTATTATAAAACAAATTTTAAAATTTATGAAACTTTAGCCAAAACTAAAATAAATAATAACAAACAAAACACTATTTGGACACATTGTGATTAGGCTTGCGCGGCAAATTTTGAGGTCAAAATTGAGAAAATGACCAAGAAAATGACTTTATATTGTACAAATATGTACAAACAAAGACTTATACCTAAATTCTCAGCTCAATTTTAATTAGAAATTATTTTAAGAACTTTTTTCTAAAAAAAATTTATAAAAATTTTAAAATTTTGATTTAAAATTTTTTTAAAAATAATTTCTTATTAAAATTGAGCTGATAATTTAGGTATAAGTCTTTGTTTGTACATATTTGTACAATATAAAATAATTTTCTTGGTCATTTTTTCAATTTTGACCTCAAAATTTGCCGCGCAAGCCTAATCCCAATGTGTTCAAATAGCTTTATGTTTAATATCATTTATTTTAGTTTGGCTAAAGTTTCATAAATTTTAAAAATTGTTTTATATTAAGTAAATCTTATAGAATTACATATAAAAAAATTATACTTATATATTGAGTAGTTAAAAAAATTACATGAAAGATCAAACTATACTTTGTAGTACCTTCTTTGCACATTTTTAAGACTCCTATGACCCCTTAAGTAGATATCGAGTCTTTTTTTGTGAATTACTTTTTATTTACCTATTAGTGTCATTGTGTTAGAACGTCGAACCTTTAACAATGCATTGAGTTGTGGAAAGTTAGCTTGAGGTTAAAGCCCATTGGTATTGTTATGCGTGTAGGACATTTTTTGTGTTACTGATCTTTTTATCGAATGTAACTAGTTTATAAGTTTGACACCTTTATTTGATTTAATGTAATATAAGGCTATGGCTATAATAAATAAAAAAGATTATATGTGTAACAGCTTCGATTCTATTAATTTTTTTGTGTTAAAGGAATTCAAATGACATTAAAAAAGATTTGTTTGTTAAAAAAAAGTATTTTTGAGGTCGCTTATTGTAACGGAACGCAGTAACACATACTTTTAATAAAATATTAAATTTTGATAATACGTTGTTTTTTGTCAAGTAATGTAACCTAGTAGAAAAAAATTTACTGATAGGAAAATTTGCCAGTTCACTCGTTTGCATAAACGCATGTAGCTTTCTATGTAGAATTGTGCACTAGTAGGAAAACAACATTTACAGAGAGAGAAATATTATCTAGGAACTTGTTTATCTATCCACAAGTTGCTTTCTTTCAAGTAATGTACCCTAGTAGAAAAACAACCTTTACAAGTATCAGGAAATTTACGGGGTACTTGAGTTATTTATGCCAGAATATTGCTTTCTCTCTAGAATTACTTCTTGGTTAAAAAAAAAACATTTGCAGAGATGAAAAGATTTGCTTCATTCATGCATTCTTTTTAACTTAAAACGATTTACGGTAAATGCTCCTACTGCTATTTGGATTTTTTTTTCCAAATTTTTTTAAACATTTAACCAAATAATTGCGATCAATTAACTACGTTAAGCATTTACTGCAAATACACTAATTTGCTTTTGTGATATCACTAATTACATAATAATTATATATCCTCAAAGGATATCTCTCATGTAGCTCAAGTACGACGTTTATTTTACCCCCTGAGAGATAGGAGTGGATTTTTTTTTTGTATTTTATGTACCAGTTTTTCTAGTGATAAACACAGATTTTAAAATTATATACTAACATTTTCTTGATCTTTTATTGCTTACTTTTTATTAGGAAATTATTTTACGATCTTTCTTCAAAAATAAACCGAATTGTGATTTCCTAAACAAGCACTGGATTGCTGAAAAATAAATTTTTATTTTATGCGAAGAAAAACACCCTACATTTCTACACATTTACACCCCTTGCGGAAGGTTAATTTAAAAATAAAAACCGAAAACACAACTTAAAAACGGTGAAACTACAGGAACTTCACCCAATCGACCTTCAGATCGCAGATCGAATGAAATAGTTACGGAGATCATTCAACCAGAAAACAAGATTTTAGGAATGAACATTTGGTAAATATAATTTTAAAAAAAGGATTGAAAATCATTCCACTAGATGGATTGGCAACACTGACTTCATCCCATGTAGTAGGAAGCTATCTGACATGGTTGGTTGTCTTGGTCATTATATATTGGTGTTCATTCACTGGCGAACGCAGCGCCTTAAACGTTCATTCACTGGTTAGTCTACCCTACATTTCTGCTTATTTACACCCCTTGCTGAAGGTTAATTAAAAATAAAAACCGAAAACACAACTTAAAAACGTTGAAACTACCGGATTTTCACCCAATCGACCTTCGGATCGCAGATCGAAATGAAATAGTTACGGAGATCGTTCAACCAGAAAACAAGATTTTCCATCCGATA
The DNA here is from genome assembly GCA_023701765.1 of Hylyphantes graminicola. Lineage (NCBI taxonomy): Eukaryota > Metazoa > Arthropoda > Arachnida > Araneae > Linyphiidae > Hylyphantes > Hylyphantes graminicola. The sequence continues at coordinate 13,988,487 of CM043117.1, read as the reverse complement.
CGAATAAACAAACCATGAGATGCAAATTCCAGTGCATTGTCTCTCCGTGACCCCACACAATAAGACGAATTACTCCTCATTCTCTATTGCGAAAAACCTTCAACTGCATAAATTTAAACAATAATATATACTTTGGTATAATTCCTTGTGCCCTTGTTGAATCTAAATTTAATTATTGCAATTGGCGTAGAGAAGTTGATAAATTTTCGCTTCCGTTTACAGTATTTGAATATTTCAGTTTTCAGTATTTGACGTCCTTTATTTTGATGATGTAAAAACATTTATATATTTTTATATATTTGTGATTTAGTTTTTAAAAAATTGTCTCTTTAAGGGGACGCATTACCCAAAAATTTAAATCCAGTATTTTTATCGCTAGCTTTCAAATTAAACTATTTTAACAAAGAACTAACATTCGATAAGCATATACATACAAAAAAAATATTAATATTGAAACGTTAGTTTTTTCAAAAAATTAAATATATTAAAAATAATAACGATTTTTCAAAATACTACTCCTCCTACAATTTAAGGAATTTTTTAATGGATTTTTTTTTTCAAAATGTTCCCACAACATCTATTAATAAAATTTGGTATGGATATTGAGCTACCAGTTGAATAAAAATAGTTATGCAGATTTATGTATAAAAATAGCCAAAAAATAAGATTTTTTTCTAAATTTTCAACTTCATCACTATTTAAAAAAAATTCTAATCACACTAGACCTTTTCCCATACCAACTTTTGTTTATGGTATACGCCTTAATGCAGGAAAAAAAATTGGAGCTCTACATTTATTAACTTAAAAGCCTTAGGCTTTTAACCATTTATAAACTAAATAAATAAAATTTAAAAAATCAACAGAAAATTTCAAAAACAATTTTGCAAAACCACCATATTATTTTCAATAAACCTCTATCATTATAAATGATACCTTCTTTTTTTGCAATATCTTTATATCACAGAGTTATAGCATGTTTAATTAGTTTCTGGGCAGCCCTAAATTTTAGGTAATGCGTCCCCTTAAAAAAAAGCTAAAAAAAATTGTAAAACGTCTTAATTATAGACTGTGATTGCTTTATTTCAACTCAATAGCGATGGTTGACAAAATAATTTGCACATGAAAATGCGCTTTAAGCTATTTATCTAAGTAAATAAAATATAATAAAATGAAAACCATTTTCTTATACAATTTATATGGAACAAACTAATTTACACGAAAAACAATTTTAAAAACTTCAAATTATTATTTTTATAAGGAAATGAAGGCATTAATGGCGTTCACAAAATCTTTGTAAATGGGTCAAATTGCTTCTGAAATTTTGGGAATGCAAATTTGAATTAATACATTTGGGAATGCAAATTTGAGTCCTATGTCCGAATGTGCGAAATAGTCCTAAAAATCATAATATCTGAAGATATGCTATTCTGTTGGCTTCGAAAGAGACATCTACATAATTCCACAAAAAATTAATTGAGAAAAATTAAGTAGTCCTAATGAATGAGTTAAAACGTCTTAAAATGACATAGCACTTTTTATATTTTTAAGGGGGATTGGGTGTACTGAATCGTGGGTCTACAAAGCAAAGCGCATCAGTGTTAATCCAAATGGAGAACAAATATTTTCTTTGCCACATTTCTCCGTTTGTATTGAATATTTTTACAAACGGATTTCTTTACGTGGTAAATATAGCTGACTTACAGGTTACTACAATCCCACTTTTTGAAATTAGTTCGAATATATAGTTTTAAATTATTGATAAATAATTTTGCAACAAGTTTTCGATGCAATTTTTGAAAGTTTGATTATGGAGACCTGTAAGTTATTTACATTTATTATTTAAAAAACGGCTTACAAAAATATTTAATACAGCCGGAGAAATGTGTCAGAGAAAATAGTTTTTTCCCTTGGATTAACATTGAAGCACTTGAGTTTGGAGACACCCGGTACAGCTCTCTCATTCCCCCTTTTAAGCAAGCAATGTGTAAAATCATTTGAAACATCAATCCTAAAAAAGTAAAAGTAAAAACACATCGCCTTTTTATTCCTTAACAGCCGAAGTTTTCTTTAATGTCTCTATTTAACGAAATAAATTTAATAAAAAACATTGATCTAAATTATCCTTATCTTTTGTTCTCAAATAACTATGATTACTATCATTAATCCAGTTCTTAAACTTAACACCAAATAACAAAATAACCTCTTTTCCTATAAAAATTTACATTTTCTCTCATTTACCTTCTAGATTTCGATCGAACACCAACTTTTCATCCAGTTTTTTTTTTTCTCTATCAATTGGACCATTGCGAAATTGTTTTTTTTTTAAGTATCTAAACAATTAACTTCCAAAAGTATACGGAATTTTCGTGTTTCAGCTTTTTTCAATGTTTTGAAAGATCGTTTATCGGGTACTATATATTGTTTTTCATATTGTTAATATTTAGTTATTTAAAAAAGAAATTTAAATAATATTTTGCATGAAATTACTTTAACTCGAATATTTTTTACAATTGATACTCATTTTTCGTATGTGGGCTGGGGAGCCCAGTCGGTTAGGCACTCGCCTAGCATGCGAAAGGTCCCAGGTTCGGGTCCGGGCATCACCAAAAAAACTGCCGACCTATAAAAACGGCCCGTGCAGCCAAAAGTGTCCGATGAATAATACCCCGTGTAAGAGAGCGCACGTTAAATATTCTTCAAAGTCCTAACGCTGCGTACGATGTCGCCCTTAACGGTTGCGTTGGTTGCCTATTCAGGTGCCGGCTCGTCACTTGACTGTGGTTCTAAAAACAGACGCCCGTCGCCAATTGTTTTAAATTGCTGCTTATTTTAAAAAATGTTGTTGTGACTAATCCTCGTTTGTCTGACGAAGTCGGACCAAGTCCAAGAGATCGTTGACCCGAAGAAAGTCTATAACGAGAAGAGGGAACAAGAAAACATCATCTCTGGATTGGATAGTCCAACGCAGTCTAAAATATGCTAATAAATTTATTATTAAACTGTGATTTTTTAAGTATGCTGCATTTTTCTTTTATTACCAAAGTAGTAAATGATAAAACATTTTGGTAACTAAAGTCGACAACATTGATTGTATGAGTATATTTTATTTATGTTGGCATTGTTAATGTTGGCATTCATATTTGTACTCTTCTAAATTATTTGAACTATAAAAGTTCTGGGTACTTTTCCTTTTTACGGGCGCAAGCGATAAATTATCTAAAAAAAGGTTCACCGCTGCGAAATGGAAAAATTCAAATGGACATTTAACTGTTTATACTGTGGTCTTTAACTGAGTAGTTTGTTTGTCCAATATAAAACTTTCCTAAAGATTCAGTTTGGAGATATTTGCGCCCCTTGAAATATTGAATTATAAAGTACACTCTTAAAACAAAAGTGACTCCTATAGGAGAAGTGCATTTTCGACACTGGAAAGGAGTGAAAATTAACTCCTAAATCGCTCCTAATCGCCTTAAAATCGCTCGTTTGTTGTTAAGAATGTTGGAGGTTTAACATAACAAAGGAGTAAAATCCCCTCCGATAGGGGAAGTGCATTTCAACACCGAAAAGAGTGAAAATTAACTCACACTGAGTTAAAATCGCTCGTTTGTTTCAAAAGTATACTGTAATAGCAATTTGGGCTTGCCGATAGAAGAAAAAAAATTAACAAAAAAAATTCCCATGGTTATACGAACTAAATTTATACCCAAGAGCCACAATTACCCTAAATAATCATAACCATTAATATACAGTGCCACAAATCTTCGTGGCTCTACATATCGGTTTTAACTACATCATCAAACTTCATTTTTTTTAAAATTATAATCACAACCAACCATCAACAAAACCACTGGCCTACTCTATCAATGGTTAAACCCATGCATTTTAGAGATAACAATCACACAATCCATCGAACATATTAACACCCTGGGATCTTTTTATCTTTTTTAGCCAAACAAGTCGATCGTGATTTCCTTACAACGGTTTCCCTTGTTAACAAGGTCGCCAAACCCCTTCGCCAAAAAGCATCTAACCTAGCCAGGGCGTTCACTAAAATAAAGATATGAAGGAATAACACGTTTTTATTTTTGAGTAATCTTGAATGCAATGGGTAACGGCTTTATGAAAAAATTAACTTTGTTATTAAGTAATATATTCACTAAACTAAATTCACTAACACCTAAAATTCGTGCAGATGGGTTAAATGCCATACCATCGATCACGAAAACCACTAGGAATCCAAGAATGAAACACGATTAGCGAATTTCCAATTATACTCTATTTTCCTATCACAGCTAATTTTAAAAAAAGACTTAAAATTATTTGTAAGTACAAAACTTAGGTATTTTTTGGCTCAAAAATGAAAAAAAAAAAAAATTGGGGTAATTTACAATTTTTTCCATTAAGTATATTGAAAATAAAAAGAATTTTAGAAAATTGTTGGTCTGAAAATACAGCTGAAAACTTACGAGCAGATTGCATAGGTACGTCAAGAGATATTCAATGTATTTTTGTTACAGATATAATTAAATCAATATACATTCTATAATTTCATTCAAATTTAAAATCTTCAATAAATTTTAAGAAGATATTTCTTCAACTACAAAAAACTTGTCTAAAAAGTAAACTGTTAACAACTATATGCAATGAAATAGATATAATTTTTTCCCTCTCCTTTGCATATATTTAAAAAATTATTTAAGACTTACACAAAGTAGAAGAGAACTACTCAGAAAAAATAACTACGCTTTTACCTCCCTATAAAGGACGCACCGCTAAACTCTCACCAATTTTTCCCATTGTTTTGAGTGTGCAGCAAAACATACCACCCCTCATTTCAATATAACCTACAACACGCCAATATTTCGCAAGGTTTGCGAGCATTGTGGCAACTTTGCCTTCGAGGGAAGTATCGGAAAATGACCATAAGCGAGTTTACTTTAGTAGACAATGGTATGACCCACAATCAGATCTTATACCACTTTATAGCCAAATGTACCTTTGAATAGCTATAGGTAAAATGGGTTGAAGGCCATAGAAAGATTTCCGTGCGCGTTTTTTCTTACACTGAAATTTTCAAGGGTAGAAGTCAGTGGGGAAACCTCCAATATATTTGGCATCTTCTGATTCATTTCTCGATTCAAGGAGTTCAAGCAGGCAGTAAGATTTCCCTGCACTCTTCTTCTGTTACAGAAATATTGTAAGGAAGAAGTTTAGCGGGAAATAATCTTTTTTTTCCAATACACTTGTACACCCTTTTTGCATTTAGCCATTCATTTCTTCTCAGCATTTTCGTTAGGTTTTTGCATGTAAACTGGTGCAACAGGTCTCGGGAGTTGCACCATTATGTTTTAAGAGGTCTCAAATGTGCATGCGTGTGGACAGAAAGGGTTAAGATAGATCAGGGTTTGAGGTTAAGAGGGGCAGGGTCCGCTTCGCTTGCTTTTGTATAATGCGATTGAGTGTGTTTGTGGTGGTAAAAGGTTTTGGTTGTTTGCAGGGGATTAGTGTATTAGGTATTGGAGGAGATGGCCTAGAAATACAAAGGAATTAATATAAGTCTATTGTTTGTTTTTATTAATAATGTGGCACTGGAACTAGATGAATTTGCTTTTCCATGCGGACCTAAAATTTTCTTGAACTAAAAGTCAATTGTATGCTTTGGAATTAAGAAACAAGAAATATGAAAATGCCTATAACCAAGGTTTCTGTTTAACTTTATTTTAAACATCCACAATGATAAAATTTAAGGAGACTCTATTCGCAAAATGTTTTTTTTTTCTCTTTAAATTGAGATTGGAATAAAACAAAATTCTGAAAAATAGGTGCAAAATTGTGTACAACAGTTTTATACATATTTTTAATGAAAATTTTAAGGTATTAAAAAATTTAACTTTAGACGCATATTTAAAACCCTTCTTCTACTTTCGAATCATTTCTTTTTTTTTTAAGTATTCTCTCCAAGAGATATTAAATAGTTCTTAATAACCTTAGATATTGAATTTTCGGAGCGAGGCAAAGTTTTGGAGAAATAGATATCTTAGTTAGTAAACACCCGAAATTCATGACAAAAAAACTTGAAACTTTTTATTTTATTAAAAAGTCTATCGACTATTTTTACAATTCTATCCCAAATTCTATTCAATATACACTGAAATACATTTTAAAAAAAAGATCACTACCTATATAAGTTATATTGTTTCTAAAAATGGACATTAACTTATTAATGTAATTATTATCTGATGGTAACAAACAAAACTGTTTTCGCATAAAACAAGTAATCATTAATGTTTCTGAATTGATTGATGTCAAATCAAACTTGTACTGTCAATATATTCAAAAATTACGTAAATAAAATAACAAAGTAATTTTAATCCATTAAGAAAATTAACCTCGAAAATATATTACTTAGTGTCGCCATTTGATAGTCGGACATTGCACCATTTGAATTGGTATGGTAACTTCATTCAATGCCAACCTGTTCTTTAGCGTGTTTTTGTACCTAAATGGCGTTCATTAGCGTCAAGAATAATTTTTAATTACATCATTGTTTAGAATGATAATGATTATAAGACACTTCGGCTTTATTTGTATTTGTGGTAACTAAGTACATCGATGTTTATGTATTTTAATGTGTCTAAAGAATTGGTCGATTTTCTTTTGATAAGTAGGGCGCCTTCTGTATTCTAGAATATGACAAATTCAAGGCTTTCTAAAAACTGTATTGTGTATGCGCATATTTTTCGTTTTATTTTTTTAGGAATTTCGTAATTAAAAATAGTGAAAATGCGATTAAAAAAAGCTATATGCATCAATATAATAATAAATGATAATACGTTTCAGTGCATTAACAATTATCGTTAAGTTCTTTTACGATTAGAAATCTGATAACAACTATGTGAGACATTCCAAACACCTAATTTGTTATCCGTTATAATTCTTGAATAAAGTTAACAAAGAATAACTGAAATAAACCGATAGAACATTAATATCTTCTAAAAGAAAGGGAAAATGGTTTCTAGATATTCGAAATACGATAGAAATTCTAAATTGCCGAAATCTCTACTGCTGCCTTCAATACGGATACCTCAAGTTCAGAGGTTAAAAGAAAATTAACTTGGGTGAATAAAAGAACGAAATGGAACGAATGACGAAACGGCAAAAACTAAAGAAAAACATCTGTTCAGGTCTTTTGTCCTCCAAAATGGCGGCTCCTTTCAAGATAATTCTTTTATCGAATTCCTTTAAAACTTATTGAAATGAAGATAATAATTAAAAACTAATTTGGACGATTATTTAAAATTAATTTCAAGGAAATGATAGTATCGTTTAGGAATTCATTCACACACAAATATGAATAATCATTTTTAACATTTAGACCGCATAATTTTATGTAAACAATAATTTTTAATAAATAAAATTGGCAGGAATGTTTTTCGGAAGCAATAAATTGCGTTTTAAAACAAAAATCAAAATAATTAAAAGGCGGCTTTTTCAAGATAATTCTTTCATCGAAATACCAGTAAACTTAATGAAACGTAGACAATAATTATAAACTAATTTGGGAAATTATAAGAAATGAAATTATGGTATCGTTTAAGAATTCATTGAAATATAGATCACAATTTTGAACATTTGGACAGGATTTAACTTTTCAATATTTTTTTTTATTTCAGCAATTTTTTTTTAATAAATCGAATTCGCAAGTAGGACAATGTTTTTCAAAAGCAACAAATTGCAGTGTTTTAATCAAATTCTCTATAATTAAATATTTTTGCGGTGTAAGTCATTAAAAAGCTTTTTAGAATTAAAAAAAATTCTAATTATATCAAACGGGTTCCATTGTTTGGTTGCAGCATGTGAAGATCAAATATTCGGCTGTTTCGTTTTGTTCAATTTTAATTTTAAAAATTGTGGTGATAACTTTTTAACACACGTAACTTACACTGCAGAAATTGTATTTCTGTATGGAATTGGCTCAAATTAAACTAATATTTTGCATTATTTAACTTTTTTCGTCTTTAAAAAAACCCGTCCTACTATACTAGCAAAAAGACCCAATCCATTTCTGGGGCTGGGGAGCCCAGTCGGTTAGGCACTCGCCTAGCATGCGAAAGGTCCCAGGTTCGGTTCCAGGCATCGCCAAAATACTACCTACCTATAAACGGCCCATGCAGGCAAAAATGTCCGACGAATAATACCCCGTGTAAGGGAGTGCATGTTAAATATCCTTCAAAGTCCTAACGCTGCGTACGATGCCGCCCTTAACGGTTGCGTTGGGTGCCTATTCAGGTGTCAGCTCGTCGCTTGACTTTGGTTCTAAAATACGACGCCCGTCGTAAATAGCCCTCATGTAGCTCTAGTGCGACGATATTTAAACCTAACCTAACCCAATCTATTTCTTCATATTGACACTTTAGTTACATAACACGTTATAAGATAGGAAATTTGCATATTTCCATGTGACTTATTTAAGTATCCTCCAAATAATCATTTTAAGTCAATTATCAAATAACAAATGTGCATTTTTCAAATGACGAATGACAGTGGAATAATCTACAATAAAAAACTTTCCATGGTTTACCTTTAACCTCAATGCTTGACCCGAGTACCTTAATATTTCACTCTTAACGTTGAGCACATCTTATATTTGCATAGAAACTAGGTAAAATAGTTTATTACTTCTCATTAACGCTGACATATAACAGGTATCGACAGAGTAAAATTATGTTTAAAAATTTAATTGCCAAGACATTCATATTAACTTATGTTTTCTTCGTTACAAACACAAATATTTGTAAATTGCTTTTATGCAATAAGCAAATGAACTAAGGGTGTATAACTGTACACGACTTTCGATTATAATAAATCAATGTATTAGGTAATTATATACACTATAAAATTCTTATATCGCATCATCCCTTTAGAATTTTTTTCTGATCATCTATAGCCATGTAATGATATCAAAAACCACATCATTCGATTCTTCAAACTTTTTTTATTGATCCCAAAAGATGTCAGCCCATTTTTTTTTAAATTATGATCAGAAACATGATGATGACAAATGACATCACTGGGATTGAAAGGATTAAATGAATTAAAGTTTCTTGATTAAAAAAAATATTCTGCAAATACAAGTTTTATTAGGACGCATTTATTGTAGCCAAATTATATCTAAAATAAGAATCACTTCCATAGATGATAAATCCAAATGCCCCCACTGCATGAAACTCCAACCTCATTTTAAAAACCAGAAGTAATATTTCATCTATTAAGTTTACCTCGTGAAAGAAAATAGTTCACGTTTTCAGAAATTCGAGCTTAATTACTTACCTAAGGCATCATGAGCATTCGTAAAAAAAGCTTTCATTGTTGCCATCAAACTGCATAATTTGTTTATGATAACACGAATAAAAATTTGCGTAGGAAATAATATAAATAATTGTCATTTAAACCATAGAAATTAGAGCGTTTTTAGAAAATATATATTCAGTATTAAAGGAAGTAATTATGTTTATAAAACTGAATTTATTCTTTTCAGTTATTATTGCATTGAAGATGCATTTAGAAGAAGAGTTGTCATTAGAAAATGTGGAATGAATATCATCTCAAAGCTGTTTGTAAGTTAAACGTTTTATCGTACTATTTTAATTGTTGTAATTAAATGATATATTACCATAAAAATAAAAGCGTAACCTTCCTACGCTTAAACATAAAGTATGCATTCTCTTTATTAAACGTTATTCCTCATGTTTTTGGATGACAGCTTCCATTATTATATCTACCTTGCATTTTCCGTTTATTAATTTTAATAATAGGTCTTTAATTTTAATTGATTGTGGTTTAAAGATATTGTGTTTAAATGCAGTTAATAAATTACCCATTTAAATGCGAGCAACGTCTCTGTAAGCTTTTATTCTAAAGGGATAACGTTAAAGTCATTTTGTTATGAAAATAAATGTATGTATAGTTCTTTTTTTACTTATAGCTTAACAGAGGTGGTATGTCATTTATTTAAAATTTATTTTGTGACTTTAATGGTCATCGACTTGTTGCCAAAATGTTTTTCGTACTGAATTTAATATGGTATGATTAAACACAATTAAATAATAGATCACTATAACTAAAAAATAAAGTATCACATCGCTCATCAATTACAAAATCCTTCAGTATCAGCAAAGAATTAAGTTTTTCTTATTTTACAAGGTCAAAATAACTTAAAAAGATAATTTTGAAAGTGTGTTGTTTTTTGAATGACAATGAAACCTAAACGCAATCAATCAATTGTTGTTGTTTTTTAAATAAAAAAATAGGAAAAAATGCAAAAAAAAATGTTTTTACACATTTCCTTATCAAAAATGGCGAAAACCAATACAAACGGTTGATTAATCACTTTCGATTCCTGATGTTTACTTAAACGAAATGACTGATATCCTCGTCTAAGACTGATATCGTCATTAACGGATGATCCTCGCAAGTCAAAAGGTGTTTCTTATTTTGAAACGAAAGTATGACATCATTTTTTACAGTGAGTACATCATTTCTAAATAATTCGTTGTTTTTCGGCAGAATTTCAACATTTTAGGTCAGATTATTCAGGGTCTCCAAGAAACCTTAGAAGTACTCTTTTGAAATAACCTAAATTGAAATCAATAGAGAGGTTCCAACCTTAAATTATATCTATAATAATAAAAGAAAGAGTCTGTCTGTGTGTATGTCTGTGGATCACAAAAGACCTACTTAGACTGCTCTAAAAAATTCGAAATTTTTAATATAGATTCCTTTTAATACCTACGTGTGCACCTGAGGCTTAGTTTTTTCATATTTGATTGTGATTTTTAATTAATATAATTAGTTTCAAAAAAACGTCTTCCGCGTGGGACTGTGAGACCATAACAGGGCTTGAAAATATATAGACCGGGCCTAAACGGGGGCTTGCCGCCATCCTCTATTAGTTTGATTGATTGAGTTTGGTTGAGATATGCGCTCGCTTGCTCGGCTGCTTCATCTTCTATTAGTGTTTGCTTTTTTAAGTTCGCATGCGCCAACACGAATTTAATTTTGTCTTGATTTTGAGTGTATTTTCACAAGTAAGCATGCCTCTAAAATTAAGCAATGCGAAGTTAACGGGTTCCCAGTAAGGCGGGACCATACTGCTAGTTTAATTATAAGAAAAAAAATCTTATTCTTTATTGTTAAGTGTGAGGCTATAAAATAAAAAGTGTTCCTAAAGCAACTTTACTTTTTCTCTTAAACTGTCTTAACTCATAAATTCTTACACGGTGAACAAACAGACAGACACAGTTGAAGAGTACACGGGAAGACCCACTTGATTTTTTTAGGAGTCTAACCTTATGCTTCTACTTGGCGGACATTGGCGACAGGAAACCGGTTTTTCTTTCGGCTCTTCATTTGCGGTACAAATGCGTTACTCGTGTCTACTGATCTCTGGCGTGAATCAGGGTTGCCGCGAAAGAAAAACAAAGCGAGCAACCGGTTTCTTTTTACCAGTTTAGGCGATTTGTCGCTATCATTGACAAAGAGGCCAATTGAGGAAAGCCTTCTACAAAATCAAGTGGTTTTTCCCTTGTATTCTTCAGTTAATAAAATAAGGTATCTGCTCTCAGATGTTATATCTTTCAAACACAAAAAATTAAGAATTGGCCAGTTAGACCAGTAATTGAAATAGGTATAAACAAATGGGAGACCCAGTGGCTTAGTTGTAGTGCTTCGCATTGGCAAGCCACAGGTCCAGGGATCGAATCCCGGATTCGGCGAGGTTGACCCATCCTTTCATCCCTAGTGGGTTGATAAAATGTGTACCAAGTATGCTTGGGAACTAAACAGCGGGTGTTCCGCGTGATGCCTAGCATACCCAGATCACAAAAGCTGAAATGTGCACGGCAGGCCTTGGCCTAGCAATGGGCTGTTGTGCCTAGGAGTAGAGTATAAACAAATTGAAGGAATTACAAAAAATAGGAAAATCATGCAGACAAGCAGACAAAAAGTACGAAATAAATATGTATTGACTAGCTGTTATACCCGACGTTGCACGGGTAGAGGTGAAAAAGTAATTTTATAGTCAATTTTACTATTTTATCTTTCATTTGAGTTACATAAGATATGAAGATTACCCAGTAATTTTTTCCATTTAATTACCCATCTTGGATATAGTAATAATTAATATTAATTTCAAAAATACCTTTGATAAGAAGCTCAAATTAAAGAGAATACATATTTAAGTAAAAAAAAATCAGTAAGAATTAAAAAATAAGCTACTCCAGCAAACAGCAAACGATTTGCATTTTTTTATAAGTTTATTTGCTTTTTAATACGCTTATGTTGCTGATACCGTTCGTTATTAAAGTACAAAATCCCGCTACTTATATTACATTAAAAAATTCAAAATTTAAAAAATGCAATAAAATTAACAGATAATGTCGTAGTAATTTTCCGAATAAAAACATTTTAGCTCATTTGGCGTGTTTGAAAAATTTGGCGAGGAAAATATATAGCTACCATTACTTCCATTCAGCTCTGGCGCAAAGACCATCGCACAATCAACCAGCTATTAAAAAAAATGCTCTTTTGCACGTTCTTTGTAATAATTTGGCGAGTTTGGCAAAGTAATTGGCGAAAAAAGGAAGACATGAAATCCTAGTATGCATCTGTAGTGCAACGGTCTCTAAAAAACCAACATAGTTCAGTAAAAGCTTAACTATGCTTTTAAAAAATTCATAATTAAAATCATATTTACACAATAAAATAATAGAATGGAGACTGGTAGGATTACGTAACTTGAAACATATCCAACTATTTTTTCAAATTATTAATTTTGTTTCTGAAGGCAATGAACAAATATTAAATAAATTAAACATTTTCGAATTCAATTGTTTTCTAAAAAGTTTTATTTAAATATTTCTGCCTGATGGCATCACGAAAGAGAAAAAATGATCGGATTTGAGCAAAAGTGGTGTATTTTTTCCCTTAAAACGTTCGAAAACGATAGAAGGAATGGTCCGATTCGAAAAATTCTTAGCCTATGTTTGTTCTGGAGATGAGATGAATTTGTGTGTCAAATTTCGTGACGATCTGTTGCGTGGCTATTAAGTTTTTGCGTCCTATACAGACAAACACACAAACAGAAGTCGCCTTTTATGTATTAGCCCAGCAGAGATAGAATTTTGGCTTGCAAAAGGTGGGGTAGTTTTTATTTTCTGGTATGTTAGATGTGTTGACCCCCTTATAAAAAATCCAAGTTTTTGACCTTCTACCCCTTGTGCGTTTTCCGCCATCTTGAAAAAACCGCCAAAAAATCGCACTTTTTTCGATTTTTCTTCAATAACTCGTTTCCAGCGTCTCTTAGGCAAAAAAGTCAAATACAAATTTTAAAGAGCGTTAAATTTCCATCAACTTTTATGCACAACATGTTCAAAAATTATGAATAGGTTCCGAGATACAAAGTTGTGAATATCTGCAAAAATTTCAAAAAAACGTAAAAAATCAGAGAAGCTGTTTGTTTTTTCCAAATACTTTTTTTATGTACAATTAAGAGCAAAATGCTGATTGACAATTATGTAGAAAATTAAATTTCCTACCAGATGCATGTAACATAGTATTTAATACCTTTATCAGATGCCAAGAAGTGTTAAAATAAAAAAATTTGATAATTTAAAGTTTTTTTTTAATTTTTCAGTTTTTTGTCAATAACTTGATTACTAAGCCTTTTAGGCAAAAAATGTCAACTACAATTTTAAAGTACATTAAATTTACTTTAAGTTTAATGCTTAACATGTTTAAAAATCATAAATAGGTTCTGAGATATAAAGTTTTGAATGCCAACAAAAATTTCAAAAATCCTGCAAAAGTCAGGTATGTTGTTGGTTTTACACAAATAACTTTTTTTGTGTGCTGTTTAGGGCAAAATGCTTGCTTACAATATTGTAGAGTATTAAATTTTATACACGATTCTTGAAACATATTACTAATTCCGTCTATTAGTTGCAGAGAATTGTGCTAATAAAAAATATCGACGAAAAGTAGAAGTGAGCTTGAAACTGAAATTAGTAATCTTGAATATAATTTTTATTTAACAAATTATTTATATAAATTATTTATATCAATTATAAGTATAGAACATAAAGTGCATAAATTTAAATGTAATGTATTAAATTCCTGCAAATATTGGAGGAATAATAAAAAATACAATAAGAAACAAATTTGCAATGCATTCTCAAATACCTATATTCAACATTAAGTAATTTAAAAATAATGAAAAATATTGAATTTAATTTTAAAACTGCGTTAGTTTTCGTTGTTTTGGCTCAGGTATAGTTGAAGAAATTAGTTCATCCCTTAGACCAGGAGACAGCAGGTCGTCTAATTCGTCTTCCTCCGCGTATTCAACTTTTGGTGCATTACCACAGGACTCGAATCCGCACTGTAAGCATAAAACGGAACATCGAAGTCCTGCTTTTTTACAGCTGCATTTGCTGCCAACGCAAGCCTTTTTGCATTGGCATGATATCATTTTTAACAATATCTGCGGAGCTGCTTCTTTATGCATTGGGACTGGTGTTAGGCCGCCAATTTCTTTCTTCCAGCCCCAGTTAAGGGGATCTTTTTCATACCCCATCCACGTTTGAACTTGTAGATAAGTCCTGTATGCGTGATATTGAACAGCATCCATAGTTGGAGGTAGTCGCACCAAATTGAATTTCTTGTTAGTTGCCGCTTTAGCAAAGCGAAGATAGCGTAGCTCATTGGTAGAGGTGTTGAAGTCACCGCCATAAAGGGTCACAAAAAAAGTTGCTGTGGCTTGCGTGATCTTTTCTTTTTCTGCAAATGGATCTTTGAAAATGGAAATACTTTCGTTGAGGGATGGATTTTTTTTAAGTATTGTACAAAACTTCAATTTTCCCTGACCAAATGGAGCGGAGGTGGTATCACAGCCACTTATTGCATGAAGAAAAAGAATGTTTTCTGAAATATCTTTATAGTTGAAGGATTTCTTAGAATACAAAGCATCAGCCTTGCTACCTTTTCCAGATTTGCAAAAATATACATTTTCTGGTGCTAAGGCTGTCACTAAAACTAGAAGATCAATATCCTCTCCAATCACAACAACAGAATCGTATTCAGAAGATAACGAAATGGCAGTTTGTACAATTAGCACATCTGCATCTTCTGTAGCCTGTTTGGTTATTATCTGTGCTTTTTCAAACTCCTTCTGAAGCAATAAAATGAAGCGGGATTTGTTTCTTTCATTAGATAACAATTTCTCTTTTGCCATTTGCGGAAACATTGTATCATCAAAAAGAATGTCGGCACAACTTTGTAGCCTGGAACGACGAGCTCTTTCAGCGCCTTTTGTGCTTCTTTTATTGTCTTCAGTGGGGTAACCATCAAAGACTATCACAGCATTTTCACCATGATGCCGCTTCACGTAAGTCACATACTTTTTTAAAAATTTCAGAAAAAGATTCGCTGCTATTCCAGTGCACTTTGTGCAGGAGGTAGCCCCCGTCTATCACATCAACCTTGCTCTCTCCCATTTCTGTGGCGTTTGGCAAGGGCGTGAAGGCAGAGTAAAATGTTGATTTTGTCCCTTTCCGAATGCCTTCCTCCGAGAAAAGTGATAATGGAAATGGAGCAAGTTCGTACTCGAAGTACTGTTTCAAGTCAATGTCAGACTGCTTTGAGATAATCATCCTGTGAAAAAGCATGAGGGGATCCACAATAACTTTTCCTTTATTTGTGTTGATGTGGTTGGTAATGGTTGCCAGAGAAATCACTGCATTTTTACGTTTAAAATGTACATCTCCAAAATTTTTATCCACAATTTTACATATAGAACCAATCTCCCACGACAGGGGGCAGTTGACGTCTTCTCTTCCAATCAATCCAGAACTTATTGACATTAAATGGGGACTGTCGGGAAAAGGATTGTGATTGGAAAACCACTCAGTTAGTTTTGTGGTATCACTGTCATCCCTACGGATACGGGAACGTCTCATATCGACGTGTTGATCCGTTGTAGCTGATAAACAGCTACAGTAGTTTTCTACTTATTCATCACACACATTCTGCAAAGCAGCCGATCCCATAGTCCAGCGAGTGAGAAGACTGTCCGTAATACCTCGTCCACGAGTCAACCCACCAGAGCTCTTCATATTTTTCATGAGTGTTTGCTCAATAGTCATGTCTGACCATATTCCGGACCAAAATTTATCTGAGCGTCTGATTGTAAAGTATCCCTCAGTAGTGAATTTTTGAAACTCAATGGGTTCCATTTTATCTTTAAGGGCTAACATATCTTGCAGATATAGGTGAGCACATTTGGCGTAGTGGAAGTGACCACTCGCATGAAAATAAGGAATCATTTTCTGAACAGTGTCAAGATGCAACTGCCAATTTCCCATTCTTTCTGCTTCAACAAACTGTTTCATCAAATGTAATCATCCGAAAATATTGAACCCATAGTTTAGTTGTACTACCAGATTTCTCTAATCTTTCTAATTCTTCATTAAACTTTAAACTGGCACTGAGGAAATGTTGATTGTCTGGAGCGGATACGATAACACTATTATCATAAATCATGTTATTTAATACAGCACTTTCATCAGAGGTAATTTGAATGGCATCAAATATTTACTTGGATAAAGCTCGATGAACTAAATTATGAGCTCTCAAAGCTCGAGCATAAGCATGACCAGACATCATCTTTTCAAGGCTGTTTTCCGCATAAACATTTGACAGAAGTTCTTTCAGGCCGCTGCCAGCCATAATGAAGCCAACTGCTCCCATGAAGGACATTAATGTGTGAAACCCTCCGAGACGAACAATGACTTCCTTCAATATCGGCTCTTGACCACTACACACTATATCACGTGCTTTCAAATATAAAGGTTGGTCAAACGTGACCACACAACTTTTCTGTTCAACAGCTGCACATTTTTCCACAGCCTGAAGTAGAGATGTAAGCACTGTATCATACAGGGTGTTTCAAAATTGACCGGAATAGGAATTGATGCAATTCCGAAATATTGAGCCGGCCCCTCCGAAAAATAGTAAAAAGCCAATTGATCACGCGTTTTGGTCGTGGTTGCATACTTGAACTAGGGCAGCACGAGAATGTGTTGACGAAGGGATGCATTTGTTTTGAGTTTGGTTTGATTGAATCGACATATTGCCTAGTAATTTTACAATTTGCAGATTCTGTTACATCACAGTTTCTAAAACTACTAAAGATGATTAGTAACTACGAAAATGGAATTTTTGTGTTTGGATTTCGATTTAAATAAGTTGGTGTGTTTCAAATTCGAGCTGGATGTTTGAAAATTGGAAGGAGCTAAACGTTTTGCAATAGAAATGTAAAGTTTGTCGAAATGTGCATGTGTTGGGACCAAATAGTTCTATAGTAGGGTAGAGACTGAACCTACCAACCGCACCATTTACCAACACGGAGACAATTTAGGGTGTCATGTGGGGATCGATAGCCGAGTGGTTTGGATCGCAGGCCATAACGCTAGTAGTCCGCGCGCTGTAATGAGTGCGGGTTCAATTCGCGCCTTTGCCCTGGGTGTACTTCCCTTCTCTGTCAGTAAAAAATCCTTCTGTGGCTGTCTTACTTGACGAAATCTTATAAGCGGGTCTCTGATCATGCACACACACCGGAATATACAGGGTGGTTATAGAATAACGCTCGCTATTCGGAGTGGTCTGTAGCTTGAATGAATAGTCCAAATGCTTCAAAATTTGAGACACTTACTAATCAAGAAGGGGGGGGGGGAAAGAATGGAATCATAAAAAAGATAGAATCTTAAAAAATAATCACAAAAAAGAATAATCATTTAAAACAAACTCGTCTCTTGACCAGGGTTCTAAGTTACGAGGTGTCGTCAATTATGGCCAATTACGGCCAACACAGCTAATTACGCCTCGTAATTTAGAACCCTGGTAAAGAGACTATTTTCTTTTCTTCGATAAAGAATGGAATAATAAAACGAAATTCGTCTCTTGACCAAGGTACTAAATTACGCGGCGTAGCCAATTATGACTAATTACCGCCAACGCATCCAATAACGCCTCGTAATTTAGAACCCTGGTCAAGAGACGAGTTTGTTTTTTATGATTCCATTCTTTCCCCCCTTCTTGATTAGTAAGTGTCTCAAAGTCTTCTGCATTTGGATTATTCATTAAAGCTACAGACCACCCCGAATAGCGAGCGTTATTGTATAACCACCCTGTATATGTGCATACCTATCCAGCATAAATAAGCAAAATACAATAATTGTTATGTATAGACTGATGGTCAACATCAATTTTTTTTTAACAATAATGCAACAACCTATCAAAATGAACCGCCTCCTAAAAATTTTTTTTTGAAAACTAGTTGAACCTGTAACTTTTATCAGATGTAAATTCAACCAAACCAAACTAAAAGTTCTACATTCTTGTGTAGCACAAGTGCAAGATTTCATGCACGACCGAAAGGGCGGCCAATTAGTTAGCCGTTTTTCATTGGCGGGGGCCGGGTAAATATTTAGGAATTGCGTCCTATACAATTCCGGTCAATTTTGGAACACCCTGTAATTACTTGGAGGAGAATTTATGAATGGCATGCAAATAACTTTAGAGACTTCAAAATTTCGATCATCAGTCACCTTTTCCATGAAGCCATTCCACCCAGGCAGCGATACACAGTCAGACCACTTTCCATAAAGCCACAAGAAATCAGAAGGTGAAAGAACAGTTTTGTTAGGTAGTGGATGCAATTGTGCAATGTCCTGAACCTTTATTGTTTCCAGTCCACAGTTCTTCCTTTTGTGAAATGCTTGCATCTCAACAGGAGCAATTTGGCTCAAGTATTGTTCAGACGAACATTTTATAACACGATTAATGTTTTGGTCTAGGACGACAGAGGTGTTTGGAGTAATAGAAAATATCCCTCCCATTGCATGAAATGTACCCTCTCCATTCAGTGTGTTAACGTTGAAGTCAGCATTATCAAAAATGAATTGACAGAATGCATTCTTCTTGAGGGATGCGTCTGGATGAAGTACAGCAGACAGCTCAAATCTAGAAACTTCATCGTAACTGGAAGAAAAGCCAAGGGATGATAATACATTTACAAGCAGTCTAGATCCAAATTTCTTGTACAAATACACTCTTAAAAATAACACTTTCATTTTTGACGATTCATGAGTCCTCGAGCCTCATTTCGTTAATTTTGAGGATTGCATCGTCAAACTATCACGCGAATTTTGAGTAAACGCGAATCCTCACTTTTACGATCGTGATTTGACGATTCAGTATCTTGATTATGAGGAAACTGAATCTCATTATTGTACTCTCATGCTCAAAAATGACGAAACATTTCCTTAGATTCGACGACACTCATATCCTCATGAAAATGACGCTCTTTGAAATTACTCCCTTTGAGGAAACGAAAACTCGGAGCAGTTGCCAGGAAACGAATCGTCAAAGTTAAGGAAAATGTCGTCGTTTTTGAGTATTCATTTTTAAGAGTGTAAGTACCTACTCCAGTGAGAAGTGATGACACAAATGATCGTGGTCTTACTGCGGATATTACTGAATGCGACAATGCAACACACTTTTTCTTCCATCCATCCAGCCGGCCATTCTTGTGTTTCAGTACTACACTCTCCATGAAATAAAGTAAAGATGGTGGTATTGCAGACTCCACATCACGTAGATAGTCAACTGAAGGTGCATACACACTGTTGTCATAAACGTGAGAACGGATGTCTTCTACGATGATGTCAGCTGCAGCCTTGAGGATACGTAAACGTTCTTCTTCAAAGTCTTTTCTTCTTTCGTTATACCAGTTATCACTAAGAATTTTGTATCCAGTCCTTTTGAAACATAGTGGTGATGTGAGTCAGTAATCAAAATATCATCTCCATATTGTTTTCGAAGTCTGGCTTTTATAGTTCTCATATTTGGACGAAACTCGCCCTCAATCTGGTTAACCAAGTCTTCAAGTGAAAACTGGCACTCTTCAGAATTATCTTCTAAGTACGAGAAAATGTATTCCATGGCTTCATCGACATTACTTGCGGGGCGGTATCCTCTTTTCATACCAGTAGGTACTCTATTGTATAATTTTCTATAACATGAGAGATGGTATGCTGCATCAGCTGCTACTAGGTCAGTTCCTTCGAGTAGAGTGGAAATGCGTTGAAGTATTTCCTGTGCCCATTGATCCCCACGTGCATTGACAATGGTCAGAATTTTTTCTTTCATGGACAGTTGAGTACACAAATATACTTGATTACGTCGATCCAAAGGGCGTTTTTTCTGGTTCTCCTCAAAATCCTTAGGTAATCCATTGCCACAAAGGAAGCAGTGATCTTTGAAAGTAAAAAGACATCCACTTAACGATCGACGAGATGGTCCAGGAACAGTTCCAGAAGCTGCCTTTCTTAGATAAGCTGCAATCAGTTTGTCATTATTATAGCTTACTTGGCAAGAAGTATGAACCCTGACTTCTTTCACATTATTCGGAAAAGCAGAATGAGCTGTAAGTTTACGCTTTGCACTGGACTCGCGTAATCTATTTACACCTCGCTCTTTCACTATCAACGTTTCACCTTCATTCAAACTTTCATCACAGATGAAACACTCAGCTCCATGAGAATCCGACATTCTGTGCTTCAGTTCAGATGACAACAGAAATCGAGCAAACACAAAGGAACGTGTTATGGTGGAAATTAATTATTTTGGTAAAAATGCTATTTAGACTTCAAAACAGCAGGAACATTTTCTAGCACGCATATTTTCAAGACATCAAGCCAATAGCCATTTTGAGAATTTAAATTTTCTACAGCGGAGGAACGCTGTCGCCAGGCAACGGTGCCAAAATTTTGTGTGCTCGTATTTGGCCGCTAGTTTACTATGATATTCGTGCGCCCTGTTACGTCAAAATTGAAGTTAAAAATAATTAATGTTACACTGTAACTGAAACAAAAACTAATAACAATAATTAAATATGTCTTGAAATAACGAATAAATTGGTTTATTGAATGTGCAAAACCTTTTTTTATTTATTGTCGCACTCGAAAATGAGAACTACTTACCCTTTTTCTCGTAGAACATTTGTTTACTGCAAACTTAATGTGCTTTACTGTAGTTTAGTTTTAGAAGTTATTTTATGTACAAGTTAAAGAAACGCAAGGTTATAATGAATTTTTTTTAAAAAGTTGACGGGACTTTGTAGGCAAGGCAGAGATTGGAAAAAAAATGGAATTCCATATTGCCTGTTTAAAGTTTAGTAAAGTTTATATGTATTTTGCAGTAAACTGCACACAAAAAAAAATTTAATTCTGTCTTGTTATGTATGAAACTTTTTTTGGGTGCCTTAGATGCATTTTTAGAAAATCATTGAAAAACACCGGACAATTCACAATTTTTTACTTGAACAATTCTCTGCAACTAATAGACGTAATTAGTAATATGTTTCAAGAATCGTGTATAAAATTTAATACTCTACAATATTGTAAGCAAGCATTTTGCCCTAAACAGCACACAAAAAAAGTTATTTGTGTAAAACCAACAACATACCTGACTTTTGCAGGATTTTTGAAATTTTTGTTGGCATTCAAAACTTTATATCTCAGAACCTATTTATGATTTTTAAACATGTTAAGCATTTAACTTAAAGTAAATTTAATGTACTTTAAAATTGTAGTTGACATTTTTTGCCTAAAAGGCTTAGTAATCAAGTTATTGACAAAAAACTGAAAAATTAAAAAAAACTTTAAATTATCAAATTTTTTTATTTTAACACTTCTTGGCATCTGATAAAGGTATTAAATACTATGTTACATGCATCTGGTAGGAAATTTAATTTTCTACATAATTGTCTATCAGCATTTTGCTCTTAATTGTACATAAAAAAAGTTATTTGGAAAAAACAAACAGCTTCTCTGATTTTTTACGTTTTTTTGAAATTTTTGCAGATATTCACAACTTTGTATCTCGGAACCTATTCATAATTTTTGAACATGTTGTACATAAAAGTTGATGGAAATTTAACGCTCTTTAAAATTTATATTTGACTTTTTTGCCTAAGAGACGCTGGAAACGAGTTATTGAAGAAAAATCGAAAAAAGTGCGGTTTTTTGGCGGTTTTTTCAAGATGGCGGAAAACGCACAAGGGATAGGAGGTCAAAAACTTGGATTTTTCATAAGAAGGTCAACACATCCAACATACCTGAAAATAAAAACTACCCCACCTTTTGCAAGCCAACCCCATTTTTTTAGCTAACTCTACTGGGCTATATATAGATGTCATAACTTAAAAAACATCTATCTAAAGTTGGATGTTTAAAACGGAATTTAAAAGGGGGTACAAACAAACGGATGGAAATCCGTACCATGTAAATAACCAAATTATTTTATTCAAAAGAATCTTTGAAAAAATTAGGTTAAAACATTTTGCCGAAATTTCCTGAAGACTTTAACATTTTAGCCATTTTTTTTAAAAAAAAACTTTATTAAAGTAGAGTCAATTTCCTTTAAAAATGCCCTTTGAGTTAGGTTTGATTAGATTTTAGGTATTGAATAATATTTTCGCAAATATTACCACCACATTATAAAAGATTACAGACCAAAGATAATATATAAAGACATAAGTTAAGTTCTTAAGATATTATTTATAATTTAAATATTTGCTGAACAAGGTGGCAGGTCAACCCTTGAGTGTGTGACTGTGGCTTCTGATGTAGAAGTTGTGTAACTGGAACGTGTCCATTACATCTGTAGAGTGGCGACAGAGGAAGATTACTGTATCACTTCAAGTTTCGTTGGGTGCCCACTCAGGAGTCAATCTCGGCACGGTTCAAAATTACGAAGAGCATACGATTGTGTCAAAGCTCTTTTTGGAAGCTACAAATTCACAACCGGAATTAATTAACCCGGAAGCATTTCAGCACATTTAATTTATAATTTAATATTCTTCAGGGTTATCTTTTAAGCCTTGCATGTCCTTATTTAATTCAAAATACAATATAATGGCGAAATCTCTTTAAAATTTAATAAGCAAATAATTAATTTTAATGACTTTAACATTACTCACAACAAGGAAGGAATCTCTTTGCGGTTTACGTATTATGTTTTTTAATCGGAAATTTAAATGTTTAATGAAGGTTTTTTTCGTTACTAAGGGCAAAGAACTCATTGAAATTCTCTTTAAAATGGTAACGCAATTATTAGGAATAACAAAAGGCATTATCTACATTTTTCCCTAATCTATTCATCACTAGGGTTTAAATATACGGTATGAGTTTTACATAGCCAACAGTTATATTTTCCCAGCATTTTTTGTTCCAATTATGGGCAAGTTATTGGGAGAACCCAGTCGATAAGGCACTTGCCTTGTATGCGAAAGATCCCAGGTTCTGACCTGGGAATTGCCAAAATAACTGCCGACCTATAAACGATCTTACAGCCTAAAATTCCGACGAATAATATCCGTGTTGAGGGAATGCACGATAAATTTGCTTCTTAAGTCCCAAAATGCGACGGAGATGTCTCCCTTAATAAAGTTGCATTGGGTTCCTACTCAGGTGTTGTCTCGTCACTTGACTGTGGTTCTAAATCACGACGCCCATCAGCAATAGCTCACGCGTAGATCTAGTGTGATGGTAATTTAACCTGACCCTAACCCGATGGATATATTTATTAACTTGCATTATAATAAAGGTTTGTAGTTCGTTTTCAACTTCATTTTTAAATGCAGATCTCCAAGGATGTTATTTAAGAAGGTCCTTTCAATATAATCTATAATTTGTTTTAATTGAAATCAAAGAGTAGCTTGATTTCTTTTTGACAGTAAAGTACAGCTGCGGAAATAAATAAAAAAGTTTTTTTTTTTTACAAATCCTCCAGGCTAGCGATAGCTAGACAAATTCCATGAGTTTATGTACACGTAAAAAGTCCAGAAAACACAAGGGGTCCTTAAGAAGATCGTCCCAGGAAAGGCCATCTGCCACCTCGTTACCGTATACATTGACGTGTGAGGGGATCCATTGCAGGTGGATTGTTCGGTATCTGGAAATCTGTTTTAGCATGTTTAGCACCGAGATACTGGTCCTGTCTCCCACAGTACTCCAGTCACTTAGGATAATAAAAAAAAGTACCACTTATTAATAAAAAAAAGTACCACTAGTGATTATTTCTGCCGTTAGTCACCCTATAGAATCGGACCTTTTTGACATTGTAAACAATTAACATTCTGAGTTAATTGCATGACACAAATTTTGCATAAGGGGTCATCTTCATATTAAAAGTGTTACTAACTTTAAAATTTCCAATAGTAACACCCCTTTTTGAGTCCATATTTCAAATCTATGACCTATGTTAATACGAAATGCCAAATTTTTTTAGTTTTTAAGCATTATTAGGGGAGTTAGAGACGTGCAAAGTTTAGGTCCCATAATGTTAAATGAGTTGCACATAAAAAACTATCCCAATCTATAAATAATTAAGATAATGAAACGAATTTTTTACTGAAAAGAAATTATAATGACCCAAACAAAATGCATTCAATATTGGGGTATTTAAAACAATTTTTATATTTTTTAATAATTATTATATTAATTTTTTTAAAAAAAAAATACGAATAGAAACCCCTTAATATTTTTACAGAAATAAATTCAAGACAGGAAGTTTAAGCGAAATCAGAATTTAAAAAAAATTTTATTCATAATTTGCTGAGTAAATCCCAAAATATTTTTTAAATACCCTTTAGGGGACTGTGTATAAGATTACATGTGTAATTGATAAAGACGGCCTTGCATGCATGCTTGCTTGTCATTTAGAGATGGTCCCCAAAAGATCCACAGGTGATTCGATTGAATAACTCATCTAATATTCATTCAAATGTAACAAAAGCTTAGATTTAAGGGTTTTCGAGAGTGCTTAACATTTCTAAGTTATTAAAATTGGGTGTTGCTATTGGAAATTTCAAAGTTCGTAACATTTTTAATATAAGGACGGCCCTTTATGCAAATTTTGTGTCATGCAATTAACTCAGAACATTAATTGTTCACAATCTCAAAAAGGTCCGATTCTATAGGGTGACTAATGGCTGAAATAATCACTAGTGGTACTTTTTTTTTATTTCCGCAGCTGTACATCAAATTAAGTTTTTAACGTTAAAATTCGTTTTTATACAATAATGAAATAAAGTTTAATAAAATTATCGAGTTTGTAGAATCTAAAACTAAACAAATATTTCGGGTCATTTAAATATATCTTTTTTATTGAATGTCCCATAAATTTACAAACTAAACCATAAAAGATACAAATCTTTGAATCAAAATATCAAATAAGAACAAGTTTATTACAGAAGAAAGATAAAATAATAAAAAGAAATGATAAAATATTCGTAAATGCAATAGTTTTTAAAGTAGTATGAACAGTTCAGAAAATAATGAATTTGAATAACCGTATACACTCCTCTTGGCTTCTTATGTTGATGATGGAAAATATTTAAGAAATTATCTAATTATAACATCTTTACTTGTTCTTCTATTTACATCCGCTTCGTATTTAATAAAAATGTAGTGTAAATAAATTAAATCAAATGTAACTAAGCTTAAAAACAGTTTATACAAATCTCAAATGATAGAGCATGAAGACCAATTGCATGCACAAATGAAAAATTCTTTATTGTGTTTTAACTTATTCTCTTTTTCAACCACCTTGCCTCCTAAGTCCACCAATGCTTTGATAGCGCCGGGTGTCACTGAAACATAACATAGTTTTAAGTTATTTGGTAAAATCTCTTAATCAAATTTGCATTTAAATAGAAATGTATTGTAATTATGCAAGTAACTACAAAATTGTACAAAAATAAATAATAATATAGGGGAGACCGGGGCACAATGGACCTAGGGGCACGATGGACCACCTCCTATTATTTATTTTGTATATTTTCCAAATTAGTTTGTATTATAAGTAGTAGATGACATTAGTCTTGATCTAATTATTATGAAAAACCATTTTGTTAGCTCACACATCTGCCATTTTTTATTCTTGATGCGTATTACTATTAACCAGGTGAAAGTAAAAAAGCTCTCTCCTAGAAATTATCTTATCATCATTGAAGTAACATTAGTTGGACAAAGTGGCTTAGCTTAGTTGAAAGGCAAGATATTTGTCTTTCTATAATCTATAAATTAATTTCTGAAATCATAAGACAGCATATTTTAATTTTGTTTTTTGATCAACTACAATATGGGGCACTATGGACCACAAAATCTGGGGTACAGTGGACCATGGTCCATTGTACCCCATGCAATTTTAAAAATACCTTTAGTTTCAAAATAAAAATAAAAAATATTGATGCAAGTCCTTCCTAATTATTAAAAGTTAAATTTGCTATACTAGTAAAATAGTTTAATATATATTCTAATATTTACTTCTGAACGTAATAGATTTTCCCCTCGTCTACTGATAGTGCTTGTTTTTTTTTTTTTTAAGGTAGGCGAATACCTAAAATTCTAAAATTTTTACTATTACTTTAATCTTTTCCAAATTTGGCATAGTGATTTCAAATATAATTTACAATGCTTTTTTGGCAATTTTTTTTATTTAAATATAATTGATTTATTTTAAACGGTGTTTTTCAACTAAAAAAAGGGGTTTACGCTAACACTCCTAGCATAAAAAGTTTTACAGTAATTTACTTGAAATTTCTTACAGATGCTATTTCAATATACATCTGTGCCATGAACCTCTAACATCTGGTGTAAATATAGTAGTTTTTTTTTTTAAAAAATGACAAATTGTAAGTTTATCGAAAAAAATAATTCTTGGTTGGTCACTTCTTGCACGATAGCTTCGGAAACCCATTGCCCTTACGGCACCATCTGCGCAAGCTCAGCATCTGCCGGAAATCCAGCTCTCACGGAAAAATACTGCGCGTGCGCAGACGGATACTGAAAGGGAAAGATAGTTTGTCGCGTTGGCTTTTTATCGCCCAAAGTTGATAAGGGTTTTGGGAATTAAAATTAACATGTTGATTGAGATGAAATCGATCCTCGTTGCCGGTGTTATTTTCTGTTTTTATTTACTTTACCCTTTGAGCACACATAAGCACTTTAATTAGAAAGAGGCGCTAATAAATGCTTAAAAATAAAAAGTAATTAACTCTAAGTAAAATAATATTTAAGGTAGGAGAGTACCTAAATTTCCTGAAAAAATCGGTTTCGGGGTGTGGGGCTATTTTCATTGCCCCAAATGTTTTCGGTAGAAAACAGAATTTAATTGTCTTATGCATTTACTAATCTGCAAGACTTTTAGTCAAGGCTTATCTATATCCTTCCGGGGCTGGGGAGCCCAGTCGGATTGGGCACTTGCCTAGCATGGTCCCAGGTCCAGGTCGGGGCAGGTCATCGCAAAAATTACTGCCCATCTATAAGCGGCCCGTGCAGCTAAAAATGTCCGAAGAATAATACCCCGTGTAAGGGAGTGCACGATAAATATCCTTCAAAGTCCTAACGCTGAGTACGATGTCGCCTTTAATGGTTGCGTTGGGTGCCTATTCCGGTGTCGACTCGTCACTTGACTGTGGTTTTGAGACACGACGCCCATCGCCAATAGCCCTCGTGTAGCTCTAGTGCTACGATAATTCAAACCTAACCTATAATTCTTTCTAAACGGAAGCAAATAAGAAACATAATTTAGTTTTAGTTTCGGATTAAAAAAAAACAGTATGGTTAAAAGTAAGCCATTTATTTTAATAAACATACAGTGTGGTTACAAAATAACGGTAGCTATTTGGAGTGGTCTGTAGCTTGAATGAATAATCCAAATGCATTAAACATTGAGACACTTACTGATCAAGAAGAGGAAAAAGGAATGGAATCACAAAAAATAATTATCGAAAAGAATAATCATAAAAAACTAAATCGTATCTTGACCAAGATTCTAAATAACGAGGCGTAGTCAATTATGGCCAATTAAGGCCAACACAGCTAATTACGCCTCGTAATGTAGAACCCTGGGCAAGAGACGAGGGGTTTTTTTTCGAAAAGGAATGGAATCATAAAAAAGAAACTCATCTCTTGACCGATGATCTAAATTACGAGGCGTAGCCAATTATGGCTAATTACGGCCAACACAGCCAATTACGCCCCGTAATTTAGAACCCTGGTCAAGAGTCGAGTTTGTTTTTTATTATTCCATTCATCCCCCCCCCCTCCCCCATTCTTGAAGAGTAGGTGTCTCAAAGATTGTTGCTTTGGATTATTCATTAAAACTATAGACCACTCTGAATAGCGATCGTAATTTTATAACCACCTTGTATATTTTAAAATGTATTATGGATCTGGAAATTGCTATTTTAACTGTTAACCATAATTTCCAAAGCCATCTTAAATGGTGACTGGTGTACCTTAAATCCGCGGTGGTTACTAAGTCCTCCAAGTTACCATACCAAATCATTACCTGTGACAAGTAATTCTGGGGGATCCTCTAGTTCGCCTCGGTCTCTAAAAATTAGATGGATCCATTTATGTGCGTGTGTTGTATCTCTCTTACTTGACGAAGGTTTATAAGCTTTTCTGTTTTTGTAAAGTCTTACGTCAATTGAACCCATAATGAAATAGGCTTAGAATTTGACAGTGTTATAATCCAATAATTCTATTATAATCCAAGAACGCACGCGGCCGGCGAGGGTAAACGCTTGCTATTCAATAACAACCCAAACCTTCACTACAACCCTAACTAACAACTTGGCGATATTTGACTTGGCTGCTCATAAAAACATTTAGCTATCAAGTCGAGATCTGCGCATGCGCAGATTTCCGGCATTGCGTATGATTAGCCACATCTTCTTGGTTTCAAGTTAATTCATAAAATTCTTCGTAAAACATATTCTTGTGATTTGTTTGTAACTCTAGAGGGTCATTGCATGTATCAGTTCAAAACGAAGAATTTAACACATAATTCATGTTTATCGGAGGAAAATTCAATGTGGTAGGCTTGTTAGCGTAAACCTCTTTTTTTAGTTGAAAAACACCGTTTAAAATAAATAAATTTTATTTAAATTTTAAAAAATGCCTAAATAGCATTATTCATTATATTTGAAATCCCTATGCCAAATTTGGAAAAGATTAAAGTAATAGTAAAAATTTTAGAATCTTGTGGAATTTTGGGTATTCGCCTACCTTAAAGTAACAAATTATTAGTCAACTAATGTTTTAATTTATATATTATGACTTCAAACAATAAGTGTTTTGAATGAGAAAAGTTTTTTTTTTTAATTGAATGTGATACTAGAGTGTTAAATTATTTAAAACAGTGAGAAGTACAAGTATAATATCATAAATTTTTTAATTAATATTTGATTACTGTTGATTTTTTTACTAACAAAAATGTTGTAGTTATAAATAATTAAGTAACGAATAAATTTTCTCAGAATTGGTAAAATGCATAAAATTGAAATGTTGTTAGTAAAATTTTCAACCACATTGATTAAGGGAAGACTTAAAAGGTTAAGAAATTAATCTCGCGTAAAAACGAAGATTCTTTGATCGACAGTTTTTCCCTTCACTTTTGGTGTTGTTTTGTATAGTAATTAAAAAGTGATTTTACTTTAAAGTGATCTTATAATTTTGAAGATAAAATGTAATGAATTTTTTTTCCCGATATGCCACATAACACAATTACAAAGACTAGTGAAGGAACAGTGCCAAAAGAAGTGATGGAACAGGCTGTAAAACATGTTATTGATGAAAATCGTTCTATCCATTTAGTTACCAAAGAGAATGGCATTTCAAAAACAGCCCTTTTGAGCTACATAAAAAAAAGTACAAAACCTCCCATACACCAGCTAGATTTGAACCTAAATGATCCTTGCACATAAAGAAGATAAACAAAAAAAACTTCAAAGGGGAGGGGAAAAAAGCAAACAGTAATATCTGATAGTTCTTCTCACTAAAAGAAATTTTAATGCAATTGGATACTTAAAGTTAAATAAAATCCTTATTTTATATGTATGTTAATCTCTAAAAAGTGTAGATAATTTTTTTTCAGCAAAAAATACTATGGTTTATTGTACCCCGTGATGTGGTCCACTGTACCCCGAACCTGGGGTACAATGGACCACTTTCTCACTTGTAATAAAAAGTGAATTCAGAAAAAAGTAATTGAAATTATATGTTTTTGGTAATGTATTTTTAAGCCAGGATATATATGTAATATATATACCGTGTTCTATACAAGTGGGATGAATATTTTTGTACTTATAGCGCAAAAAATGGTAAAGTGGTCCATTGTGCCCCGGTCCCCTCTAGTGCCTAAAATCATTAGTTAAAAGGGAATTTAAAGTTCAGCAAGCACATTTTGCTCATTTAATGTGATAACTTTTGGTAGAAGCATGAAACTTTTATGAATTGTGCACATATGAAAGTCAAGACATAGCTACCAATAATTTAAAAACTGTAAAAGAAATATTATTTAATGACAAGTAAGACTTGAGGCTCCATTTGATGGTAATGTCCTCATTTCAGCTTGTATCATATGCTATTTCATTCCTGCATTTCTTTTGATTGGTGCTCTGATGCCATTGACTCACCAATCAAGGGTCGAGAAAGAATTTATTTTCATTTATATCATTATGATAGTCTTGACTAAAGAAACCAATGTTAGAAATTGGATGAAAAAATTTAGGAGTAAAGTGTGCTACTAACTTTAAAACTAAAAACTAGGAGCAAATGCACATTACCTAGTATCGTTTTTGAGAAAAATATTCATTAATAAATGCTATCTTTATGTAATTGAATGAATATTACTTTGGAGTAAACAATTTTAGAATAACACAAGAAATTTTGATGAAGTTGAAAATTTGCGATTTTAAGATTATTAGTTTTGGTAAGAGACATATGGTCGGTACATCCACAGACAGCTCAGATTCATTGTAAACTGGGCGTCAAATTGGTAGCGAGAGTAGCCTAAATGGCGCCACAAAAGAATGGCTCTCAGTTCTGGGGAATATGCTGAGTCTGCAAAAGGCTTGACAGCCAATATTGCAGCCCCATTATAAACAAAAAAAAGTTTCGGTAAGATCTTTGAAATAACCACCCTAAAAGTTGATAGTGACAAAAAAAAGCGGCCTAATAAATGTGACTAGACTCATTTTGAAGTAGCAAAATATTAGGATTTGGTCACACTTTGTTGTTAGGGACCATTAATTTCGAACCCTGCTATAGAGACATAGATTTTTTAAATGAAATTTTTGTTGTAAAAAAAAAGTACCCAACTATAATTTTATGTTTCAGGTAGAGATTCAATTCGGAGCAGCATTGTCCACTTACCTAACGATTTCCACATTGTCCAAGGCCCATTGGTCATTGCCTCTGCCTTCATGGAATGGTTGCCACCAGCGGAATCTGACACCATATACCTTGGCTGGTTCTGGAATTTCATACACCAATCGTCTTGGCTGAAATTGAAGTAAGCGTATTATACAATGTACACAGTAACTAAAGTGATATTTTTCAACCAAATTAAGAATTTAAAAAATGTGATGGTTAGATTAGGTTAGTTTGAATTGAAGGGTTTATTGGAAGAACGTGCCAAGTACATTTTACAATGCTACTACCAATTTTATTGGATCCGAGTACAAACTAAAAACTTTAAACTCATTTTCTCACTTTCATCTTTTTGTCATTTAGCATGTTCTTCTACTAAGCTCTTCAATTATCCTAGCACTAGAGCTACACAAGGGCTATTGGCGTAATTTAGAACCACAGTCAAGTGATAGTTAGAAAGCAAGTTGAAAGGTCATATAACTAAACAGAACAAAAGTATAAAGATACATCTCAGATGTCATAATGGGCAGAAATTTTCTAATTTGTTGTTGTGATTACTGCTGTATACCTGCCCGCTTGAGTAAACTGCAGTAACTAACACATTGACTTAGACCATTGTTGCAAACACTTAACTCCAGCCCTTAAGAAAGTATACGGAAAGACTGCTTATTTCAGGGCAAAAATGGTCCCATTCATTGTTGTGGTTTCTACAGTTTACCCGCCCAATGCAGGGTCAATAATTACCACAATGGCTTTGAGCTTTTATGGCTACGAGACGGCAGACTTATTGCCTAAAGAGGGATCTAATGAACCGTTAGATCCCTATGATTCGTTGACCTACTTTGAGTTCTTTTCGAGGGCTATGAGTTCTTATAATGCCGCTTGGAACATTCCTCCAGTGCACCACTGTTACCAAGGTAAGCGACCTAGTTAAGTTATATCCCTCAATTGCTGCAGAAGCAGCCAGACAGGAATTACGAGACTTAAAAGTGGACACATTAGATCTCTGCATTACACTAATGGGAAAAAGACCTTTCCTATCTGTCCAAAGTGTTTCAGCAAACAGGCAGCACCTGACTACATCGTGCACTGTCTGGGACTTTCCAGACTCGATCTTTACAGAAATCTGTCATGTTTCTGGACTTTTTGAGAGTGACTAACAATAGACCTGGTTTAGCTCTGCTAAACCTAGAAGATAAGTAACAACAACACTACAAAGCAAATTAAGAAATTATTCTTGCTAAAAAAAAATTCCACAAACCTTCTTGAAATCTGATGCTGAATGCAGGGCAATGAACTCCCATGAAATTCCATCATTAATACTGTACTGAAGAACAACAGACTTGTCTGATGCCAAAGGATGTTGAAGGTTGACGTGACACTGAGAGAAACCCTCTTCAGTGCCAATACGAAGGACAAACATTAGCTTGCTGCAGGGGAGGGATAAATTATCAAGGTTTAAAAAAAAACATCAATGAGAATTTTGGTAAAGTTATCGGTCTCATTGCAGAAAAAATACAGAAGATAAAATTATTTTCTTTTATATTTAGTATAATTATTTTCAATTTATCAAAAAAAATTATCACAAATATGTTTATATTTTAACAATTTGTAGCTAGAACTATGTTATAGATTTACCTAAATTTATTTTTACAAAATAGAGCCATATAGTAGACAGACAAAATTCTAATTATTTAAAGTTTACATCTGAGAATCCCATTATATCTTGTTTTAAAAATCTTTTCTTACATTTGTCTTTTACTTTCAGTAAGTGCAACTTAAGAGTTTCTATACATATTAAGTGTTTTAGAATAATATTACCAAGTCAAGACCTTAGCCAGTAATTGCTACCACAGTTTCCAAAAGTTCTTTAACCCTTTCGCTACGAAGGATTTTTTGCTTCCTCATAATATTGCCACGGTGTAGTCCAGCTGGCCTACTCGGTAGAGTGCCCGAATCATAACAAGAAGTTCCTGGTTCGGGCCTCGGCTCTTCTTCACCTTTTATGTGTTATTAATTATGTTAGATATTCAAATTATTGTTTACCCATTTCATCAACTTATGCAAATTCAGCTTTCTGTTATTCCTATGTTTATGCAAATTCGGTTATCTCCCATAATGCCTTTGTTTCCTATATAAGCAAGCTGCTTTCCCCCAGCGGGGTTGTTGAATAAGTTCTGTGCTAATAAACGTTACTCTGTCTAAAGTTCTCGTCATTTCTTAATACCTGCTAACTACGTGACATTCTTGGTGGAAGCGCTGGGTCTCTGAAACGGATCCCCGAAGAAGCCGCAGACTTCAAGGCCTGAGTCAAGAGTTCGGATTCCTAACGTACCCCGAGCGGAAAATGAGCACGCCAGACGAAAAGCCATTGAGTAATCATCCACCTTCACAGCCCTCCGGTTTAGTGACTCCTACCATCTTCGCATACCAGTTACCGAGAGATCCAGTTACATTCTCCGGAGTTGGGAATCAAGACCCAGAAAAGTGGCTCAAGGATTACACTCGAATATCGGATTTCAATCGTTGGGACGATTCCTTTAGATTGGCCAATGCGGTGTTCTACTTGACAGGTACAGCCCGACAGTGGTTCGAAAATAACGAAGATGTCTTCAACAGCTGGGACACCTTCCAAAGCCTGTTCAAGGAGACGTTTAGTAAAACTGAAGACATACGATGTCACGCAGAGGAAACTCTGCGTACTAGAGCTCAAAAAGCAAGTGAAACATCAGAATCCTATATCCAGGACGTGGATCCAGCCATGACCGAGGAACTTAAAGCTTCTCATCTTATGAAAGGAATATCGGAAGATTTGTACCAAGTGCTGCTAATAAAAGAAGTAACAACGGTAGAAAAAGTCCTATCAATATGCCGACAAACAGAGAATATGCGAAAAAAAACGCATTGTGAGACTCAATCACTTTGAAAGACTACCAAATGTAACATCTATTTCGTCTCCCAGGGATGAAAGCTTGTTAGACATGATCAGAGAAATTGTTCATCAGGAGATAGGAAAATTTTTTCCTCACATTTCATCATGTCAAAAAGAATCGGAGGACCTTGCCACCATCATCAAAGAAGAGGTACATAACACTTTAGCCCCTCTTACATTTGAACAGTCAAATACCAGGAACGAGTCGTCATACAGAAGACGCGAAAGAAATAATTGGCGGCCCCAACCAAGAGCCCCAAGACAGCCAACTACCCCTGTTGAAAGACCGACTGACACTTGGCGCACGTCTGAAAATGTGCCAATCTGCTTTCACTGTGGACGCCCCGGCCATGTGATCCGATATTGCAGAGACAGACGGAGAATCTTCTCTGATGTCAGGCGGCCACGAAATCCAAATTCCCCCTACTACGCCGAATCTGTCTCTGATTATGGAAATGAAGATAGAAATAGTCGAATGCCAAGACGCAGCTCGCCGTACCCCCGAGGAAGCTCAACTGGTTGCCGCCAATCCTTTTCTCCCGTTCGTCGACCTAGCCGCTCACCATACCGATCAGCCGAGGAAAACTAGAAATTGCGACCTACGAGGGAGGTGAGGCCGCTCTCAAAGAAAACCCTCCGAATTACACTGCCGCCAAGCTGGAAAGGAACTTTTTAGACGTTATCGTTAATGGACTTAACACTAAAGCTCTAGTGGATTCTGGGGCCGACTACTCGGTAGTGTCAGATGTATTCCGTCGCCAAATGAAGACCCCAATGTTCGTGGAACATGGTCGCCTGTTCTTAGGACGGCTAGCGGAAGGCTAGTGGAATCCATAGGAAAATGTGTTTTAAAGTTGGATGTAAATGGACTAGTACAACCGTTTGAATTCTTAGTGTTTCCAAACCGCAGCCACAACTTAATTTTGGGTTGGGATTTCTGTAAAGCTACTGACGCCGTCATCGATTGTGGATTAGGAAAAATAGAAATAGGTGAAGCTACTACGTCGGAAGAAAGTATTCATGGTAACAGTAGTAGCATTTTATGCGCTGCGCTAGACAATGTTATTCCAGCGCACTCAATTAAGAAAGTTATGGTGCTGGCCAAAAGTAATTGTCTTCGTTTTACGAGTGCTGATTACAAAGAAGCCGAAAAAGATGTAGTAATCTCTACTATCCCCAAAATTGATGGAAAACTGGAATTTAGTGTTCCTTCAGCAGTTATTACTGTTAGTGGAGGAACAGGTCAACTATGGGTATCCAATGGTACTGCATTCCCACTATTGATACCCTCAGGGATGAGTATTGCTCAAATGACGGAAATAGAGGAAAGCCAGGTATGGTCTTTAAACGAAAATGGGGAACAAGTGAAGCCGAAACCTCCTAATGTCTCTAAGGAAATGGAAACTCAGCTAGATCCGATGTTAAGTGCCAAACTCGATAAAGAACAGCGGAAAGAGATGCTAAAACTATTAAGTGAGTTTATAAATGTTTTTGATTTTGAGGGGAAAGAAGTAAAAAGTGCGAGTGCAGTAAGGCACAAAATCGACACGGGCGACTCGTTACCCATCCGACAAAGACCATACAGAGTGTCCCATGTAGAAAGAGAAGTCATCCAGAATGAAGTCGAAAAGATGCTAAAACAGGGAATCGTCAAACCTTCGGAAAGCCCTTGGTCATCACCTGTAGTGTTAGTGAAGAAGAAAAATGGATCTTGGAGATTTTGCGTCGATTTCAGGAAGCTTAACAAACTCACAAAAAAAGACGTTTACCCTGTACCCCACATCGCCGATGCGTTAGATTGTCTCTCTGGTGCTTCGGTATATTCGTCAATGGATCTTAAATCGGGCTATTGGCAGATTGAAGTCGATGAACAAGACAAGGAAAAAACGGCATTTGTCACGCCATATGGCTTGTACCAGTTTAGAGTTATGCCGTTTGGGCTTTGTAATGCCCCAGCGACATTTGAGCGAATGATGGACAATTTACTCAAAGGTCTAAAATGGAATATTTGTTTATGTTATCTGGATGATATAATTGTCTACGGAAGGTCATTCGAGGAACATTTACTCAGATTAAGGACAGTACTGGAATGTATACAATCCGCTGGGTTTACTTTAAACCATGAAAAATGTAGGTTCGGTAAAAATGAATTAACGATTTTGGGACATTTAGTCGATAAATCTGGGATTCACCCTGATCCCGAAAAAGTTTCAGCAATTGAGAAGTTTCCTATTCCTAAGAGTACACGAGATTTGAAAGGATTTTTGGGGATTTGTTCTTACTACAGGCGTTTTGTTAAAAATTTTGCTGATATTGCCAAACCATTGCATGAACTTTTGAAAAAGAATCAAAAATTCGATTGGGGAGACGATCAACAAAGATCATTTAATCATCTCAAATGTCTTTTGGTAAGGGATCCTGTACTAGGTTATTTTAACCCTACAGCTGAAACCCGCATACATACAGATGCCAGTGGGTATGGAATCGGTGGTGTACTCGTTCAAATACAAAATGGAGTGGAAAAACCAATAGCGTACGCATCAAGATCGCTGTCAACATCCGAAAAAAATTACTCTACATCAGAAAAGGAATGTTTGGCCGTCGTTTGGTTAATTAACAAGTTTCGACCATACCTTTTTGGACGCCCCTTTTCCGTCATTACAGATCATCATGCCTTATGTTGGCTAGCGAATCTGAAAGATCCTTCAGGAAGGTTAGCCAGGTGGTCCTTACGTCTACAAGAATATGACATTACTGTCCTATTTAAAAGTGGGAAGAAACATATGGATGCAGATGGACTGTCTAGAAACCCTGTCAACCAGCCTGAGGACGATAATAATGAAGAAATTCCTTTCCTTAACACAATGGAAGACTTTAGGAAGGAACAATTAAAGGACAGCAAACTAAAAACTATTTCCGAAGATTTGCCAGGAAATTCTAAAAACTATAGAATAATCAATGGTATTCTATATAAAAAGAATTATGACGTCTTGGGAAGGAGGTGGCTTTTGGTGATTCCATGTCATCTTCGGAATGATATCCTTCGGAGCTGTCACGACGCTCCTACTGCAGGGCATTTGGGTTTTGCCAAGACATACGACAGGGTCAGAAGCAAATACTATTGGCCGGGAATATATCGCACTATACGACGTTACGTGGCCCATTGCAGGGAATGCCAACGAAGAAAGGTCCCCAAGCAGCGCCCACCTGGTTACCTCCAACCAATCGAGCCTCCGACTAAGCCTTTTGGAAAAGTGGGAATAGACCTCCTTGGGAGATTTCCGTTATCCGCACTAGGAAACAAGTGGGTAATTGTATGTACCGACTATCTCACCAAGTTCACAGTAACGAAAGCCACACCTACAGGTGAAGCCTTAGAAATCGCCAAATTTTTGGTGGAGGAGGTCATCTTAAAACATGGCTCACCTCGAGAAATAATCAGTGATAGAGGTCGCGCATTCTTATCGAATCTTATCAGAGAAATAAATAACTTGTGCAAAACTTCACATTTACTGACTACTGCTTACCATCCGCAAACGAATGGTTTAACGGAGCGATTCAATAAGACCTTTGCAGATATGTTGGCAATGTACGTAGACATGGATAAAAAAAACTGGGATAGTGTGCTACCATTTGTTACTTTCGCCTATAACTCAGTCAAACAGGAATCAACTGGGTTCAGTCCCTTCTACTTAGTCCATGGGCGTGACGTGGATACTCCGTTAGACGCCATACTTCCATGTGATCCAAACCAACCGGTCAGCGAGTTCGTTAGTAAATTAGTGGCGCATGCGGAAGAAGCTAGACAACTTGCCCGAATACACATCGGCAAATCACAGGCTAAAGACAAGAGCCGCTATGATGGGAAGCATCGTCCAGTAAATTATCAAATCGACGAATTAGTCTGGGTTTTCAAGCCGATCCGTAAAGTAGGTCTGTCTGAAAAACTGCTTAAACGATATTTTGGACCCTTCAGAGTCAAAAAGAAATTGTCGGACGTTACTTATGAAGTGGAACCTTGTGAACCATCCCGTCGCAAAATTGTTTACAAAGAAGTTGTGCATGTGTTACGCATGAAGCCGTACAAAGACCCAGATAGTCAATCGGACTTCAGAGATGGTTCTGACAAAATTATGGTCACACCTAAAAGTTCGAAAGAGCCGCAACAAATACAACGTAAGAAGACAAACAATTCAAACGATACCTCAAGGGTATACACCGGACCAATTACGAGAAGCCGTTCAAAAGCACTCCAGCGGGTTGCTGTTCTTCAGGAGGAGGGGGTAATGCCACGGTGTAGTCCAGCTGGCCTACTCGGTAGAGTGCCCGAATCGTAACATAACAAGAAGTTCCTGGTTCGGGCCTCGGCTCTTCTTCACCTTTTATGTGTTATTAATTATGTTAGATATTCAAATTATTGTTTACCCATTTCATCAACTTATGCAAATTCAGCTTTCTGTTATTCCTATGTTTATGCAAATTCGGTTATCTCCCATAATGCCTTTGTTTCCTATATAAGCAAGCTGCTTTCCCCCAGCGGGGTTGTTGAATAAGTTCTGTGCTAATAAACGTTACTCTGTCTAAAGTTCTCGTCATTTCTTAATACCTGCTAACTACGTGACAATATTTGATAGGAATAACATTATCGAATCCTTAGTTGTTCAGGCGGTATGGGGCGCTTTAGTAACGAAAGCCCTTAACCCTTTCAGTCCCAATGACAATTTGGCATCATCATTTTAGAAGTTTTTTTCTGATCGTCTATAGCCATTTATGATATCAAAAAGCATATCAATGGAATCTTCAAAACTTTTTCTACTAGAAAGTATTTTTTATTAATCCCAATAGATGTCAGCCTTATTTTTTTAAAATTATGATCAGAAACATAATGATACCAAATGGCATCACCAGGACTGAAAGTGTTAATATAACATATACCTTCCAATATATTTTGGTGTGCAGCATAACCCTACCAATTATATTTTAAAAATTCCATATAACCTTTTACAGGCTAAAGAAACTACACATTCCTAACCAAAGTATAGAAATACCTAGCAAGTGATGCATCCAGCTCCTTTGTGACAATCTCTCTCCTCCCACACTCCCCCATATACATGTGTTTCCCGCCTCCATGTGGAGCTAAAGACCCACATTCCTGGCTCAGCCAACCGCCTTTGGCCAGTTCCCACAGGTCTGCCGAGAGTCCACTTTCGAATGAGTCCAGGAAGGTCGTTGGAAGGACGCGAGATGTTGTGAGGCTTCGAGATGGCTGGCAGTCACTGCCTAGGGAAAAAAAGGAAGTTTGGTAAGATTTTATTTTGTTAGTGGTGTGAGGTTTCAGTTCCTTGTAGTTCAGTGCCATGGTCTGCTCCTGCCTTATACCTACCTCCCGTGTGGCATACCTCTTGAACTGGATCTGGCAGCAAAGAGATAGTAGACGGATTCAGTAGCCATGGAGAACTGAAGGCGACAGATCGAGATTGCAACTGGATGCTTAAGTTGTTTTTTAAATTGTTCTTAATAAATGGATTAGTTGACCTCTCCAATGAATTTTCCTCCATAAACCCTACACCCGTCACAGTAGTGACTCTTGTTCAAGTTTTCAGGAAACATTGTAAAAGAGGGGAGGTCAGCCCAATCTATTGAGAGGATGGATACAATGGGGATTACGGGTTACCTTTACAAGAATGCATGGCTTTAGGAACTAAGTAATTAACTTTTCGAAAACAAAATATTTACTTTTCTTTGACTATTTGAGAGGTTCCTTTCAACTTTCTAATTAGTGATTAGACTGCAAGTAAAAATAAATTTAGTCTTCCAAACAAGCGAGTTTTCCATCCTACAGATCCAGTGGCCTAGAGGTAGTGTTTTACATTGCCAAGCCACGGAGCACCGGATAAAGCAAGTTTAACTCATTCTTTCACCTCTTAAGATGGTCGGTAAAATAAGGACCAAGCATGCTTGGGAACTAAACACTGGGGGTTGTCCGTGAGGTAGACTGGGACAGATGCCTAGTACCCTAGAGCCCTTGGTCAGGTTAGGCTGCAATGGGCATGGCAGGCCTTGGCCACTAAGAGCTGTTGCACCAATGAGTTCAGTTTTTTTATATATTTTATAAATACCTCCAATCTTATGGGTCAATCTAAGAAAACTTTTGAAAAAAGCCTACTTAATTTTTTAAAAAAACACAATACCTGAAAATCCCAAGTCACAATGGCACTTTCCATTTACACAAATTCCTTTTCCACGGCACATGGAGGGACACGCTTCCCCTATGTAAATGTCATCAATGGCCCAGGCTGGTAAGTTGCGAGGTTTGGGTATGTTAGTTGGAGTGTCCTGTATCCACCTGAATTGTGTTGTGCTGAAATAAACTGCCATTATTGAAAAATGTCGCAAAATCTAAATAGATTTCTAAAGATTGTGTAATTAAACTTATAGTGTATGTTATGCAATTACACTGCTCAAAGCAATTAAGAGAGCGCATGGTTTAAACCCTTCCACCCCTAATGATCGCATTTGGAATCATAAGCTTGCGGTCGCTTTTATTTATCGTTAGATGGAGAAATCATGTCTTTTAAAAAATTAACGTTTAAATGAAAATATGAAAAACATAGTAGATTAAAATTCACTCTCAAATAAGTTTTTAACCATTTTATTCTAGATGCATAATGAATCTATTTTAGAAATTTTAGATTTTTAGAATTAAAAAAAATTAGAACTGAAAGGGTTAACAAATGTATGCAAGGTGCTCCTCTAATTGTTTTGAGCAGTGTATTTTTAGTCCTTGCTACAATGTAGAGTAGTAGTATTTCTCCAATTTTAACTATATTTTCCCATTTGAACAATATTGCTACTTTAATATATAACCTGTCTGCAGTGCTTAAGTGTAAACAACCCTGTTTCTTTATAGGTCGATTGAAATACACAAGCTGGTACCTGGAATTGCTCCTCTGCACTGCAAATCATATCATAATGTATGGTGTATAACAAACACCCCATAAGATGGCTAACTAGGCCCTGAATAATTGGTAAGTAGAATAATTTTAGATAAGCAGATGGAACCAGTTTGGTATGTCATATATCGTGGGTCAAATGACAAAACCACGAATGTGCAAATTATGGGGATGGACGATTTTTAAAAACGATAGGCTTATCAGTATGTAGTTTTTCATCCTTGTGACATCACTGTGCTTTTGCACATTTGTGGTTTTGTCATTTGACCGACAATATTACTTACAAATTAGCTTAAATAAATATTAATCAATAATCATATATTTCTTCTGATTCTCACTTAGTAGTGTGGATCATTAGTGAGAAAATATCTATCCGAGTAAAAACTGAAGATCTGTCTTATAGAGAGTACTCTATGTGCACCTATATCAGTTCTTAGCAATTCACTGCATATTTTCTTATAGGATAACGAGGTTACAAGAAGTTCTATCATGATTTTATCAGATGCTTAGCAAATGTTAGGATTTCAACAATTAGTTCAGGGTAGCTTTGGCAAGAAACTAACTAAACTTACTGTTGGACATGTGGTAACATCAAGGAAATAATTCTTACATAAAGTAATTGTCTTTGTCACAATGACTTTGAGTCTTTGCTTTGACTTTGAGCCATTATGACAGTTAAACTAGTGTAGCTTTGATAATATGTTAACTAAACTTTTGAACATAGGGTAACATTCAGGCAATATTTTTTCTGTAAAGCTAATATTTTTCATAATAAAAAATTACTTATTTTCATTTACTCTTACCTAGAGAAAGTTTTTTCTGGTAGATACAGCATAACCAGTGTCCACTTCTTGTGAGTGTTTGTTGAATAGATTGATGATGAGTAAAACTCATTTGGAGAACACTCTGCATGAATGGTGCTACTTGGGTAGCACGCTCGATTCACTAACTCCCAATTGCCTTAAATATAGAAGAAAAAATTTATTGCTTTCGATTACTTAAAATGAAATATAAAGGTAATGAATGTATACCAATGGGCAGAACCAGATTTAAAGATTTACCACCCGTAGGCTACGATTTCCCGCCCCAGTCACAATATTCTCAAAATTCGGGGGAAAGTAGCCGGTTTAACAGTAAAATAGGGTGGTATGTGTTGTTTACAATAGATACACACATTAAAATCATCTATATGTACCTTTATGCAGTAAATTGAAAGCGAAATAGGTGAATTTCTTTAAACTCTACTCTTTGTCTTTCAACATCGAAATCCGGCTAAAAGGGGTACACTTGCCCTCACAGCGACCATATTTGATACGAAATATTAGTACTATATATACGTTTACGATATGTGCATTAATTTAAATTATTTTTTTTTCTTTCATAAATATATTCGTATCTTTCTTATAATTTTTCTATGCCGAAAGCCGCTTTAATTGGTCATTGGTCAGAAAATTCTCCGCTCTAGGCTACCCTAAATCCAGCCCTGGCAATGGGTAGAAAGCCAAAAAGGCGATTTTTTTTCAACATGTTTTGGAGGGAGCTGATTCTAATAAAAGAGGTATATGAACATTCGTCCTTCTGTCTGTCAGAAACCCCACTACAGATTGTACTAAATGAGCAACAGAGTTTACATTTGGTACACAAGTTCCTTTTACTTGTTGGACCTCAAAAGGTTTCAGAAAAATTTGGGAATGCATAAAGGGTAGTTGCTATTGAAATTCCTAGGTTTTGAAGGTATTCGTTAAAAAGGAAAACCTTAGACTTAGAACATTACTCCCATAATATGTCAAACAAGACCATATAGTTTTTAAGAAAACCACGCCTGCAGAATTGACCACTGAAACTATTTCATC
Source organism: Hylyphantes graminicola (assembly GCA_023701765.1). NCBI lineage: Eukaryota > Metazoa > Arthropoda > Arachnida > Araneae > Linyphiidae > Hylyphantes > Hylyphantes graminicola. Next base: position 13,945,406 of record CM043117.1, on the reverse strand, counting down.
AAATAACTTCCATTGAGTGTTGTATAAAAGTCTTATAATGTTTCACAGCAAGAGTTTTCATGAAACATGTGTTTAAAAATTTATGTATATTTAATTATTTTCAAAAAATCAAACAATATCCAAGCAACAGCAAATGAATACAATATATTAAGTGATATCCTCAGAAAAAGCCTTTAAAGTATTAAGCAGTATGAGCGTAATAAATTCTTAGAAAAATGAAAAGTTTCTTTCAGACAACGTCCGTTACTTTTTGGAAAATACTGTGACACTATTAGTTCAAAAAATTTTAATAGTTAAGAACTACTTTGTAGTTTAAAATAAACTATAAATAGTATTCAAAAAAGCATACCTGATCCAGGTTCTTTAGAAAATTCAAGCCTTATGCTGTGATTTGTCAAACAACTATCTGTATATTCTCCACAGCCAATAGCAATCTAAAAAATACAATTTTAAATTTAAAAAAAAGCACATAGCATAAGTTTAAAATGCAATGATTTTCCTTAAAATATAGATAATGCGCAATTTGTGCTAAAAACTTTTTAACTATTTTAATGTGCATTTCAAACAATAATCGGACTGTTCAAAGATAGTTTAGATAAACAGTGAACTGTAATTAAGAATCTGAAATTTAAAAGCTTATTCCTTTTGTACTTAAGGCATAATTTAAGAAGCGATTTTTCAAAACATGTCTAGTAATTACTTTTAATATTAATTTTCCATCATATTAAGATAAATATTTTATTTATTCAAATAACTATAATAATTTAGCTAATAATTAAATGTATTAACATCAATAGTTTCAAAACAAATTATCATTAATATTATTTTTAGCTATAACTATTTTGTGCTATAAATACAAAATTAGACCAATCCCCATATAAACAATTCATTTGATGATATATATCAATAGTTATTTTTAAAAAAATTGATAAATATAGAATGGTTGAACTCATTCTACCTTAAATTGGATCATGAATCCATTCTCGACAATCAACTCCCTCGTAGTGATTCCTCTTTCCTCTATGTCTGAATCTTTCTTCCACAATAGAGCTGGACTTGAGTGGTGGCAATAAGAATTGTCAATCTACAAAGTTCACCCAAAGTTATTAATAATGCATTCAGTGTCCACTAAAACTTAGCCTTCATAAGCATAATTTTGGATTAACCCTTTGATTGGAATATTGAAAAAGTAATGTATTTACTCTTATTTATATTTTTAAGCTCTTCCTTAAATCACTCTTAATGACATCAATTCAGTGGCCAAAGCAAAATTTAACAGCAGAAGTGCTAAAATTAAACACAATATCTGCGAATTAAATACCAATAGGGTAACTGCGACCACCCTAACTAGATTAAGGACGGCCACTTCAAAGGGATGGACATCGAAAAAGATGGAACTAGGAAACACTCCACATGCTGAAACTGCCCCGAGTCAGAACTAGGTCCAAAACATCTTTTCTTTTGTCAAGCCATCCTGGCAAAATTGCAGCAAATCACCAACTCGCCCTATGAAGACCTGAGGACCACTGTCTGCAGATCTCTGAAGCAGTCTATGAAACCTTTGGTCATATATAATCTTTATCCATGGACAGGGCATCAGCAGCAATATGCAAAATGAGCAAGTTGCATTGTTAAAATGCTATTAGAAATGATATATAAATGTCTTAAAGGGGAAGATTCTACAATAATTGTTAATCAGAATTTAACAAAGCCCTTTCTCATATTTCACACCAAATAGTATATGCACCAGGTAAATTAAACTTCTTAAATCCAACTCAACATCCCCACATAGTGGAAAAAATCCTAATAACATGTTTCAACCGCAATGTGGAAGAAACCCCTTATAACCCCACACAATTGGAAATGCATAGACTTTTGTTTTTATTTCAGATGTGCAACATGCTAACCCAAATACTAAGTTAGTCTTATCTGAAACACAAAACAAATGCTTGTAACATATTGTTACAATCAAGGCTCGAAAATTATATTGCCCGACATGCCCGGGGCATGTAAAAATTCCAATGAGGCATGTATTTTTTCGCCTCACATGCCCGACCGGGAAAGTAAAAATTTCATCAAAAATACCTTTCCATAAATTAATTTAAATAAACATTAATAAATCCCCAACATATCCATTCGTTGCTTCTTGAAAATTGATAATTTTAATCTTAAGTCGAAATAAGTTACTTCACAATGTAACTGCTTTAAAAAAATTTACGCGTCCAATCGCGCATTTTAGTTTCAGCTTTTGTTATTTTTTACCAAACTCATGCCTGGGTAAAGCTTTCTTTCCCCTTCTCCCTCTTTCGCTCGGCCTGAGCTTGGGCATGTAAAAGTTTTATTCGGGCATGTATTTCTAATACAAACATGCCCGACAGGGCATGTAAAAATTTTGAGATTTTTCTAGCCCTGGTTACAATGAGGATCAAGACAGGTTATGATAGTTAGTTTTTATTAAGGCTGGGCGGAGAGCCCAAATTCTGATAGGCGGTTGGGTCAGAATCATTTTTACAACTGCGTACAAGACTGCTTTGTTTAATTTCTTTGAGGTTTGGTCATGTGTTCATCAAAAGTTCTGAAAATTTCTATGATGAGTAAATAGGATGTTGACTGAACATCACAGATTTAACTGTGCTAAAATGATGCAATCTTAGAGAGTTCAAGGAATATGCGTGGGATCGGAGCGCGGAAAAGCAAAGGTGACAAAGTTGTATCGGGGATATGTGTAATACTTCAATAGTGGAAAAACTAAATAATTCGACGTTTAAGTAGTAGGAATTTTGTGTCATGCATACCTTAGAATAAGGTCCAAACCAGAAATTAGTTGGATCAGCCCCCTTATTATTCTCAAAGTCATCAAACAGCTCAAAAGCGTTGATCTCCGAGCCACCAATATAAATATCATCCAGAGCAAGCGCTGGCAACAGTTCCTCGCTCTCCAATCCTGATGGTTGCCACCACCTAAGTTTTGTGGCAGAAGTTCTTGCGTTTTCTGGCAACATGATGTGGTCTGCGTGGGCATGGGAGTACAAGGTGAAGTCAAGTTCGTGTAAAAGGTGCCAACGAATGCCTGAAAAAAATGCATATTAGAGAAAAGGGTTTTGTATGAAGAGTTTATATGAGGCATTGGAAACCTGTGTGTTTGAGCAATACATCATGACATGATATGAGAGTAGTCCAAGGATCGCACGCCATTTTACAAACAACATCTATAGACCTTAGTTAAGGTCGATTTCTGACTTAACCCTCGAAGGATATGAAAATTGGCTGTATGCTTGTTTTCACTACATGATATTCAATTCACATTTTCAAATGAAAATATATTTTATATTGTTTCCCTCCCACACATGGGCCAAGTTATTATGTTTCTATAGTGAATGACTATAAATTACCAACAACTACTTTAAAATTTAGTAAAATAAATATAATTAAATTTATGTGTGCTGCTGGAAAACCGGACAGACAAGTAAGGGGTTTCTATCTTTGTATATCTTTGAAAATTAAACACCAATGATTTCCTGATAAGTGGATTAGGATAGATAGCTTCCGAGCATTGTTACAAACTTTATATATTTCAAATATTTGTCCAAAGTGGTTATATCACTAAAAAAGAGCAAAAAAAATGAAATTTTAGCTTACTGTCGACATGCCATAAAAAGTGGATTAACTTTAATTCTGATTTTTTAAATTGCATGAAATATTGTTTTTAAAAAATGTAACTTCTTAAAATAAAAAATTTTTATCTTAAAAAACCATGAGAAATTTCCTTATAAATTACTATTATAGATAAAATTTTCAAGCACTTTTATTCAGAAATGCAGTATAAAAATGAAATAAACTTATTTTTGTACTACTTTAAATGATTACCTCTAAAAGTCTTTTGCAATTAAGTTAAATATTTGGCTTTATTACTACTACAGTTTAAATTGTGTATAAGTACTTTATCCATAAAAAAAATCATAGAAAAAATAACTTTTTGAAATCAATACACATAATACTGAAACAACTATTCTTACCACCATTAGTTGAATACTGCAAATATGCATTGTGATTTCTAGAAGAAGCTCCAATACAAGCTAAGTTATCACCATAACCACCAATTTGAGCCACAAACTGAACGAATCTAATGAGACATGATAAATAAAAAACTTATTTACAATTTTTTTTTAACAAACCAGCAGTAAAACAATGACATAAACAATGGATCCAATCAAAATATGCATAAAATATATGAAAACTAAATATTCACTGCCACAAAAATTTCTTTTATAGCTTAAAATTTAAATTGGAAAGTAATTTAATCATCAAGGAATAACTATTGATTAATATATAACTTTTCTTACTTAGCATCTCGTAGATCCAGATCAACTGTTTCCAGAATTCTGGGACCGATTCCACTGAAAACAGCAGCTGTGTCCTCAACAAGAACAGAACATGGAAACGCGATTCTTCCACCAACAACATAGTTCCAAAATGTCGGGTCAAAGGACTTATCTTCAAAACTCTCCTTCAGGTAAGTCTGAAAATAAAATATTCTTTTTACAATGAAGCTTTTTCTAATACAATAAACAATACTAATGTGATAGTCTAATTTTATTATGCGATGCTTAGATAATATTCTTTTTTTTTTCTAAGTCAACAATTTTGACTTAAAAACAATTCTATCACGAAAATAGCAAGATAGTTCTAAAAACTATAATAGGCACATGTAAAACAATAGTCAATCTCATCGGAATACTTAATTTTACATTTAACTTCATTTCATAAAATATCGCATTTTAAGTTTTTTTATCCGCATATATTAGTGGGAAAAAGCAGGACCTTACAATAGACAAATAACTTTTCTACTTCACCATAAACATAACTAAAGCATTCTAGATTCACACTTACGATTTTTGTGAAAGAAATATTAGCTTTACAATATCTCATAAATAAAAATAGAATTTTTTAAATTCTGAATTTTTGTTCTGATATTTTTCTTAAGAACTAACAACCCATTTCCATTCATTACAACTGAAGAGTACACGGGAAAAACCACTTGATTTCGTAGAAGGCTTTCCTTAATAGTCCTCTTTGGCAATGATGGTGAGAAATTGCCTAAACTGGTGTAAATAAACGGTTTACTAGCTTTGTGTTTTTTTTCACGGCAACCCTGATTTACGCCAGAGATCAGTGGACACGTGTCACACGTTTGTACCCCGAATGAAGAACCAAAAAAAAACCTTCCTGTCGCCAATGTCTGACAAGCGGACACAGTTACGGGAAGACTCCTAATAAATCAAGCGGTTCTCCCCTTATACTCACTAACTATTTCCGAACAAAAATGGTACAAGGCAAACAAGCTCAATTTAGTTCTGAAACACAAGCAAAAACACATACATAATACAATTTTTTTTAAATATACTAAAAATTAAGTTTATTGACCATGGTCATTCTAAAACACTAATATCACTCACAGGCCTGTCATCAGCTACGGAACAGCTCTCCCCTCTGTAGCCCTTGTCACAAACACATTTTTGTTCCACGCATGACCCATGTCCGTGGCAATGATGTGGGCATTGTGGGCCTATATAGAGGTTCTTCAGGGCCCATGTGTGGGAGGGAGTGGCATCTTGGGTGGCCTCTTGGCTCCAACGGAAGCGGGTCCACCTGAAGTATAAAATTATTTAACCCTCTGAATGGCCTGAAAATGTATCATGTTTTTTTTTCTGAATATATAACTTTTAATCAAATAAATATTTGTTTATAAAATCAGAAATAGGTTTACTCTTTTTTGAAGAGGGGATGGGGAACCCAGTCAGTTAGGCATTCCCTTAGCATGCGAAAGGTCCCAGGTTTGGGTCTGGGCATCACCAAAATAACTGCCAACCTATAAACGACCTGTGCAGCCAAAAAATGTCCAACGAATAATAGCACATGTAGAAGGAGTGCATGTTAAATATCCCTCAAAGTTCTAACCGTAGCGTTGGGTGCCTACTCAGGTTTCGGCTTGTCACTTGACTCTTGACTGTGGATGTAAAATATGAAGTCTGTCGCCATTAGCCCTTGTGCAGCTGTAGTGTGACGACAATTTAAACTAACTTTTTTGAAGAAATGATATATATCTCTCTTTCCCTCTCTCTTAATATAATTCCTTTGAAAAAGTAGAATATCAATAAAATTCATTATTTATAAAAGTTTGTCACTTATTTTTACTGTTAGAAAGACATTGTGCACAAAATACAGTTAAAGAAAGGTCTGATACTCAGTAGGTTACAATGCTATATAAATTAAGCTACTGAAGTTATTTAAATTCGATTATTTCTTGTATTTGTTTAGCAATACAAATATTACAACTAACAAAATGCAAAGTAAAACAAAACCAAGAGTCCGAGGATAGTGTGTGTAAATTTAATAAATTTACACAAATAAATTTTATGAACAAATGAACAAAATTGACAATAGTTTATTAAAGTAATTAAAATTTACCAATCAATATTTTACCTTGCGAAAAATACTGTAGGTATTTATTAACCATCTAAGAGATACACAATTTAGCCTTTGTATAAGCAGTATTTTACTGCATGAGCATTAGACCGGGCTCTTTTCATACCTATTTTAGGCAACAGTTTTTCTAGCAATAAACAATCAAAGTCTAGCTAGCCAAATTTGTATAAATCATAAATTTTTATTGATAATTTCATTTCATTTGCAAATAATTTTTTAATACCTTTATATACAAAACTAATTCTGATTTCTAAACAAATTATAGATTTTAAATAAATAAATTTCAAATTTATTCAAAGAAAACAACCATGCAGTTTTATTTTTTACAGGCCATATAGAAGATAAATATTACATTTTCAACAGTAAAAAAAGCTATATCAATACTTTAAAATTATGATTATAAATAAAAATTTATGAAGTTTTTTTTTTTAATTTACATGCATTGCTGGAAAAACATAGTATGTCCTTTGACCTGATCAAATGTCTATATCTCTCATATGGTTAAGAGTTTAATTAATATATGATTGTAGTAATCAAGTCATTATCAATAAAAACAAACACTAATAAAAAAAACAGTACATTAAATTTATAGAAAAAAGTCATAAAAAAGCAAATTACTCACTTTGATAGTATATCTCCTTGCAGTGGAAAAGCAAATCTCTGCCACGGTACTGGAGCATAATAGATGGATGGCTGTTGAGCCACACTAGGACATGATAATTCCATAGGCAGACATTTCTGTAGAACATTTGTCCAGGTGTTGCCAAAATCAACAGAATACTCTAGCTTCACAGGGCAGCCTGGGTCTTCCCAACTCTCATTACAACCTATTGAGAACTGTTACGAAAATATATTTAATGGAAATATTTTAAAAATTGTTGTTAATGATTATAAAAGCTAGATTTCTTAAGTCAAAAATTGCTGAAATGTAAACTGAGTTTGCATGAAGCTAACACCTTTACAAAGACAAACCTTAAGTAGAATATTTGTAGCCTGAAACTTAAAAATTATTTACTGAAATTATATTACTGTAACTCTTGGATATAGTTTTAACTGTGTAAAGGCTTTGAGTTAAAATAAATAACTTATCCAACATGTTACTACTTATGAAATTATTTGGTTTTGATGCATTTTCCAATTTAAAAAGCGTTGCTAGAAAAATAAATTTAACATGATTAAAAATTTGCATTTCTATAACCAATTAAACACAATGAAAAGTTATTTTATAAAGTATTCTGTGGTTAATACTGAACTCCTTAGCAAAAGAAAAAAAAAGATAGCAGCTTATTGATGCCATTTGGTTAGAGCTATGCAAAATACCACTAAACCTGAAAAACAAAATGGGAAAAAAAGACTGACAAAACAGAAAGGTTATTCCTCAACTATTGCCAAGTCACCTGGATCTTTCTGGGGCTGGGGAGCCCATTTGGTTAGGCACTCGCCTGGCATGCGAAAGGTCCCAGGTTCGGGTCCGGGGATCAGCAGAATAACTGCCGACCTATAAATGACCCGTGCAGCCAAAATGTCTGACAAATAATACCCCGCGTAAGGGAGTGCACGTTAAATATCCTTCAAAGTCCTAACCCTGCATAAGATGTCGCCCTTAAAGGTTGCCTTGGGTGCCTATTCAGATATCGGCTCGTCATTTGACTGTGGTTCTAAAATACAACGCCCATCGCCAATAGCCCTCGTGTAGCTCTAGTGCGACGATAATTCAAAACTAATCTAACCTGGATCTTTCTTACTAAGGAATTTAATTAAACCACTCAAAAGTTTTAAGAAACAACACCCATTACACTCACCATAAACTCCAACACAGAATGTTTCTTCACATGAACATCAACAGTCTCCAGCACTGCATTCTCATTACTGGCAGCCTTTCCAACAGTGACCTTTTCCGTCCCACAGTATTCCTCACTGCTAATGTGAGTGGCAGTTAGCCACTCTGCCTCAGACAAAAAATTACCGTTGTCTAGGGCTAGGTATTTTTCTGGTGCATTGATGCTTCCACCAATGAAAATATTGTCTAGGGCCCAGTCATGGAGGGCTCGTCCGCCATGTTGTGGTTGCCACCATCGAATTCGGACCACTTTGTTGAGCACCTCGCCCTCCAGGGGAACAGCTACGTAGCTGGAATTTAGAATATAATTTCTATACATTTGGTTTTGGTACTATGCATTAGGACTTTTCAAATCAAAATTACTATAATAAAAAGAATTTTAGATGAATCAAATAAAACAAGTTGATTTTATAAATATCAAACAATACTTAAACAGATCAGAGCTAAAGTTGAACTAAAATAAGGGGATTCAAAACTTTTGGACAATGAAATTAAAAACTTCTGATGATTCCCTTGGGAATTCGATTTATGACGACATCAGGTTGGCACCTACCATGCAAGATAAAAATTTACAACTGTACAACCACAAAAAGCATATCTCACTTTGAAATAAATTATGTTTAAATGTTTTATGTAATTTTTAAACATAACATAACAATTTAAATATTATGCTGTATGTCATTGTATTGTATTGTCTTTGTATGTCATTTAAATTAGTAATTTTTATACAATATACATTTCTCTATGAGCTTCCATTTTGGACAATAGTTCAATTTTCACTTACAAGACTTAAATCTAACAAAATTGTAATAATTTTTGCACTAATTTAGGTTTAAATTATGAATTTTTCTTATTACTATAAAAAAAAATCCTGTACATTAAAAGTGAAATATTGAATGTTCTCTAATGTGCCGTTTTTAATTTTGTTCAGCCCTACAACAAGGCCTTTGAATGACTCTGAATCAAGAGAATGTTTTTTAAACATTAAAAACTCAAATAATTTCGAGTAAACCTTACCTTGGATAAAGATAGTTCTTGAAGTAAAGTTCTTTCAGGGTCTTCCAAGTTATTCCACCATTCAAAGAATACTGAAGAAAAACTGTGTGGTTGCTAGAAGTTGGCGAAGATATACATCCATATCGGAAGTAGAAATGGATTACTGTAGCAGCTTTGAGGTTCAAGTCTTTAGTCACAAGCTGCCGACTGCAACTCTATGAAAATGGAAATGTAACTTTAGCAAAGTAGGGCTGTTATAAACCTGCTTCACCTAAAGACCGATTAAGCCACAATTTAGTTGTCAGAAACTGCTTTCATAAAAAGGAATAAAAATAACTAAGGAGAAATTTTGCAAAAAACCAACTGCATTACTTTTAATTTAAAATTAGAATGGCCCTTATGTAGATTGAGTGTGACAATAATTCAACCTAACCTTTATTTAATGATATTCTTGGTGAGAAAATCTGGTGGTCAGAAAATATTTGCACTAAAAAGGAATTACAAATTAGTTTTGAAGAAATTTGTACAACAAAGCCAGAATCATTTAAAGAATAAAATAGCTCTCATGTCGATCTATTGTGACGATCATTAAATTTAACTATTATTTAAAAATAATTCTTAGTGAGCAAATCTTGTAAATATCTATTAAAAACGCTTTAATAAATTCAGTATCAAATTGGTTTGGTCGAATCAATGTCATACTACAGGTATACAAGGGCTACTACTTCAATATTAATGAAAGAATATTATTCTTTGGCTTTAATATTGAAGTAGCTGATAATTAAAATATCCTCACTCCATAGAAATGCATTGAAGGTCCCGATGCCAATGGTCCGCAAAGATCAGAGAGCATACCACCAGCTAAGAGTGCATATTTGTTTGCTGGGGGCTCTGAGCTAAAAGTGTCTCGTAACTCAGTCGGTAGATGAGATTTAGATTCTCCACAATCGTTCCCTGTCCAGCCATCTTCACATCTGTTGAAATTTATCACAATATTTTATGTATAACTATGTTTTGAAGTCAAAAATGGTATAAATCTAAAGAAGTAAGTTTGTAACAAGAACTGTTACTCAGAAACGCTTCAGCACAGAATTTGTGCATCCAAAAAAAGCCCCTTACACTGAATTTAGTTCTATAATAAACTTTTAAATGTCAAAATTTAACTATTTTCTTTCAAAAATTAAATAATTTTCAATACATTTGATATCAACACAGAACATGGAAACTGTCACCTTCAAACCATAACTAAACCAATTACTTTAACTGACCATTAAAAAAACAAAAAATGTCATTAAAAAAATTATTATTGGAACATCATTGTTCATTACTAAATACTTAAATAAAAATGAAAAATTACATCTGATTTTTAAAATTTAAAAAATCAAGCAATATTTAAACAAAAATGTGAACCACATAAGAATCTCATTGGGATTTATGTTAAATTTTGGGTGTATGAAATTCAAAACAAGCTTAAAATTGGAAAAGTATAATTTCTACATAGTAATTCATTAAAACAAGCTTCATTTTGTGAAAGTAATATTTCATAGTATATTTTTAGGATATTTAAGAATTTTATTAAATAACTTTTAATTAACTTATAACATATCACTATTAAGTTAAATAACTATCCATACTTGCAAACGCCCGAGCTGCATTTTCCGTGTCCTGAACACATGTTGTCACACTCTTCACCAATGTACAAATGACCAATAGCCCATGTTTGAGAGGATTTGAATCCTGGTGGCTGAATCCATCGGAATCTTGTAGTCTGTGTTCTATTAAGATTAAAGTTTTAACGCATTGGAAGCAATAAATACAGTAATTATTTTTAGAGTTTAAATACCATAATAAAATTTTCTGCTTTGTTAATTTCTGAGTTTAATATCTGGGTTTTAAATGCAGTAAATATTTTTCCAGTTTAAAGAATATCACAATTGGATTTTTTTTTAAATCTCAGTTTTGATAGCAAAATTTAAATGTTTAATTATTCCAATCTATAAATATATTACAGAAAACAGTTATTAGGGAATGGAATGTCATTACTCAAGTTCTAATACAACAGTATTGAATTTCAAAATAGTGCTATTAACAATAATTTTCTGCTGAATTTCAAATTTGAGTCTTTTAACCATTTACCACTTAACTTTTTTACATATACCACTGATATTCAATTTTGCCGCTTTCGAAGGTGTGAAACAGACAAATTGTATAATTTTTTAATACTTGTTCTCATGAACAAATTTAAATATAAAAAGCAACTAAGACCAAAATAAAAATGAACAAAAAATCTAATTTCCATAGATAAAAGGATTAACACTTTTGCTACAAAAATATCAAATTATAAGATACCACACACATATCACTATTAACTTATTAAACACAATACCTTGTGTAATAAGGCAATGGAACAGATATACGAGTGATGTCTTCGTACATGTCAGACAAATACACAGTTCCTTCAAAATAGTCACTGCAGTCAACATCCGAGGGAAGACAATCATGCTGAACCAAATCCCATGTCTTTCCTGTGTCAATGCTGTACTCTAACAGTATTCCTGTAATGGTAATAACAAAATATTGAATTTGATTATAAATGCACTTTTGGATTAGATTTTAAAACCTCACTCTTTTTTTAAAGAAGATAAATAATAAAGTAATCCATCTTTTTTTAAATCCTTTCAGCCCCAATGACAATTTGGCATCATCATTTTAGACATTTGTTTCTGATCGTCTACAGCCATTTATGATATCAAAAAGCACATCATTCGATTCTTCAAACTTTTTTCTAGTTGAAAATATCTTTATTAATCCCATTAGATGTCAGCCCTATTACTTTATTAAAATTATGATCAGAAACATGATGCCAAATGGCATCACTGGGACTGAAAGGATTAAATTAACGTACAAACTATTACACAAATATAATACAAGTAACGAAATCAGCACCTAATAGATAAATTAATCTGCATATTTAGCCCCAACTGAGGAATATGGATATATCAACCCATCTTGAAACTAACAGTTTTTCTAGCAAAGCATTAAACTTCAAAATTAAAAGTAATGAGGATTCTTTTAGATCTTTTTAATTTAAAAGTACAATTTTAAAAACATTTTTTTTTGTAAAATTAATCAGTTAAAATTTAAAAGATCATGCTGTTAAAACATTTTTCCACTAAGCCAATTTTCTTACCCCTCAAAGAATAAACAAATTTAGATAGTTTACCTAACTTAACAACAAAGATATTTAAAATATATACTTACGGTAGCAAGCAGCAGAATTCGATTTGCATCCCATGACGAGTTCAAACTGAATGTATGTGTTTTCTCCAACAACCACATCTGTTGTAACAGCATATCTTCTATCATCAGCACCTAAAAAATGAATTCATACTTGATATTAAAAATTACATTAAATTCTGCCTAATAGGACAGATTCGATTGGACCAATTAAGGGACTGTCAAAAATAAATAAGGTAAGATTAAGGGAAATAAAGGGTGCATACATGCAAAATTTGATGTAAAAGTGGCAATTATAATTAGCAAATAAATATGATCATAATTTTTTTAGCAGCCATGCATGTAACATAAGAAAAATTCTTTTGGAGCTGATCTTTATACTTTTAAATGGTAATAAGGTTATTTTTCTAGCTTTAAAATAAATTGAAGTTATATTATGAAGATGCAATGTTTCAATCGTTACATTTACTATAAAAATAATCAATAAAATATGTCCCATGAACTAAAAATAATTAAGATTTTAATTCAGATTTATCTTAACGAAAAGTTCTCGAGGCAGCACAAATATCAACGTATACAACTTAACAAGCTACCTTTGAAATGAAGAAAGTTGTTCTTGCTTCCACATGTTGGTTCCAGTTTTGCACCAGGATTCAGAATCCAGTTAGCTTCTCTTGTGCTGCTGAAATCGTCATTTAGTGTGGACAAACCATTGGCATCTCCACCAATGAAAATCTGTGCAAAAATAAAAACAACAAAAATTCTCATTTTTAGTTTTTTTTAATGCATACATGGTAGACTCACTCTTAACCAAATGCCATTGTACCAGTTTTTATAGTAGCTTTCAATAAAAAAATCTTAATCTATCCCCAAAACCTAACTTGTTTCTTTGAGTGTTTTTTAATAAGTTCATAAAAAAGTTTTTTTTTTTCTTCAGAAATATATATATTATTGCAGATTGGACTTAGCAAAATGTCTTGGATGGATTGCACTACACCACACACAGGCTATTCGCTCATAATTTTAAACTGTGTTTTAGTGGCACTGAATTTATTTTTTAACTGTATATTTTAAATAACATTAAAAAAATTGCAGCAAACAATTTTCATTCAAATTATATTTGAGGGAAACTATTAACAGTATGTGTTTTTCAAATTAATCTATTAAATTTAATTGATAGCTCTGTGTGTGTGTTCGTTGTCGACAGGTAAATTTCAGTATCTTGATTAATGACTTGGACCATTGATGTGAGAATGCAATAATTCTAACTTTAAAACAATACTGAAAGACTGATTATTTCAGAGCAAAAATTGTCATATTCATTGCTGTGGTTACTGCAGTTTACCTACCCACAACAGATAAGCCGTGGGCAGGTTAGGTTAGGTTTGAATTATCGTCGCACTAGAGCTACACGAGGGCTATTGGCAGTGGCGGCGTATTTTAGAACCACAGTCAAGTGACGCACCGACACCTGAATAGGCACATAATGCAACAGCTAAAGGATAACATCGTACACAGCGTTAGGACTTTGAGGGATATTTAATGTACTGGTACACTCCCTTACATGGCGTACTATTTGTCGGACATTCTTAGCTGCACGGGCCGTTTATAGTCGGCAGTTATTTTGGGGATGCCCGGACCCGAACCTGGGACCTTTTCGCATGCTAGGCGAGTGCCTAACCAACTGGGCTCCCCAGCCCCGCAGTGGGTAGATAACCAGCAGTAATTGCAAGAATGAGTCATACCACTTTTGCTCTGAAATAATATTTTGTCCCAGTACGTTTTCTTAAAGGTTAGGGTAATTGAGCACTTGCAACAATGGTCCAAGTCATTATGGAAGTTACCTATGCACAGCAGAGATCTCACGAGCAACAGTTACACGATAAATATAACAAACACACTTCCTAACCTGGTCAAGTGCCCACTCTTCCAAAAAGGACCCATTAAACGACGGCTGCCACCACCTAAGCTTTGTAGAGTTAGTCCTGGCATGGTGCGGCAGCTCTATGGCAATATAGGAAGGATGAGACACGCTGGGGCTCTCCCCAAAACCAAACTGCTCTAGCATATTCCATGTGGAGCCACCGTCTATGGAGTATTGCAGCAAAACGGGTTGTTCTTCGGGGGAAGGGGCTTCAGATTTGCAGCCCAGGCGGATGTAGAATTGGATGGACCTGAATTGGAGATAAATTTTAGTTTGAGGGAATTTAAAATATAAGATTTTATAATATTGTGGTCAATTATTGAAATAAAATAAGTGGTTATGTAATACATTTGTTCATTAGCACTTTTTTAAAACCAATATTAGTTTTTTACAGAAGTACATAAAGGTTATTTATTTTGAATGTAACACAAATTCAATTTCTTCATAATCATTAAAAAAATAGATAACTTTTTGTTATATATGTATAAAAAGACTTTTTTTATAGCTGGCTATTATTATACATTAATATTATTATATTAAAGCAGGATTAGTTAAAAATTTTCATTTAGAGAAAATATTTAATTTACATACATGTATAAATTTCTATTTCTAGCCATTATTAACACCTTTTGTTAACTCTTTTGTTTCTTTTAATGTATTGAGTTTTATAGTTTACATGTAAACTTTATCAAACCAAATTCAAATAAAATATAACACTTATTAAAATGCCTTTACATTTTTATATATTTTTTAGTTTAATTTTAATATTGCGAGCTTCATTAAATACATTGGAGGGGATAAAGTAATAAGAAAACATACCCAACAAATTCTAAATCGAGGTCTCGGGACATGAGAACACGCTCCCCTTGGAAAGTGAAGACAAGACTTGTACCACTGATGAGAATTCCGCAGCTCAGGGAGATTTCAGATCCACTCCAAAGCTCCCAGTTATTGGAATCGATTTTATTCTCTAAAACCGTTAAACAGATAGGAAGCCATATAGTGCAAGCTTAAATCGTTTCTAATATAACTATCTTAAAAAAATATTATGGTAAGTATTTCTTAAAGTAACTAGATATAGTCAATAAGCATGTAAATGCAATTTAAGTAAATATTTTTTTTAAAAAACTGAGTTATAAGTTCATTTCAAATAAGAATTTTTATTAATTTTAGGAATTCTAATGTTAAGATGAACATTGGGCATGAACTTCAAAAAAAGATATAAACTGGAAAAAATTAAATGGGAGGAATATGATATGTGTCATATGAAAATTATATGTTCTTTGGGTACTTATAAATATTGCCTTGACAGTTAAATGGGCATGTTTCAAGACTTGAGTGGCAACAGCTAAACAGCCGAGTAGCTGGATGAAAATAAATTTGTTCTCAAGCCTTGATTACTGAATTACCATGAGAACAAACAAAATTCATAGCACTGATCAAAGTAAATTCAGAAATTAAATGCATCGCCTGAAACAATCCAATAGAAGTCTCTAGAAAATCATATTTTCTACTGCACTTTTTAATCAATTCTAAAAAATCATTTTTATCCAAAACTATTCTAACAACTTTTGAAAGTGGAACCCATTCATGAAATCTCACCTTCAAACCCGTCCTTGAGCAAACTGGGGTTCTGATGCCCTGTATGGCAGAAATCTCCATCGTAGCCTGGATCGCATTCGCACATTACTCCATTGATGCAGAATCCATGGCCCATGCAGTGTAGGGCACAGGAAGGACCGATGTAGACATTGTCTATAGCCCAAGAGGAAGGTGAATCGCGCAGGGAGTGGTAACCTTGTGACCATCTGAATCGGACATTCCTAGGAAAAATGATTTACTTTTAATAAAAAGTTTATTGCAGAATCAGGGAAGTAACAGAGTCAAGCTGAGTGTTTGTTCCTTGTGACAGGCCAATTAACTATATAACTTTTTCCTGAACAATACGAATAAATCATTGCAGATGCAAAATATAGTAGTAGCAGTGTAGAAGTTTGATATGTCGCTTAAATGGATTGCACGTTTCGGTTTTAGTACAAAATATTTTGTAAAGAAAGAGTGGCAAGAGAGTGGTGAACTGACACCTGACCATTAAGTCAGGTGTCAGTTCAGCTCAAAATATAATAGAAAATGGTTTCATCAAATCGGTTCAACTGTCAATGTTTTATTTCTTAAAAAATGAGTCTTAGTTAATAATTGTATGCCTACATTCCAGGCTAGCAACATTTAAAAATGAATATAGCTATTGCATATTTTGTCTTCACTTCTACGGGATACCAACAATTCCCAGAGTGTTTTATATTGCATGCTTGTTGTTTTTGTTTTTTTCAATAGTTATTACCTAAATAATTGATTTTTTAAAAATATATACTAACCCACATATCTTTAAACCAGTTAGAGGCACAACTATCCTCTGCCACTGATGGTGACTGTTACTATAAAACACAGATGGGGTCTCTGCTTGCAAAACAGTATCTGGCCCGGACCCATATCTGAGCCAGTTGGACTTGACCAGTTCCCAAGTGCGACCTTGGTCTGAGGAATACTCAAGGGTCACCGGGTCTTCAGGTGATATGGTGATACCACAACCCACTTTAATCTGTATTAAGGAAACATAGAGTAAATTAGATAATAAACATATTTCTAAATTTGTTCTTTTTTTATATTATCTTTAAAAAATATGAATAAAAAATCATAAAATAAAAATTATCCTAAATTGCATTGTTAGTATAGTAGAAGGTAGTGGTGTGAATGGTAAAATTTATTTACAACCCACTAAAATATTCAAAAAAAATTTAACCACCAACAACTAATAGGATCAATTAATATATCAATTGACATGTTTCAGATGAAGTAATGTCTTCTAATATTCATTCCTTTCTCTTCATTTAATCAATGTTTTGATTGGTGCTTTTTTTCAATGCGATATAGATTAACCAATCATGACTCAAGAAAAACTTTATGCCACTCAACACCTTAAACATGCTATTGGTAAAACCTGTTGGCTACCCAATGAGCAAATCTATTAACTTCCAGGATATGACAGCAACAAAAAGTAAATGATTTTCTTTAAATATATGTTGTAATTTATACAGATCTATCACTTATATTCAAAAGAGATACAGTTCTACATGTTTAATATTCAATCGATGAACACACATACCTCAAATTGAATGACATAATCATCCATAACAGTCATGTCTCTTGTATAGACAGATCGCTCTCCTTCACTCGATGAAAATACCATTGAGCTTCTTGGTTCACTGTAAAATAGGTCAAAAAGGATTATTTTAAAGCAAAAAGGCAGAAGTTTGTTTTTATTATAAAAGGCAAAAACATGGGTCTATTATTGTCTCTTTAACTTTGTCAGTGTTCATGGCAAAATAAATTCTATTTTGAAGATTAAAAGGCAACAAAAAATAGTTCCAAGTTGATAGGTTGAGATAAGATGGGTTGTTGTGCCTAAAGAGTTCCATTTTTAATAGTCAAAGAGTATGTTAAAAGAGTATAGTTTTTTATATTTACTTTTGTTTCATTTAATATAGTTCAAAAAGAAAATTTAAACTATGAAGTAAAAATAAACTACTACTTAAAAAATTATTTTAATAAATGCATACCTGGTACAGAAGTTACCCATAACCCCACCTGGCCAAAAGAGCCAGGCATCTGGTTGAGGAACATGTAGGAGGGGGTCATAGAGAACATTAGGTTTCACAATCATTCCACCAACATAGAAGTCATCAATGGCCCACTGCATCAAATCTGTGCCTGCAAAACAAGACATACACTATCAGATGAATTTAAACTTTAAGTTAAATGGAATGAATGATTAAAAAAATAAAAACATAAAAAAGTTTAACTTCATTAATAAAGTATGGGGAAATCACCCTTTCAGTCCCAGTGATGTCATTTGGCATCATCATGCTTCTGATCATAATTTTAAAAATAATAGAGAAGACATCTATTGGGATTAATAAAAAAAAGTTTGAAGAATCAAATGATGTGCTTTTTGATATCATAAATGGCTATAGACGATCAGAAAAAAAATCTAAAATGATACCAAATTGTAATTGGGACTGAAAGTGTTAAGTAACTTCAATTTGTTTAGATTATGGATGGAAACTTAAATTTCAATTAGCTTTTTTTCTGGGATCAAACTCAAAATTTTAATAAAACATTTTCTGAAAGGTAGTTCAACTTGTTTGTATTTTGTCATCGACAGACCTACCAATCCAGTATTTCCCGGTTAAGTCTGTAGAGTTGGGGAAAAGAGAGGTAACATTGATCATCAATCTAAGATTAACTTTTTTTTAATTTAAAAGAATTAATCAAGAATGTTGTTTTGGTGACCTAACATATTCCGTAAACGCAACAAAGTGTAAAAAAGGAAGATTGCATAAATCTAACACTTGATAGTTTTTTAAAGTTAGATTAATACTTTGAAAATAAAAAGATTCAAATTACCTCCAGTAATAGGTTGCCAGAATCTTAAGCGAGTAGCATTTGTGAGAGCTGCAGGGTCCCGTAACTGGATGATGTAGTACTGAGGAGACGTTTCAGCAGAAAAGTGTAGCTCCTGTGATAAGATAAGCTTCTAAGTGAAGTGGACAAAGTTGGAAATAAAATTACCAAACTATTAGCTTCAAAACAGGTCAACTTTTAACTAATTGAACTGTCAAAATCAATAAGAATATGGCATCTTATAAAATGCATTACTTAATAAAAAACTTTAATTAAAATTGCCTTTTTTATATTCAGAAACACTTTAGAAAATATATAAAAAAAACTAATTTAAAAATGAATGATAACTTTAGAGTAAATATAGCACCTTTAGCAAATGCCAAGTTATTCCTCCGTTATTTGAGTACTGAATGAGTATTCCATTTCCTCGAGTGACTGTAGGGGGTATGGAGCCATGACAGCCATACTTGAAGGTGAACTGGACATATTGGGCAGCAGTCAAATCTAGATCTTGTGTGACAGCCATTCGTGTTCCTTCCTAAAATAGAAGGGTTTTTTATATATAAATGTATCATGTGCATAGTTTTGAATTCTAGTTATGAAAATGCTACTGAAAAGTTCAAGCTTTATCCTAAACTGAATAATTATACTTACAATGTTTAATCACTTAATTTATTGCGTGTGTTTTAATGTAACGAAATTTCGTCTTATAAAATGGTTAGGGTTAAGTTGAATTATCCTCACACAAGAATTACATGAGGGCTTTTAACAATCACAATTTAGAGCAACAGTCAAGTGACAAACCGACACCTAAGTAGGCGCACATCACAACTTAAAGGGTACACAACGTCAGGACGGAGACAGAATTAACCTCCACTCCCACCACACAAGGTACTATTCATCAGACTTTAAGGCAGCACAGTCAGTTAATAAGTTGGCAGTTATTTTGGCAATGCAAAGATCCAAACCTGGGATCTTTCACATGCAAATGAAGAGTACACAGGAAGAACCACTTGATCTCGTCAAAGGCTTTCTTCAATAGGCCTCTTTGGCAATGATAGAGAGAAATCGCCTAAACTGGTATAAAGAAACCAGTTACTCGCTTTGTTTTTCTTTAGCAGCAACCCTGATTCCAGCCAAAGGTCAGTAGACAAGAGCAAAACTTGTACTGCGAACGAAGAACCAAGAGAAAAACCGGTTTCCTGTTGCCAATGTCGGCCAAGCATACACATAAAGTAAGACTCCTCAAAAATCAAGTGGTTCTTCCCGTGTACTCTTCAAATGCAAGCACCTTACCTTATAAAAGACCAAAGCCATTCCACTGACTAAAACTCCGCATCTGGAGCTTATTTCCCCACCATACACTTCCGGCCAGCTGGTTTTGTTAGAAGATGTACCATCAAATGTTTCTCTCAGTTCACAAGGTAGGGGATCCTCAGGTACACAGTGAGGAGGCTTGAATCCTTTATCACATCTAAAAAATGGTAAGTAAAGTTGCTTTAGAAAATGAATTAATATTTAGATATATAATATTTTATATTTATTATATTATTTAAACAACTTTTGCTGCTTTTTTATACAGAGAAAGACTATAATTACTGCCAATTTGTGCACACAGTACATCAATTCACTCAACAATATTCTAATTATGTGAGGTTTAGTGGCTTAGTGGTATTGCTTCGCGCATTGCCACGCCACAGGTCCCAGGATCGAATCCTGGATTGGGCGGGGTTGACCAATTCTTTCATCCCTTGAGTGGGTCAATAAAATGGGTACCAAACTACCAAGCATGCTTGGGAACTAAACTAGGCTGACCACCTTACCGGCACATATGTCTAGCACCACAGAGCCCTAGGTCACGAAAGCTGAAATGGGCACAGTAAGCCTTGGCCCAGTAATGGGCTGTTGCGCCGAGGAGTAGTAGTATCCTAATTATGTTCAAAGTGGTTAGCAATATAAAAACTGCCACCTCAGTAAAGGTATAAAGTTTATAAGTGCTTCTTTTTAATATCATAACACAACTGGCAAAGTTTTTTTAAAAGTCAACAGATTGTACCAGCGAGCAAATTTACTCTAAAAATATGCAACAAAAAAGTTATGTAAGCCTGAAGATATTGAATGTTTACAGTATGCAGAGAACCCAAGCACCAAATGGAACTAATTAGATCTTTTACATGCCACATATAATCATAAAAAAAACTTTCCTATCCTGAAAATCTGCCTGCTCAACCAGGCCTTGAACCTGCGATATTGGGCTTATGAAGTACAAGAACAAAACTCTATAATAAATACTGGCAACATTTTATAATAGAGTGAAAAAATACAAAATATTGTGCTGAGGGGCACTGTCAGATTATTTACTAAAGAGCTGTTGAGACAGGTTGAAAAATTGGACTTAAACTGCTTTAGATCAAAACCGACTCATTATGCTCTTAAAATTAGTACAATCTAAAAAATATATAACAACATAAAACAAGGTAGGCAAGCTTACATGCACTTGGTTCCTACACAGTATCCATGCCCAGAGCACATCCAGGGGCAACCATCACCAAGGTAAACATTGTCCAGTGCCCAGGCATGTCCTGAATGCCTCATCACTTCGATCCAGCGAAAACGAGTAGATGGTCCCCTAGGAAATAATTCTTATTTGTAACACTTTTGACGAGAACTTAAAATATTAAAATTAAAATGGTCGAGTTAAATTATAAAGTAAAACATTGTTGATCAAAATTAAAATTTAAACCATGCTAATTTAACTCAGATTCTGTAAGATAATAAC
This sequence comes from Hylyphantes graminicola, assembly GCA_023701765.1. NCBI lineage: Eukaryota > Metazoa > Arthropoda > Arachnida > Araneae > Linyphiidae > Hylyphantes > Hylyphantes graminicola. Next base: position 13,923,683 of record CM043117.1, on the reverse strand, counting down.
TGAACACTAAACCTTCTAACACAAGTAAGCAATTATATAAAACTAAATGTAATACGTTGCACGATGCCCTGCTCCTCATAAACAGAGAAGTTATGTATATCTTCTTCTTTCTCATTTCCCTGGCCTAAACTAGGCTCAAAAGATCAAGGTGCAACAATTGTTCCTAAGTCTTGTAACCCTCTTTTATTAGCTGCCCCAATAGGCATAGCTCTTTCCCAATCTAATGAAAATTAGGCTCCTTGTATACCCTGAACTCATCTGAGAGTTTTTTGTGCAGAGCTTGGCCAAGACCTTTGAAAACAAGAAGGCTTACAAACCAGGGCCCTTACCTGCATTACCAGTTATGTTTGGGGGGAATTCTCCAGGCTGCTTTGGTTTTTGGCCCAAAACAGGAAGTGCACCTCAGAAACAGTTTAATCTACTTCTAAATATGCAATGTTATTAACATGATTGATTTAAAGTTTAGAATGTAGGTTAAATGTTTACACTTGGAGTTGTACTTAATTGAACAAATCGTGCTTTAAAGGAGAGGTAGGAAAACATTTTTACAATAGAGTTGTCAATGAGTGGAATGCTTTACCAGATTATGTTGTGTATTCAAAGAGAGTAAAGGAAATAAAAAAGAATCTCGATAGTTATTGAAAACTAGTAAAGAATTAAATATATTTTGGACCTACCTTGATGGGCCTCTGGTCTGTTGTTGGTCGACAATTTTTGTGTTTGTATTTAAGTTCATGTTTCATAATTAGTTAACGATTATTAATAAAACCCTCAAAGACCTTTTTGAGATTGATTTTACGAAATCTTACATATTAAGACTAGTACTACTGTGACAGATTAACTTCATAAGGAGAAAAAAAGCTATTTAAATAGTGAACAAATTTTTTCATTGGAATTAATATTGTTCAGAAAAAACTTACAAATTAAAATTCTGCATAATCACAAAAACAATAAAAAAACACTTTCTTACAGTGCTCTTTGAGGCAAATGCACAGTCATCCTTGTCCAGTTCCCAAACTGATCCGAGAAATGCACAGTTCCCGAAGAATAACTCACACATCCAACATCAGGAGGGGCACAAGGTGGCGCCACTAGAGACCAAGTTCTACCCTTGTCCAATGAGAATTCTAGTTGGACGCTGAAGGGGTTGATATGGTAGCCACAACCTAGGTTGATGTCGTACTGGAGGAAGGTTGCCGGGTTTATTTCGAAGTCCCAGGTTTCGGCGTAGTGTTCTTCAGCTGAAAGATTTTGTAGATTTAGAATGAGAGTCAAGTTTAGAATTATCGTCACAAAATAGCTACACCATTGCTATTGTGCTGAAACTTCTTCATTTGGCCATGATCTGAAAATTCAGCACAAGAAAATTAAAATCAAATAAAGAAAAATTAATTAATAACAAAATAAATACAAAAAGTTTACCAAACAAAATATTTATTTAAAAAAAAAAAGAAATTTACGTAATTATTACAATTAGATCATCAACAGTTTGGACAGCAGGAATTTTAATACATGAAAACAATTGTCATTCAGCTTAATCGAAGAAAATAGATAGCATTGCACTAAAGTTTCAGCACACTATTGGGATTTAGAAGGACAAATTGGGAGAGGGTTGTGAGTAAATTTATAAAGGGTATTGGTGTGTGTCAGCATAGTTTAGAATTTTTTACAAAGTTTAAGGGCATGAAAAGGTAGACAAAGAAATAACAGTTTTACCCAACAACTTGGATAATAACTGTAGTCCTATGGGACGCCGGAAGGTCACACTTTGTCTTGGGGCAAAAAGTCCTTGTTTATGTAGTGATACAAAGCATACAATACTCCAAACAGATATTAATTTATTAACATTCATTATGGTAACAATAAAGTGAAAATGAAGATAGTTCATAACCAGTAATCAGCTGTCAATCACAATATATTCTAACATATAATCCACCACATCCACAAATCCTGACACAATTTTTAGAAAAATGTTTGGGGCAAACCTGAGAAAACAATCTTAAAAAGCACTCAATAATCTTTCCAGACAGCAGATAATTGACCAAAAAGGTAGTTCTATGTCATTTTTTTTTACAAAGACTCTGTAAAAAATCAAAATTTGCATGCCATGAACTAAATTAAAATTTTTGGCAGTTTAGAAAAACAAAACTTACTGTGGTCAGCAGCAAATGTTAGAGCTCTACCAGCAGCAGCACAACCAGCTCTTGGAGTGCCATGCTGAGTCAAAAACCAATTCTCGATGACTATAGGGTTGAAATTGTCCTGGAAGCCTTTTGCATTCTTATGGTTGCCCAGAACTTGTATGTTGTCTATGGCCCACTGAGAATTCTCCTTGCCTGCACATAAAAAAATCAAAATTTATTAACCATATAATTTGTTTGTTTTCAAAATTTTAGGGTTTGTTAAAATTTATAAGCCAGGATTATATAAAAAAGCAAATTAATTTTAATGCTTAAATATAACAAATAGAAGAGACTGTATAAAATGTAAATGCCTTTATTAGATATCAGTGACTTTACATAACAGAAATATACATAATTAATTGATAAAATATAATCAATTTGTAATTTTAACAATTTTATCAAACATTTAGCAAATTATACAAAACTTGATCAATATAATTTGTACTTTTTACTGTCTCTGAATCAAAATCATAAAATAAACATTGGTACAAGATTTACTTAAGATGGTTTACTTAAGAGTTTCAAAGGGACCAAAAAATAGAAAAAACAATAGTGTGTCTTAATTGCTAATATATTATCGAATATCAGCAGACTACTTTATGGTTAAGTAAATTTGTGACCTAAAAGTTTTAAAACAAACATGTAGCTCAAAATTTTAATCTAAATACACAAAATATAAAAATAGGTAATATGTATTGCTAATAAAAGAGACCAAATCTACGATAAGCTACAATTTCAATCACCAGAGCATTAAAAAAAATTATGTCAGCATAATATCTTAAAGAACCTACCATATACACACACAAAACCATATATAACTATTATAAAAGTAAAAAAAAAGAAATGATGTATAATCATAAAAAAGTTCACCTCTTATACTAAGGGGTTGCCACCACCTAAAAGAGGTACTGCTCGACTTAGCTTCTTTTGGAAGTAGAAGCTCCACTGCAGTGGGTTTCACACTGAAAACTTCGTAATCAAGTTCCCTGAGAGTGTTCCATGTTAGACCATGTGTCGTTGAATACTGGACAAAAACATTTTCTCTGCGATTGAGTGGCCGACGACAGGTGGCTGAATTTTGGACACTTCCCAGTTGGATTATGAATTGCAGAGTTCTAAATTAACAATAAAAAATTAATTTTATTAGCTTATGATTTGTATAACTGTTATTAAAAACGAAAATTAAGAGGAAACATTCAAAAGTTAATTAGGTTAAATTAAAAGGTAATTATTCAAAAGTTAATAGTTTAACAAAGATATGAGAGGCAAAAGTGAGTCATCCATTGTAATAGTTTTTAAATACAAACACTTGAAACAAAAATGGCATTTATATAAAAACTGAAGACTACACAATTTAAACACTCAAGTTCAACTACTTCTTCTTTAAAAAATATAACATTATGAATCATAAATTACTAAAACTTATGGTTTTAAACATCTTACAAAAAATTTTCATAACAAATTGAATTTTTGTTAGACACATTTTCTATTAAGTTAACGTGTTCCCAGCAAGGTGGGACCATACTGCTAGTTCAGAAATATGTTCAAAGCAAGTTTGTTTAATTACTCAAATTAAACATTGAAAAATTGTTCCAGTTAAAATGAAAAGGCACATTTTTGTTTTTCATCTTACAATCTGGCCTTACTTTAAATTTGTTGTGTCCAAATCATTTGTTTGAGCCAAGCGATATCCAGTTTTCCCAAAGTAAAGCGAGTTTCCTATTGACAAGTTTCCACAGCCTAAGCTAAGATGGCCGCCAAACACCTCCCATTTTTGGCGAAGATCTGCTGCATCATCAAAACGGTCAATCATGCCTGCTGGGTTTTGTTGGATGCTGCTACATGTTGGGCCTAGAGAAAGAGCATCCTTAATTAAATTATCATGCAAATATTTTATCACAATAAATGCTACTGATATATATATAATGTGTAGTGTTAGAGGGTTAGTTAACCATTTTCATAAAATAAAAAAATGGAACACAATTGCACACAGTAGCGTAGTGTAATTCTTAATGAATCTATTTGTAAGTCAATTTAAACATATCTAAAGAAAGTTGTAAAAATTTTAATAAAAGTAATTTATTCTTCAAAAACAATCTCGATTAAATCCCTACTGTAGTAACAAATGCATAATAAAGTAGATTTTAAAATCTATAATTTTAGTAGAATTAAAGAACATAAATAAAAAAGATGTCATATTAATTAAAATATTTTTAACAAAAAGAATTTACTAATTTGTTCTTCATAAGTAGCTCGTACATAGACAATTAAATATTCTTTAGTTTAATTTAGATTTATCTTTATTTTTCAGCTTAACTATAAATGACACTTCAGCATAAAAATCTTTTTCATATTTTTAGGATGTATTTTAGATTAGATCATATCATGTTATGCCAAGTACTACTTATCCTAGTATTGCATGTTTGAAAATCATTTTCTATTTTATCAAATGAATAGACCATAGTTATTTAAATTGCAAAACTCTAAAAAAAATTGGTATGAACATGTATTTAAACAATATTAAGTTTATGTAACAGATACACAGAACATTTATGTGAGAATGTTTCTACATATAAGCAATGCTAAACCTTTGAATAAAACATACACGTTTTTTAATGTATTTCAATATTTAAAATATATATTTTTTAATACCACAAACACAAAAATATGAAAAAATGTATTCATTGCACTTATTATTTCTTACCTTGGAATCCAGGGTCGCAGGAACATACTTGGTTCTCACAACTTCCGTGGCCAGAACAGTGGAGAGGACAAGGATACCCAACGTAAAACTCATCAATAGCAAATGGGGGCAGCTGTGCAAATTTGCCAGTGTACTGTGCTTCTTGCTTCCATCGCAACATGGTCTGTCTACATAGTTAAATTAATATCAAAAATATTAACGTCATTAATAAAATTTTAGTACTACACATTCTTTTTTGCTGTATCACTAATAATACTAAAATACAAAAAAAAATTCTGCATTTTATGCTGGTTCTCACTACGTTATTTTCATATCCCCATTACACGTAAAATAATTTTTAAACAATGGCAAATGAATTATTTTTTAAAGTTGAGAATTCAAACCAAATAACATTTAAAAAATTGTAATGTATGCTTCTTCAGCTTTGCTATTTTGGCAACTATCTTTTTCTTTTTAAATATGCACTATTTGTTTTCTCTTCATAAGTATTCTTTGAATTCAATTTATGAAAAAAAAAATTGAGCAATAATTATATTTAACATTCCACACCTGCCAAAGTTCCAACTTGCAATAAAAGAAACCTTCCACTTAAAAGATAACTGCATATTATAAATGAAACAACTACAATAATATTAAGACACATGATTAAAACAATGTTGTCTCTTGGAACAAATAGTTTTATTGTTTGACATAATTCAAGGGACAGAGGTCCTGCTTCATCAGAATACTACATTTGGCACAATATATGTATTTGGGCCAAAGATCAACGTTATATTCTTCACTTATCCTCATATGTATCCTGCACAAAGATGCAGACAGTCTCTGAATACTAATATTGAAATTATTATATTAAATTTCTTAATTAAAAAAAATATGTACCAAAGTACACTCCTTGCCAACCTAAGTTGGGTAAATAGAAATATGCTATGGAGAAGATCCTTCCGCGGATGTAAAGAATTCCATAAAGTATTTGTGAATCCATCCAGAAAACATGTTTAAAACATTAATTTCATTTAAAAGGTCCAACAGATTTGAATATTACTTGAGAAAAATTGGCAATTTTATCAGATTGAAAAGTGTATTTTGGTTAAATTGCATTCAGATCATTTTGTACGTAAATATTACCTTACAAGAGTTTCCATCAAACAGACCAATCACGCTTTTCATTCTGCGTTTTCACTATTTGTTTTTACACAAGTTAGGTTGGCACGGAGTGAGTGTACATAAAACATTACTTTAATACACCAACATACTTCTGTGCAAGATGATGATTCACCGGAATAAGAACCCTCCGCCACGTTCCATAGAGTCCGGAATAATAGATTGTGGCTTCGTGGGCTGAGCCTAAACAATGCTTCCCAGAGTAGCACTGACCATCCACTAGTGACCAGCTGACCCCAGAATCGTGTGAATATTCCAAATGCACGCCACTCTCCCAGTCAAACTTGTCGGAGCAACCAACATTAATCTGAAAGGATTTGAAAAATGTATCACTACAATGTAAAAATACAGAAATTGGGCCACATAGACACAAAAAAGTAACACTCACATTATATAAATAAAAAACTTCTGTTTTTTTATTGTTCTATTTTTAGAAACATGTTTTTCAGAAAATTCCAAATCTTATTTATCTAAATTTTCAATTAAAAAATTTATTGAAAGATTTAAGCATGTCCAGATCAATAACCACACAATTATAAATTTAAAAAAATATATATCAAAATAATTATAATTTCTGTTAATAAATAAATATTAAACTAGTAAAGTAGGGAAATTTGTAACAATACAAAAAAATTCTGATGTTAAAGTTTTTTAATGAACAAAATGCGAAAAGCAGCATAAGCAGAAGAAATCACAAAGTAAAAGTAATAACAGCACAGTAAATTCACATAATTTTGTCAGGAAAAAATTTTATAATATATAAAGAGTACACTGTATAATTCGATTCAAGATTATTTAGAGAATTTTTCCTGCCTTTAAAAAAAACTTAATTTTTGACACTCAATTTGTTTTTTAATTAAAAAAAACTTTGACTACCTGAAACATAATGACCTGACCTTCTCTCAGGTAGAGAGGTCTTGTGATGAGAAACTTCAACCTCTCATATCCGTTGAGCAGCAGCACTTTATTGGAAGAGTTGCAATAGTGTTGCATGGAAGATTTTGATATTGCTGACACCAGTTTCTGATCTTCTGGTGCAGAAACCTAAGGTACAAGCATATTGTGGGATTTAAAAAAAACAATACACTAAATAAATATGGGGCTGATTGTATTAAAATGTCTAGTCAATATTAAGGTAAAATAATTCTTTTTTAGCTTTCAATGGTCACATTTATCTGATGATATTTCTATTTTATTTGGAAGATCCATTTAGTGCGAACGGCTCTTGTTTGCAAAATAACATCAAACTTTATCTTTGAGATTGGCCTTTATGTCAAAAAGACACCGACATAATGTTACATATAATATTTCTTGTTATATTATTGATTGTGTCATTATGAATAACTTATTTCTTAATTTAAAATTTTATCGTAAATGCATTAATTAAAATATTCTATTTTTTAAAAAATTACCCAAATACTAATAGCTCAGTAAGAGTGAATTAATATTGTACTATATCTGCACAAGAGAATTTAGACCGTACTTTTTACCTTAATTTAGAACTACAATCAAGCTACGAGCTGACACCTGAGTAGGCGCCCAATGCAACTCTAAGTGAAATGTCATATGCAGCATCAGGACTTTGGAGCACACTTAATGTGTACTCCCTCCAAATGGTTATTTAGTTGTCAGACTTTTTGGCTACACAGTCTGTTTATATGTTGCCAGTTATTTTGGAAATGCTTGAACCAAACCTGGGAACTTTTACTTGCAAAGCTAGCATCTTAGGGACTTGGTTCAACAATAATAATAGTTATGAATTTGATATTTGAAACAATGGAAGATTGTGAAATGCCTTGGGCTGGCATCCCTTTCCAAACTAATAAAAAACATTTAACCCATTAATGCCTGGCGTCCCTTTTTAGGGAGTTAAAAATCATCAACTTTTGAAAAATGAATCAACTTTTCAATTTAAAAATTGCTCCGTTGTATTCAATAGTGTACATTTCAACTGACCCAAGAGCATTCATGCTGTTTAAGGCAACTTTTCCGGTAAAACTCTTAACATTTTAGTCTCATAACCTTAAATTAGCGCCACCTGAAAGGGTCTTAATGGGTTAAACAAAAATGCAATAGGACATTCGAAAAACAATAGAAAAAACATAAAATATTAGGAAATGCCTTTAAAAAAATAACCTGTTGCATAGCTTCCATGTTATCTGGCTTGGAATCTGCATTGAGGTAGAGATCGTCCAGAGCCCACTGATCTTTTCCTTCCCCAGAGTGTTGGGGTTGCCACCAGCGTAAGCGGGTACTATAAGTGCGGGCACTCAATGGCAAGGTTACATGCTCAAGCCTGGAATATGAAATGAAATTCCTACAAAAATGTTCTAAATATCCTAATTGCTAAATATCCTAGTCAAACACAGTAGTGTGTTTGAAAATTGAAATGTACCAGTCTCAAATATGATATGTAGATTTCAAATTTTAAAAATGCAATAATCAATTTTTCAACAGCAATGGAAGTTGGCCCGATAGGAAAGTATTTATAAGTAAGGTGAATAATAATTATCTACTCAAATTTTTGATTGTTGTAAGTTGCATTTGAAACATGTGCGTACAATCCAATCTAGGTTAAAGCTTCAATGCAGATCTTGACCATCTTAGTTTACTCTGGAGTTTTGTATTATTGTATATTAACCACCTCATCATCTTATCAAATACGTATACTAACTTTTATTTGGGGTCTGTGAGATCCACTCACAGCTCTAAAGATTATAATAACCAAAATACCAACCTAGACAGCCGGTAATTTTCTGGATCAAGTTCTTTTAGAAGACTCCAAGATATGCCAGCATCATTTGAAAACTGAACCAGTACGCCCTCATCTTTGTTGGAAGCATTGTTACACGTTCCTGGGTCTCCACCACCGATACGGATGAAAAACTGCATAAAGTCTGTATTTTCTGTGTTCATGTCACTCGTAACCAATTGCCGAATACCATCCTGTAAAGTAGAAGTATTTGCTTTAATATTTTATTTTCAAATGAGTTAACTTTATGGGATGTTAACCACTGTTTTATATTTTATGACATTCTAGTTTTAAATGATCTAGTAGTGAATTAACTTTATTATCAACATTGGGAATACAGATAAGTACAAGCCAGTTACCGATATCTTACAAATATACAACAATGGCGTAAAATAATTCAAATAAAAGTCATAATCATAAACTTACATATATAAGTTAGTCATTGTTATTTTTCCGTCTTGTTTGCCATGACATTTTGTCTGTTTGTTTCCATTGAATAAATGCAACATTATTTAAAAATCGAATAAGAATGTTGAGAAACTAATCAATCCAAAATATATCTTCATTCTTCTCAAAATTTACTTAATTACAGCAATTTCAAAAGCTCACGAAAAACAATGATATGCTTATAATGTAGCATTCACTCAAGTTGTTCCACCTAGGCTTTTTACCTGCCTGCTCGCTATAAGTTTACAGCAGGTTAAGAGGACTTAAATACCCTAATTTACTTATTATATATTTACAGAAATCCAATATTCTTCAGCATAGTCACACAGAACGATAGGGCTGTGTGAAAATCTTGATAATAACTACTTTCATGGGATATTGGGGGTCACCATTGATCTCAAAAGTTGTACTTACTTGATTAAAGTATAGCGATGACCCGGAACCAACAGGCCCACATGCTTCGTCAGCTGAAGTGATGCTGCCACCACTTACATCAAAATTCCCCTTCACAAGTTCCTCAGGAGATTCAAATTTCTTTATTACTTTGTTTTTCAGTTTGTCCTGAGGAACACAGCTTTTACCATAGAATCCATCATCACATCTGTAAAAAAATTTTTAATTAGATTTTATTAAGTATTTAGTATATGTTGAAAAAATAATAAAACTTACAGAATGATTTTCTAATTCAAATTTCTCTTCAATTTACATTGCAATTTGAGCTTAAGTCTTTTAAATTACTAATGCTACATCAGAAATAGCATGTAAGGAACTTCATTTTAAAAACCTTTGCTTTTTTTTAAATATATTTATTTTTGTTATAGAAATCAGTTTGGAATGATGTAAAAAAATGCAGTACAAAGTAATTCTTATTTGTTTACTAAGAAAATGGCAAGGCATTCCATTAATTTGCATAAAAAATTAGTTACATTTAATTTACATGTCTTCATTTATTATACAACTTGGAGTTTTTAATACGGTAAAATTAAATTAATTAATTTTCGATTTGATAAAGAATTAATATAGAACTTTTAACAAAATGTTCATTATATTAGGCAATATAATAATTACATGCAAGATCCATCTGTGCACCTTCCATGCCCACTACACATATCCTTGCATTGAGGACCAATATAAAGATTGTCTAAGGCCCAGTTGTCACTGGTGTCGAATTCATGTTGAATAAACCGGAAGCGAGTGGAACTAGACCTAAAAATGTATGAAAATATCACAGAACTGAAACATAATAATAAAAAACAATTGCTTGTTAAAATTTAAACTATTAAGGTACTGTCGTAGTCTTTAAAAGGTATTTTTTAAATTTAAATTTTTGATTGTAAAAAGTATTTAAACATATTTAATTATAGGATACTCCAAAACTGAAATAAGACTTCAAATTTAAACTATTAAGGTACTGTCGTAGTCTTTAAGGTTTTTTTTAAATTTAAATTTTTTATTGTAAAAAGTATTTAAACATATTTAATTATAGGATACTCCAAAACTGAAATATGAGATCACTATAATTGAAAAATTTGTATCAATTTTTGTATTTTCATTTCCCACATATTCATTTAATCTGTCTTAAATGAAAAAAAAATATTTTACAAGAAAATTTTTGATCTATAAATGAACTTTAGCTTTTTAACAAATTAACTTTTTAATGTTAAAAAAACTTCATAGTTTTTCTAAAATTTCCTTAAAAAATTGGGGGAAAAATCATACCATGTTGCTGGCAGAAGACTCACAGTAACCCGCTTCCACTTGCCAAATTCTGATGCATCGTAAACAGTGCCTTTAGTAAACACTCCATTGCAACTTCCATTGGAGGGCAGGCAAGGCTTGTATACAGGGAACCAATTCATTCCATGGTTAGTAGAAAACTCTAAGCGAACCTAAAGAACAAAGCAAATGGTGTAAAAAATATTTTTTTATTTGATTTAGCAATGTATACATCATCATATAAGTAAAATTAATTGTTATTTTAGTTAAGAATGTGAAAATCACAAGCAATGAATTGTATAGATTAGATTGTTGCATTATTATTTAAAAAAACTTCATTAAGCTTTTATTAATGTCAATACAAAGCTTAACTAATACAAAAATTAGTTAATTCCGTTGGTTGGTAGAAAACTCTTAACATAGAGCGAACCTAAGTGACATAGCAAATTATATCAGTTTAGCTCGAAAATATTAATTTATATTTAATTAACTTTAGGAATATGTACATGAATATGTAATTTAGTTAAAAATCCAAAATGGCAAGAAGTTTATTGTATAGATTAGACAGCCTGGTCATATTTATCTCAATGATTAGCTTATGGACTATTAAGTCATTATACAATTTATTTAAATCCTATTTTATCTATGTTGTCTTTCTTAACATTTGCACTTGGAAAAATTGTGCGAAATGATTGAACTAGAGATATAGTGTAACATTTTGATACTTAATAAAAATGAATAATAAAGTAATAAAAACAACACACAAACACACAAAACAAAAGTAAATCTTTTTTTTAAAAAAAAGCATAGATAAAAATTATTGTTTAAACCTGGTTATTCTTTTCTGATGAAAACACCGATCCACAGCCCATCAGAAGATCGAACTGAACCATATAAGAAGGACCAACTGTTATGGATTTGGTCTCAAGAGACCTGGTCATACCATTATAGACTTCCTCATCAAACCTATAAGAAAATTTAAGCAGGTTGTAAAAATAAGTTTAACACAAAAATTTTATAATTCAAGTATAATGTTTCAATTATATAAAATATACTTTTAAAAAAATTAGATAAAATTTTCACTAAGTTTAACAGATATCTGATGGAAAGTAAGTAACACATATGAAGCATTTAATGGGAATTTCAGATTTGAATGCAACTATTTTTTTAAAAAAAATTAAAACAAGTAGTTACAGCGAGATTTTTTAAGCATGTAGGTAGTCTTTACTAAAAAGCCTGATCTTAAGTAAGTATAATATTTTTCAGTGCAGCCTTATTGATATTTTAAAGTGTTTATCCGTAGCTTAAATTTGTTTGAAAGCAAATCTTGCTTGTCAGATAAAAGCAAATTCAATTATTTTTTTTTAATTTCAGACCTAAGAAGCCCCGATTCCAAATCTATTGAATAAAAATACAAGATTTGAAACTTGTGGCACAGGTTTCAGCAGATTACATTCTACAGCTGGGTCTTATAAGTGCAGATACACAATGCAAACAAATACTTAAAATATAAAGAAAGCAAAATGCAAAATACAAGGAACTCACACTACAGCCCCTTCTTCAGATTTACAGTACTTCTTGACAGATCCAGAGCTGTATCGAATGGAAGTGTTCATTGCGTTCAGATCAGAGAAATTGAGACTGATCACATTTAAAAGTGATGATGATAAGCTGATATCATCCACAGCCCAAACATCTTCAGATTTACCAGAGTGGTAGGGTTGCCAGATTTTGAACATGCACCACTGATGTTGTGCTTCACTCGGCAATGGTAAAGACACAATTCTGAAACATAGTATTTGTACAGAATGTTTAGAAATAGTTTTAATGTTATATGGCTAGTGTTTATGATGTAAAAAATCAAATAAATATCCAATTAATTTATTTTAATTGCAAGTCCTAAATTGCATGGGAGAAAGAAAATGATTTCTGGTATACATATACTAAAAAATCCTTTACAATTTCAATGTTAGGTCAAGCATTTTAAACTTCGGTTAGATCAAGCATTTTAAAAGTCGGAGCATTTTAAACTTAATTGTTTGTTAATAAACATATTTGGAAATATTTATACTGATTTTAATAAAGGAAACAAATTAAAATGCTAAAGATACCTATCCAATTTCTGTAGTGGTTTAATCCCCATAAAAAGGCAGAATTTTTCTTCAATAAAACATAATCAAATAATTGTTCGAAAAAAAAAACAGTCAGAACTGTTTAGATCAAGAATTTCTGATGTTACTGAAGCACATAATAAATCTCAAAGCAACATATTTTCTTATAATTTACTAAAAAAATTATTAAACTCTAAATAAACTAAATTATTTCATGGGAGATGATTCAACTTTTGTTTCTTACTTGGGCTCCCTGAATTTGGACTTGTCGAAAAGTTCTAACAGTTCCCATGTGAGCCCGCCATTGCATGAAAAATGAACGTATACCACTTCTGAAGGATGATCTGGAGATAAACAGGGACTCTTTTTGGATGAACTGCCAATACGCAGAGTGAACTGGAAGAACCTGGATGAAATAATAAGTTAAGAATTTTAAAATACATTCATGTTATAATTAAAGATCAATGCACTTTAAAATTAGTTTCAAGAACCTATAGTTAGTTGCGCCATAAAAAGAATAGTTTGTCTCAAGCCTTAGCAGATCTGAAAATACTTTTCAGGAATAAGAAACATAAAATATTTTTTAACTTTTAAACTCATTAATATCTTAAAATTATTTAGATTTTATAGATTGATAAGTATAAAAAAGTCAAACTACACATTATTTGAATCTCGGTCTGTTTTTTTACAATAATTTTTTCAAAGTAACTTTTACAAAAGTTTTGCATGTAGCACGAAATTGATGAAAATATACACTTTAAGAAAATTTTCTTTAAAATAAACTTTTTTTTCTAAATTTTATTTCAATGCTTCTTTCCAACATAATATAATTTGTTGAAACTAATAAAAAAAATCGGTCTCTATCTCTCAAAACTTTTATTTACTTGAAAAAACAATTTCAATTGACCTAAAACCAATACATACCTTACGAAGGTTGTATTAACTTCTTTAGTGATAACAAATCTTGGCCCATTATGGTCAAATACAACTGCTTTTCCACTTCCCAAGGATCCACACTGGTATCCTAAGTCCGCTCCAAGCAACTATTAAAAAAAAACCTTTTTTTTTAAAGTTGAGAGTTACAAACACAAACCAGTTAGTGTTATCTGATTGTCAGATTTACAGCAACACACATAATTTTTAAAATTTATGAATGTGCTCAATTTTAAAATTTGAAGTATGGAGGAATCATTTATAATAACCAGCTGCAGAAATAAAATTTTTAATTTCAAATTAAAGTTTTATTTTCATGCAGCGAAAACAAGTTTGCACATCAACCACTTTTGTTTATCCTACAAATTCATTTTAAAAAGGGGAGAGCAAAAAAAAATCTTATTCAACAAATGCCACAAACTTATTTTTATGGCTAATTTTTAAAAAGAAACTCTTATGAAACATAATTTCTTTTAGTATCCTCAATCAATAATTATTTTTTTAAAAAAACTTTTAATATCTAAATCTAAAACATTGACAATATAAGCATAACATATTCAATGCAACTTACATTAAAAATACCCGGGAGCTCATTCAATTTGGAAGACTGAAACATCTCAGACAAGTAGGAGGCTATTACCACTGATGCAATTTCACACTTTTGGCCAGAATATCCCATATCACACCTAAATTATTTTTCAAAATTATACTTTTTTACAAATAAATCGAGGATAAAATATAGTACTTTGAGCTGTTTAACTTACTGGCATCCAGAATTAGTGCAATGTCCATGACCACTGCAACCATTTGGACAAGGGCCAATATAGACTAAAAGCAAGGAATTTCAAATATAATATAGAATTTTCTGCTATGAAATGTTTACAACAGGAAGTATTTGAATAACATTTATTTAAATATAGAATTTTTAAAAGGAAGTCAATAAAATAAATATCTTCCAATAAAAAGAAAAAACTTCGATTTTTAAAGAGAATATATTAGCTGCCTAGGGAAACCAGGGCCCGTTTAGACAATAAATAAAGTATAATCAAAATTATCGAGGAAAATTAAAAAGCACACTACAAATTACACCAAATAAACATTACATAGAGCAAGTATCTTACAAAATAATTAAACTTTTTCAAAAATATAATATTAACTATTAGCTTTTAAATCCTTGATTACAAATATACCAATTAAATTGGTTAAAAATTATTAAATTTTTATTTAAAAAAGATATTTACAATCATCAATTGCCCAGTTAGATGCAACAAATTTCCCCAACTGTCTGATGCGAAAACGAACTCCATCCACGAGTGCTGCATATGGCAGAGGATAAGATACTTTATTCCAACTAGAAAAACAAAAACTTCATGAGTAAGTTCGAACATAACTAAAGCCTAATATCATACCACCGAATGAGTGATTTGGGACTATTTTTATGAAATATAACTTAAATAAAATACATTGATAACATGACTATAAATTAATAGTAAAGGTGAATATTACAAGCAGAAATGAAAGATGTAGGTTTAAAATTAACCAGGACATAAGCATATAAAAAATTTGTATAATACTTGAGCAAGGGAATTTCAGTTAAGGGTGAACTCTGAGGTAAACGGTTAAAGAAAAAAAGCGACCAAAAATTGCTCCAAGTGACCAAGCAATTCGCTAATCTAGGTCACTTGGAGCATTTTTTTTTATTTTTGAATGATTTTCATTTCAATAAATAAAAATTGCATCTAAATCACAAATCATAAGTTTTCTTTAAAATTATTAACATAAATTGTTTGAAGATAATTAATCACTGGAGAATTTAAAAACATTGATGATAAGATGAGAACATTTTTGTGTTACAAAATTTTCCATGACTTTAATCATCTTATAGTTAGGTCATTAACTGTATTGTAGCTCCTCAAATCAATATCATAATACTAAAGGAATCAATTAAATATAAATAAATTGAAAAACAAAAAGACAACTCAATTAAAAATAATAATGTACCCTCTCTTATTGTGAGAAGATAGTCTTGATTTCAGGGAAGAATGGCTAATCATTTTAAAGTTAGACTTTTAACTGTGTTAGCTTCTCAAATGAATATCATATTACTAAAAGAATCAATTAAATATAAATAAATTGAAAAACAAAAAGACAACTCAATTTTAAAAAATAACAAACCCTTTCATATCGTGAGAAGTTAGTCTTAATTTCAGGAAAGAATGGTTAATAATTTTATAGTTAGGCTGTTAACTGTATTAGCCCCTCAAATCAATATCATAATACCAAAAGACTCAATTAAATATAAATAAATTCAAACACAAAAAGACAACTTAATTAGAAAATAATTATAATATACCCTTTCATATCATGTGAAGATAGTCTTGATTTCAGTGAAGAATGGCTGCCGTTGCATATGGGGGGAAGACAAATCTCATGTAGAGCATGCCAGCTGTGGCCAGAAGTTGTGCTGAATTCGACACCGATCCTGAAACAGAAAAGTACTTTATATTGTCTTAGTTAAGTCAGGTTAGGTTGAATTAATGTCTCACTGCAGCGACAGGAGGGATATTGGTAACAGGTGTCATAATTTAGAATTACAGTACAATTACAGCAAACAGCTGAGTGCACACCTAACATAACTACTTAAGGGCGGCATCAGGACTTTGGAGAATATTTAATGTGCAGTCCCTTAACACAGGATTTTCATACTTTCGGCTGCACAGACCATTTATAGGTATTTTGGCAATGCCTTTTTCATTCAAGACAATGTACATTACGGACTGGGCTCCCCAGCCTTATGTTGTATTGGAATAATTGGGTTTATGCAATTTGATTTCAATGTCTTGGAAATTTTGAAAAATTTAATGTCTAATTAATAAAACTATGTATCACATTAAATGAAATTCTATATTACATTTGGTCCTGCTCATGTACAGTGGACATTCTCTTAACCATATTAAATTGGACCAAGGGTAAACTGGTTAATCAAAAATCTATTTAAATAGGGGAAGTGTAATAAATTAAGGTTTGGATGCTCATTTGCTTGCACATTTCTACATTGATAATTTTGCCTTATAATAAATTCATAATTGAAACAATAGATGGTGTCCGTAAAAGAAAGTCCGAGTTTCAAATTGAAATAGCATCAGCTGTAATCATTTGACAGTTGTGGTTGAAGGTGACGAATAAAGAATAACTCCAACAGTTTCAGATAAGCGCATGCACTTGTACAGAAACATTGTTTTCACAGTTGCAGTGTCATCTATTCATTACTTTCTTTCAGTACTCCGGACAAACTGCAGACAGTATGGGAAGAATTGCATTTTCGTTTGGATGTGTGCCGTATCACTAAAGGCACACACATTGATCACTTGTAGGAAAAACTAGGTTAATTTTCCGTCAATTTCATGTATGATTTGTTATACTTAGTATGTAATTGTATATTACAGGAGTATAAAATAAACTCCTGTAATATACAATTAAAAATCGGACATTTTCTTACAGACACCCTGTACATAATTTTCATTATGGCACTTCAACTAAATTGTTTATCAGTTCATCTTTTTTTTAAATCAAACAATTCTATCACCATTCACTCACTCATTCGCAGTGATGTTAGCCCCACACTGAAAGTTGACCTTGAAATTGAGAACATGTGTGACATCCGTCTGCAAGAGGGGCAGGAGTAGGACGTTATCTACGACCCAAATATCTTTGTCTTTCCCGCTGTTGGATGCCTGACTGAAGCAGAACCTTGTGCCGGATGTCTGAGCCTCTGCTGGGATAGGAAGAGATACAAGGGTCGGCTCCTGGTAAGGGGAGAAAGAAATTATGGCTAAATTGATAGGTTTTAATGCATTAAAAAATGAAGGCTTAAATCTTGATTTTTCAGGTCTTCATGCCTTGTGAAAATTTTGGATTTGTGGTGGAAAAAAATTACACTATACCTTTTAAATAAATTAACAATATAGAAATTAAATAATGATTTTTTTTAATTATTTTGACTAGATTGTATGAAGAAAAGTATGCAATGTAACTTTGACAAGATGTCATGTTTGAAGTATTTGATTTCAACAACTCTTAAAATGGTTTCAATTTAATTCCTTCTTAACTTTTTGTTCTGAATGCCTTTTATACTATAAATGGTCATTTTTGCACTGCCTTAAATTTGAATTAAGTCCTCAAATGCATTCTTTACTTATAACCTGGACTAAAAAATTTATGAGATAACTTTCACCTTGCTACAAAAAGTAATAGAAGTGTTTTTATGGAAAATTAACCTTTTACTTAATTTTTTTAAAAGAAATCAAGTATTTTTTCAAATAAATTCCTCTGGTAAAAGGTATCTCTACAAGCCCCGTTCCAGCGACATAACTAAAACTATCAAATAATATTTCATACAAAACTATTAAAAAGTCTAAAGTATGTTGAATCTCACCATTACTGCAGCATGGATAACATCTGCCAGCATGATCTGTTCTCGGGTGGCTGTTTCCGCATACACCAAGACAGGGGTATTATGGCTCATATCAGTGTCTGGTTGATTTGCAGTGCAGTTGGTGCCACCTATTGTTATTTATCAAACAATTTCAATTGCTGTGAGAGCTTAAAGAAGTATTGAATATGAATTTTTTTGGTTCAGTACATTTTGGTTAGAAAGAAGAAGAAGGGTCTGATTGACTAATTCATTGATTGATTGATTCAGTAATAAATTCATTCAGTTTGAAATTTTTTATTTAAACAAGTTTAATAACGAGTGGAATAAAGGTTTAAAACAGGTTACTTGGATTTTTCCCATTACTTTATAATTATTAAATATTTAAAATTCAGGAAATTTATTTATCATTTAATTATAATTATAAAAATTGATATGATATACATTTACAAGAACCACTGATTTGGTTTGAAAAAGATAACATTGATCTATAAATATTTTTTGTTGCTTATCATACATGCAAGGTTATATTTATAGCTTATATTATTATATATGCAAGTTTGTAGAGGATGAAGCAGTCTAAGGGCGAGCGTATTTCTCAACCAAACTCAATCAATTAAACTAATAGAGGATGGCGCCAAGCCCCCGTTTCGGCCCAGTCCATGTATTTTCGAGCCCTTTTATGGTCCCGCAATCCCACGTGGATGACGTTTTTTTGGAAACTAATTATATTAATTAAAAATCACAATCAAATATGAAAAAACTAAGCCTCAGGTGCACACGTAGGTATTAAAAGGAATCTATATTAAAAATTTCGAATTTTTTAGAGCAGTCTAAGTAGGTCTTTTGCAATCCACAGACATACACACAGACAGACTCTTTCTTTTCTTATTATAGATGATGCTCATTGTACAAGCTGACTTTTCATTATTCAGTTGTAAATTTTAATTTGAATGCTTACCAAAAAGAAAATGGAACCGGAGATTGCCAGCTTTTTGGGCATCTAGGAATGGAGTACAAAATATCCTTGTCCCTCTTCCAGACATTACTAGCGCTTTTTTGAAGTTGGAAATTTCACAACTTGAGCTTACTTCTCCACCTTTCACAACCCATCTGTAAAAAATGAAAAATTAACATTAAACTAAGAGAGCATAAAGATACACAACTTTCAATTACTGCTCAGTAAATCAATACATGCATTCAAACAGAATTATGTACCTTATTAATAAGGTAACTTTGATAAGTTTAAAACCTAAAAAGTTCTATAGCAGCTAACACTTACAGATGCATAATTTTTTCTAAAACCTATAATGATGTCTGACAAGTAATGGAAACTTGTGTCCCAAGTCCATAGCTCTTTTAGTTCGAGCTGTAGAGTGGTTTCGGATAGAGGGACTAATGTTCAAAAACCACTTATTTAGAATCAGCATCCTCCAAAACGAGTAAAAAACACAATATTCCCGTTTTGGATTTTTGACCTTATTGCAATACTTTCATTACCTTATATTTCATATTAGGTTGTGGCGGTGTGCTTGTTTTGTGTCAGGGCTGCTTCAAATTGCTTTGCGTGGCTTTGGTAGCGATCGTTGCTTAGCGCTATACCATTTCTATTTAGAATGTAAGCTTGAAAACTATGGGAGCATTTGGATTCCACTGACCAACCAACTATTGTATGGTATTAAAGGACACCTGATCTTATAGTATGACTTTGTTCAAAAGAATACGGGACAAGCACAGCATACGTTGGCCTTACAGTTTAAAATTTCAAATGCTATCAGACAACTCAGAATGAAATTTAAGCAGCACACAAATAAATCCATTGTATAATTTAATAACCAAACCAACAAAGTTATTCTTGCAGTTTGGGAATTTAAATAAATTAAAAAGTGTGATGAGTAGACATAACTAAATTATTTTAAATAGATTATACAAAATGCAGACATCCTTTGCAAGTTATCACGTTTGAAGTATTGGATTTCAGAAAATCTTACAATAGTTTGAATTTGGTTCTTTTTAAAGTTTTTGTTTTGAAGCCCTTTATTTCTGCAAAAATCATTTTTTGCACTGCCTAATTTTGTAATAAGTTCTCAAACATATCCTTTATTCACATTCCTGATTATGAAATTTAATATGCTGACTTTTATACTGTTGTACAAGTAACTAAGGTGTTATTATGGAATGATTATTTTTTGTTTCAAATTTTGAAATAAAATATATTATGTATCCAAATTAATTCAGCCAGCAAAAAGACAACTTACGATGATAGCGATTTGCTGAACACTTCATTGAAAATTATATCTTCTGTTGCAATGACAGTGGACATGTCCAGATCGCTTGTGACAACTGCACGCTTTTGTCTTTCGTGCCCCAAGAAGGTTAAAGCATTTCCGTCCGAATGGCACTTTCTCTATGATAAAAATACAATAAACTTATTAATGAATTGAGACATTGTCCAATTATGTTATAAAAATATATGTATTTTCAACTGCAATCCCCATTTTATACATAAATAAGACAATTATATAATATTCTAATTCAATTTAATATTTTTGTACAATATAAAACCATTAAAATTAAGAAATTTTCATTAGAAGCATCAAAATAAAACAGCCGTTTCAGAACACAATAAATGCAAGCATAAAAGTAAGTGCAACTAACCAAAAGAATCAGTTATACAAACATCTGAACATTAAAGCATATCATTGTACATTAAAAACAGATATATGCAAGAATATTCATGAAGAAAACAAGATTGTGCAAATAGTTTATTCATTTTAGCAAATAGTATAATAATTTTTATTGAATAAACTACGAGGACTGTTTTCTTTCAACCTCCGATGGGCTGTAACAAAAAGACGGGTAAAAATACACAAAAGATTTTTTTTACCAAAAGTAATGTACAATACTGCTTATTTCTCCACATAATCACCATGACAATTATTTATCATACCTGTTAACAAGCTTTGAAATACCCTCTTCATAAAACGTAGCTGCCAATGTTTATGAGGGAGTTGTGACAGTTTCACTTAAAAAAGTAAATTTGGAAGTTTCATGTCTCCAAGTTCTTTTTTTTTTCGTCTTCCAAGCCACTGCTAGTCCATAATTCACTTATGGTGAACCTTTGAGTTTCCCTAAACACTTGGTTGACTCGCTGAATAATAATGTCGGTAGCAACAGACTTGCTCCCTTGGTCCCCTTGTTCATAAACATCAGTATTGTTCAGCGAGTTGACCAAGTGTTTAGGGAAACTCGGTTTACCTAAACTGAATTATTGATAAGCATAGTGGCTTGGATTGTACCACCTCCAAGTTGACGTGGAGCTCAAAGAAACCATCACAATTCCCTTCAAATCATTAGGGGCTACATTTTATGAAGAGGGTATTTCAAAAATGTTTATAGATATGACAAATACTTTAATCGTCAAGGTGATTATATGGAGAAATAAGCAGTATTGTACATTACTTTTGGTAAAAAAATCTTTTTGTATCTTCACTGTCTTTTTGTTACAGCCCATCGGAGGTAAAAAAAAAAACAGCCGTCGTATTTGTGCTAATAAATCAATGTTGTTTTCTTCATGAATATTCTCATGCAAAAAGTTGAAGCCATTCTCGTAGCAGATATACATACTTGAACAGTTCCTCCAGGAAAGAACAAAAAGTTTCCAGGATCAATGGGGTCAAATTTGTCCTCAATATATTTCGGCCGATCGGTCACACTACTGATGATGATATTGTCAATAGCCCAGCAACCTTTGTAGTTGTGGCCAGTGGCTGGAGCTTCTTGGTACCACTGTATACAGACATCAGTGGATTTAGCAGAAGGAGGGAGGCAGAGAATGTGGACTGTGGTTTCTACAGCTGGCTGCAACCTTGGAAGTTGAAATATAACATTGAAATATTGAAAAAAAAAGGGTTATTAAGATTTCGAATATACAGTGGTGGCCAAAAGTGTGGACACATTTTGAAATTTTCATATTTTTCAACTATGTGTGATTACAGAATATATTAATTGTATATCAAATTAAACAATTGTATATCAAATTAAAAGTAATTTAATCTTTATGAGGACCACTGTGTGCAGATCGCAGAAGCCGTCTATGAGACCTTTGGTCCCATATAATCCATATCCATGGAGACACCCATCATCATCATCAAAGTTATTTCATGTAGAATTAAAAATAAATACAGTATTACAATATATGTTTTACGAATAATTTATGCAACTAATAGTATGATCTGTCTTAGTTTTGCAAGTCATTAAACCACCAACTTGTATTGCAATTTCAGCATAAAAGAATCCATTGATTGTGCTTGCTTGTTCAACTAAAATGAACATAACTTTATTTGTAATAAAGATACTTAAATTCTGTTTTTTTTAGTGAAATTCTACATTAAATTACCTTCAATTTAATATCTAAATGTTTGTATTTAAGTGAAATTTAATAGATGCAAGAACACAATTAACAGTTGAAACACAAGTGTCCACACTTTTGGCCACCACTGTATGTAAAATAAGTCGACATAGAAGCTTAGATAAAAATTAGTCTGTTATTGAGTTAAGTTCCGCATCCATAGAGGGTTGAGTAAATCGTCTGAAGTTGAGGATGGATGATGATGAAATGCCCCCAAAAATGGCCAAAAGTGTACAATGCTCCTAGACTGACCAATCAGGAAATAGGAATTTGTTATAAGAAAGGTTTTAATAGGTCAACGTGTAGACGGATGATTCAGGAAAGTTGTGTGGAAATGATTTCTTAAGGCAACTGCTTGTCACCGACAGGGTGGTTGGGATGTTAAAGAGCTAAGTGATATTAAGGATATGTGAAAAGGTAATTAAGTTATTAAGTTTAATTGAGGTTAAAAATATATAAGTTTTTTAGGTGTTTAAGTCAGGATACGTCACATATATAATTGTGGAATAATTTAATATTTCAAACAGATATACAATGTTGCATTATTAAGGGAGAATGGGAGCGGTAGCCCTGTCTAATCCAATGGGAAAAAAATAACTTTCAATAATAAATTCACTATTTTTAAGCTCCATCAATTAACCATAAAAAAATCTAATAATATTTTTGTTTCAAATTTGTTTTATTTCTTACTATTACTAAACTTTGCAAAATAGTTGTTATACATAAAAGCAATGCCTCCTCAAAAGTTAAAATTCCAAAACTAATATGTTAAATATATGGAACTTATTGTGAAAAAAAACTTGGCTAAATCAAAAGTTAAAGAAGTTATTTTCTATAAAACATGAAAGACAATAAATATTTCATGGATAAGGAAGATAAGGTAAATAAGTTAAGATAACTTTGTTTACAATATTAAAAACAAAATAAGAGCAAAATCCATTTCAGCTATATAGTAATAAAGACATTGTGTACCTAATTTTTTCCAGTTCATTCCATTTAGTGCATTTTTCTGAACCAAAATAAACATGGATGGGTGGCTCATCTGCGGCAATAGTACAATTACCAACACCTATGAGAAAAAATTAACGCTAAAAATATGACACACTAATGTAAAAAAAAGTCATAAGTTCAAATAAGATAGATAATATTTATAAGCAAATGTGGTTACAGCAAAATGAAGCATTGTGGTCAATGGAAAGGCAAGTTTAATTACAAGTAATTCGAACATTAATTAAAACTTTTGGCATACAAAAACAATTTTGACAATTCATTTAAAAACAGCTTTTGTAATTCAAAAGAAACAATTTAGTTTATAAGTTTTGTTTAATGATTAAAAAAAATCTAATACATTTTTTTAGAATTCCAATACACAATAAATTAGGTAAACATTTATTTACACAAGTCTTAACAATTAGTTTTATAAATAATTAAACGAAAAAAGGTCAGGCACCTACCTAATGCAAACTGTAGAGTTGATGCAGTTGTTGTGTTAAGTGGGACTGTGGTCTAAAAAATTAATAGACAAAATAATTACAATCAATAACATTTAAAATATGTAGTTAGAAGTTATATGCACAGCACAGTAAATATTCCAAAAACAGTAACTTATTTCAAAGATATTTATAGCAGTTGGGTGTATTTTTTGAGTCGTCCTGACGGGCCTTGGGGCCCCTGGACGGCCAACATGTGCTCAAATAAAGTTCTTCTTCTTCAAAAAGTTATTGATAAAAATATTCATTACTAATCGTAATGCATTGATTTCTCATAATAAATACTAAAAACTATTTTCTGACTATAACAGCAAATAATTCTAAGTAAAACCAAACCTTTTTTTTTTATTACATACTGCCAAAAAAAATTATTGGATTCATACATCTGAATTTAAACTATTTTATGTGAACCCATATGATACTACTTTTCTTTGTATTAGCTACATTATTTTAAATGCATTTCATAAAATATAAATTACAACTTTTTCCCTTTGTTATTATATTGTCTGTTATATATACAGATTGTTTTTGTTTTTTTTACTTATGCAGAAAAATGAAACAGGCCATAAATTAGACACCTCAAAATAAATGTTTGTCATACTAAAACAAAATTATTATCTTACAAGAGAGTAAATAAACAATTTATTGCATTTTAACACTTTACAGACGGGTAGCAGTTCGAACAAACTATGCACTTTCACCTCTCCGCTTCCTAATAGCCCTCGTGTAGTTCTAGTGCCACGATAATTCAAAACTAAACCGGCTTGGTCCCGACTCGATACGACCGACTTTGACTTGATACGACCAATCTAATCCACAGAACGCTTCTGGTCTAGAGCAATCCACAGTACTGGACACCTTGAGGCAGAGCGGTCAGATTGGTCGTGGATCGAGGCGTAGACTGAACACGGCCTAACCTAAACAAATCTAAAAAGCCATTATCAGACGGTACGAATGTTGCTCGAATAACAACTTTTGGTTCAGCAAAATTGTCAAACAAGGGAACTGTTAAGTCATGCATGACATCACAAACTTAAAAGCAGTATTATTGTGGTGTTGGAGGCGGAGGTACAAGGAGGAGGCTCGGCCATGACGTCATGACTGAACTTCGTTTTTGTTTGGAGCAGCCGCTCAAACAGCAAAAAAGTGGCATATTTTTTCAGATCGACTGGAAAAATCTCAGCCAGCAAAAGCTTCTAGAAAAACTAGTTTTTGATATGGGGTACGGATGTTGCTGAACGAACGAGCTCTCGTGTGATATTTAAGGTCTTAACAGAAAGATCAAAAGTCGATTAATAGACGAATGGTTGGTAAGCGGAGGAGAATAATCGATGGTCGGTCGGTTAGTGTTAAGTTAGTTAGGTTAGGCTTGAATTATCGCCGCACTAGAGCTACACGAGGGCTATTGGCAACAGTAGGGCGTCGTATTTTAGAACCACATTCTAGTGACGAGCCAACACCTGAAAAGGCACCCAACGCAACCGTTAAGGGCGACATTGTACGCAGCGTTAGGACTTTGAAGGATATTTAATGTGCACTCCCTTACACGGGGTATTATTCATTGGACATTTTTGGCTGCACTGGCCCTTTATAGGTAATTTTGGCGATGCCCGGACCCGAACCTGGGACCTTTTGCATACTAGACAAGTGTCTAACCGACTCCCCTGTTAGTGTTAAGTAAACGAAAATTATGTCAAATATCACAAATTTTCTACTCACAAGCGACCGAGGCCCCACAGCACTGCAGAAAGTGGCAGCCTTCCCATGCAAGACGTTCCCGCACTGATCGTTCACAACACCACTGATCATCTCTGACCAGATAGCTGTATTGGCTTCGTCATAGTTCTCAAAATCTTCGCGGATAACTAGGCCTGGGTCATGGACTCCACTCATTAAAGGAACTTCGGCAGGCTTGACGGCAGCATCTATTTTAGATGAGAATGATGATTAAAAGTTCAAGATATTTAGTTTATAATAGTTAATATTATATTTAATTAATTATATTTAGTTTGTCCATAAAAATATTAAAACAGCTAAGAGTAAAAGAATATTTTATTTAAATCAAAATTGTAAAATACTGAACAAAATGCTTAGTTACTAGTTACTACAATGAATCTTTCATTTATTTGCTTTACAGTTTAATTTTTTCCAAATTTTGTTCAAAATAAACTTAATTTTCATTTTAATATAAGCAGGCATTAAAAAAACAATTATTACAATAAAATAAATTTTTAGACAATTCTATTTTTTACTTTTTAAACTTTTTGTAGATGCCAGTGACATTCAAAGGGAATGACTTCAAAAGGAAAGAAAGCATGACAGATTATTCGTAACATAAACTTTCATTAAAGTATGAATAACAATAAGGGACAATCTGGAGAATTCAATCAAGGAGTTACTTTTGGGGTTCATAATTTAAACAGGAGATATATTAGTTATACAAAGCCGCCCAATACTGAATGAAGATTATAAAAACCTACCCCCTGCTTCACACAACTGTAATGCTAATGTATCTTTGAAAAGCACTTCATGCCCCAAAGATGCAGTTGCTCTGAAAATAAGAAAATAGATTTTTGATATATCACATCACTACAAATAATGAAGTATATCCTTTCCAAGTTTTAAAAAAAAATGATAAGGCTGAATGAAAGCAACAATATGCTTCAATATCTGCCATCTTTTTTTCCTTTTTATTAGTTAATTTAGTGCCTAGTAACTCCCCAAATATTTTGAACAAATTTAAAATAGTTTATATGATTAAGATAGTGTTAAATAGCATGATCAAATTCGACTTTTTAAATCACCTAGTTCCTAAATTTAGTGACTAGTAATTCTAAATGTTTTGAACAAATTTAAAATAATTTATGTGATTAACATAGTGTTAAATAATGATCAATTTAAACTTTTTAAATTGCTGAATAAATGTCATTTAAGAAATGTTAAATAAATATCTGTATCCAAGTCTCATGGTTTAAATCCCTCTCTAACATAGATATCTATAGCTGTCTGAAATATGCTTCAGTCAATATATCCCAGCAAAATACATGTTTGGGCAGTAAAAAACAGACTGTAGAACTCTTAAATAAACTAACAGAGGTTGATGGAACAGAGTGAATATCCCAAGTCCATTGAATCAATAAAGATAGGAGCCTTTAGGTATTACTATTGTAGTACATCACAATCATATTTGTCTCATCCACCCTTAAATAAACAGATATAGTAGGTCTATCTAGAATGCAAGCTTCGAAAACATTTTCCTGCCCTTCCCTGCATGCGGTTTTCTTCGAAATGGCGGGAGCGTGTTTTTTCCCCACCATACATGGGGAAATACTAACCGTTTTGATTGTAAACCTCAAGCGCGCTAGGATTAAATAAGCGATGCTGTTCCCTTTTCCTAGAAAACCCAGTGAAGGGATGGGGGAAGAGAGTCTTTTCGGAGCTTACATTCTGTAGGAGCGTGTTTTTTATCCACCCTATGGGGAAATACTAACTGTTTTGATTGTAAACCTTAAGCGCGCTAGGATTAAATAAGCGATGCTGTTCCCTTTTCTTAGAAAACCCAGTGAAGGGATGGGGGAAGAGAGTCTTTTCGAAGCTTACATTCTGGCTAGAAATGGTATAAAGACCTACAGAAAGTTAACGCAGCCAGTTCCAGTAGGTGGCGCCATCCACAGGAACATAAGTGACTTCGAAGGCCTGTGCGAGAGATGTGAGTGGACGATAGCACACACAAGGCCACGCCCACCCCCTTGTTCTGTGGGCAGGTTGCTATGTAATAGGCTGAAGGTCTTTCCCATGGCACCAGATGGCGCTGTATAAAGCCCTGTCATCAGGAAGCCATCAAAGTCAAGGCTAGAGGACACAGTAACTGAAAAGGTATAAGAAATTGGATAAATGTATTGGGATGATTGGATATATGTACTGCTTTTCTCTGTATTGGTTATATATTTTTAAATACATTTCATTAAATATTTTAACGACAACTTTTTCCCTGTTAAATCACAACTTTTTCCCAGTTAAATCAATGTAATGGCTAATAAGAAGATTATTTGATTTGGTAAGTAAAAAGGTACTTTAAAGATCATATGAAGTGTTGTAATACACTTAAGGCGATTTTTTTTTATATAGCATGTGGTTTTTACAAAAGATCTTTTCTTTATGAGATGAAAATATAAAAATATATCAATAAATAAAAGCACAAATACATACATAAAATAAGAAACTTAATCACCAATAACTTATTCAAATGTAATTTAACCATCCATAACCATAAAAAGGTACTTTAAGGACCATATGTAGTGTTGTAATACAATTTAGGCATTTTTTTTTACTTACCATGTGGTTTTCACAAAAGTTATTTTCTTTACGAGATGAAAATAAAATAATAAATCAATAAATAAAAGTAAAAATGCATACATAAAATAAGTAACTTAATTACCAATAACTTATTAAAATGTAATTCAACCATCTGTGATTGATTTCAATGTTTCAATAGCATATATATGACTGCTATTTTGTTGAATACCCTACTAAAAAGGCGTAGTAGATTTATTATGTTTGATAAAAAGTTTACAAAAACATACATTTCTATTTTACAATTAGATTGCTGTACCCAAAAACGTATGCTTCTAAAATTCTAAATATAGCTTTAAACAGCTAAGATATTTGCAATGCAAGAAAATTGATTAAAACATAATTTTTAATTCTATTTTTTTTTCAATTTCTCTACACTTTCTTATTTCACAGTTTAACTTTATGATTTCTAGCCAAACCTTTCTGAAACATTTTATAAACCAATACAAATGTATTTAGCTTTGTTTTTGTATTTGATTAACAATAATGACATTACACAATTATATATATATTTAACAACACAGAATTTGAGACAGTAACTTAAAGGATTCTAAGATAGAATAATAGATTTTTCTTCACTATAAAACTATTGATAAATAAATATTTGAAAACAACAAATATTACTAATCTCAAAACACAAATTTTTGTTTAAAAAAATTTATTGTTTGAAAGCACACTTGTGGCCATATTTTAAAGTTAAACCCTTAAATTTAAAGAATCAAACTTGTTGTAAAAAAGACAATTAATCTCTTTGTGATGATTTCCTAGGAAGAAGTTTCTCAACAGGAAATTTTTGGAGCCTTTTTGGATGAGGTCAAAACTCTCCAATCAGCCTCTTCCTGAATGGGCTTTTATCTCCACAGGAAGCGCAAAAACAAACACTGAGCTCTGTAATTGCTTCCTATGGGCTTAAGGGTTAGGCAAAGGAATATTGTTTAAAGTTGTTTAGTTAGTCATTATAGGTCAAGTTTACAACTTTAATTACAATTTACACTAAGAAGTTTTAGTAGATTAAAAGCATGAATATGTTTTTTTTTATTTTATGTGAAAATATAATTGATTGTATATTATTTATTATTTTCAATAGTTTTTTTACATAGTGCTTTTATATCATTTTATACTCTTTATCATAATATAATGAATCATTTGAAGCATGTTAAAGACTTATTAAATATTGATGAAGGAAAAAAAAAGAGAGAGAGAGAGAGAGAAAGAAAGAAAATAAATGCGCTTGTTACATAACATAAAAATTATGGCAAGTACTTATTTTTACATTAATTAACTAAAAATGTTCAGATCAATAGATAAATGTCTGCATGTGTAAATTCTAAATTGTTTAGTTCTACCAGATCAAAAGAAAACTATGCTGTTTTCTAAATGCAAAAGAATGATAATACACCAGAAACAAAACATGAAAGAAACACTTTAATTTTAAAGAAACAGCACATTCCAAATTCATTTACATTTATTTTCATTCAACAAGTAGTACATAAAAGTTTTGAAAACTTAGGGTAGAGCTACAGGTTGTTGAAAAATTGACTGGTCATTTTAAATGGGAATTTGCTTTCCTTTTTTTTTAATTTTTTTTTAAAATAAATTAGTAATTCTTACAGTTACAGTATTAATGTATTTTGAGTGATGTTGACATTTTCATCAAAAATAGAACTTCATTGTTTTAAATATACATACATTGAATACACTAACCTGGACCTTATTACCACAATTTTACTTTTAAGCAAACTTTTTTAGTGAAATTTTTTTATTTAAAATGTTTTTCGTCAAAAATTTTTAAGACAGACTATAGCCTTTTCAACTTATTGTTTCAAATAAGAATAGAATTAAAAAAAATTACCTTCATAAACTTTTCCTGGTTCGTAAAATTCCGGTGAACCCTTGATATTCACAGACAGAGCTATCTCTCCCCTCACTTCCCCAGGCTGATCTAAATCTCTGTGGTACTGACAGAGAAAGAAAAACGGTGATGCAACCGACGCAAGGTTCTGTGCATTGCCGAGTCTTGTAGAAAATAGTGTGGTTAGTAACAACAGCATCCAAAGGAGATTGGGAGTTCTTAGTGCAGCTGCCATTTTTGTAATGAGGGCTGCTCAGGATATGTGAAAGTTTGTCATAAAGCTAGAAGAAACATAGTATATTTTCAGTGATATAAGATTATTTATTTGTGTATGAAATCACTTAATAAGTTAAGAAGCTACTGTAATTGCGAATTTTAATTATTAAATATAAATGTAAGTAATAAAAGTTTTTTTTCATAAAGTAGAAATCTTTGACAAATTTCAATGACGAATCAATTATTCAGTTTTATTCAATTTTTTTACTTAATTTTAGAATAAAAGTGGATAGCATCTATTTCTAAGACTTAAGAGACGGTGAAACATTATTAGATGGTTTAAAATATTGAAATCTGATATAACATTAAATAAGTCAGGAGTACATGTCATATAGTTCTAAAATATTTGTGTAGCTACTAGCTAATCTCTAGAACAAATAAGCTTATTTGTTCAATTTAGATTAAAAACTTACCAAATGAAAAATAAAGTCACTACACACCAATACTATTAAAATAAATGAAAAAAAAACTTAAAATCAGAATAAATTTTCAAATTTCTTGCACAACTAAATTCAATGGTTTGATTTTTTAATATTAAGCAATGAAAAAAGTAAATTTGAAAAAAAAAATTAAGTCCTATCATTTAACAAATAGTATTTATCTACACTAATAGCAAAAAAAAACATTGAAAGTTATTATTTAACACTAAAACAATTACCTGAAAATAAATATTTTATTATTAATAAGTAAATAATCTTTTAATACACGGAACCACTACATTATATAGCACCATTCACTTACAAAGATATCAAGCCGTCTGTCCAACCAACAGGAAATCCAAAAGAAGTGATAGGAAGTAACTCAGTTGTAGATTGTCCATTCGAAGCTGCCCATTGGCTAGTGACCGATAAAACAATTGATCTTGAGTATTCGTTTCCTAGCTGCATCGTTTATTTCCCCGCTGTTTAAAAATAATAAAACATCGTATGTACCTTACAATTTTTGGTTAGACTGGCAAAAGTACTGCATGGATAATACAGGAACTTAGTTTTTTTTAGGTTTGTTATCTGTATTGGGAACTTAAATTTTAAAAAGCAATAATTAAACATAAAATAAAAGAAAATTAAATAATATTCAAATATACATGCAACACTTTAAGCCAAAAACTTACTACATAAGTAACATTACTGACAATGATGCATTGGTAAAACTTAAAAAAGTTATATTGTACATAAATGAAAAAATCGTATACAATTAAAACTAAACACAATTTTACCATTAACTAAAAACTATGTAATTCTTTTAACAAAATTGAGAATATACGATGTGCACTAGGTCAGAACAAATGTTTTTGTTCAATTTCCTTTTGTACTGGTAGTTAATTTTTGTTTAAAATTTGGTCAAACACAAAACATATCTACAGGTTCCATTTTGTTTGTGAATTTCACCTAATTTTACCATAGAGTTAACATTAAGTATTTCATTTGTTGTTCAGGGAAAAACAGTTTCTTTTTTTGCATAAATCCAAAATTTTCGGTACAAATTAAAAGGATTTTTGGAATGTGTGTTTTTTTATAGTAAAGAGGGCTAAATCTGAAAATGGGGATACAATTCTTAAAACCCTGAATGTTTTTTGGTTAATGTTAAGTCTTTTTCCTTTAATTATTTATTAAATATTAAAACTAAAAACGTATAGCAAAGAGTCTTTAGTCATAAAATGTATGTACTAACCACTAAGTGACAAATAAAAAGTTAAAAAAAGAAGTATTTGAAAAAGGAATTTTAAAATTCAAAACATCCAGACCAGTAAGTAAGATAATGTAGATTAGGAGTTGAGAGGCTTGCAAACTTCTGTTAGAATTCGTTTTTTCACTTGATTTTCCTTTAGTATTTTTTAGAATTTAATATAAGCATTATTACAATAAAAGGACAGTAATTTTTTTTTTAAAGAATCAGTTTTCAAAGTATTGAAAAATATTTTTCAATTTTATACTTTTAAACGGGCGCAACTCCAAACCAGTAACAGCTGTCAATATTTGAAATTGTTTACCGACTGTCGAGTCGACACTCCCACTAAGTTGGCTCTTTAATTATATGTGAAGACTATTCAATGCATTATTCAAAAGATTTCCGTCTTTTATCTGAATTATGTTTTTAGCTATTAACGTATAGTTTAAAATGATGCAAGCAGGCGATTTTCGAGAATCGGAATTGCAGAAGCTTTTGACAGATGAGAGAGATCGAAGCAATCAATACAAGCGTATTTACGAAACGCTAAAAAAGGAGCATATAACGTAAGAACTTTTCCAATTCTTTAAAAAAATCTTTATTTTACAAAATAAAATCCATTTAGTTTATTTTATATAAATGTTTACTTTGTATCATCCTCAGGCTTCGAGACGAGCTTACTTTTATTCACGACAAGCTGAAAAATGCCAATGATCAAAATGAAAAGCTGAGATCAGACAGTGACGCCAATGTTCGTAAATTGGAATCCAGAGTGAAAGAACAGCGAAATGAAATTAACATTCTCAATGAGAGGGTATGGTTACATTTTAATCGTTTTTAACTTAGTAATAAAATTTTCATTTGCCTGTTAATATTAATTAACATCAATGTTCACATTATAAGGTATAACTTGGATATGAGGACTGATTTGTTTACTGGTAACATTTATTAAAATTTTCATAAGGTTACTATTGGATTGAAGTTTAACCTGCAGAATGTTTATAAATTTAAATGTATGCGCTTACCAATTTTATGGAAATTTCCCAGTGGAAACTGGTTTTTATATCACAGCTGTTTTCAGTAAGACTTTTTCTTAGTAAATACCAATTAACAAAAGATATTTCAATTATGTTATGTCTACATACCTACTCAATAAAATAAATAGTACAAGTTTCTATTATTCTTTTTTGTACTTTCCTCTTTTGCAGTTTCTAATCAGTTTAGCTGTTGTCGAGTTCATATTTAGTTTGCACCTAATATTTCAAAGTGTTTTCAATTTGACAAATTGTAAAACTGATATGATATAAGGAAATGTGTCAATTTGTGTTGTGTTGGCAATCAACAAAAATGTTCAAATCAAATATGGTATCTCATTATCTCAACATACAATATGATATTCAAAGTTAAATTTTTTAAGTCACCAGTGAACATAGCAACCATCATTAAACTGGAGTTGTGTATATGAATGTACATATTCCATGAAAAATAATTTGGTTATTAATGCTTGAGCTACACTAAAATTAGCCTAGGTTAACCAATGAAAACTTTATTTCCTTTGAAGTTAAAAAGCTATGATGACAAAAGAATTCAAGTTGGCACATTTGAGGAAGCAACTTCTCACTATGAAGCCAAAATCAAAGAGCTGAATGATGAAAATGACAAGATCCGAGACCAGTACAACAACCTACACTATGAAAATGCCATTTTGAAATGCAAGTTTGAGAGCAGAGAAAGTGAATACTCACGAGCTCTTGAAAGAATTAATTTGCAACATCAGGGAGAGGTATGTATAATGTTATTATAGTTAGGGCTTAACAGAACTAATATAACAAAATAATGTAGTTTTTAATGCAAGCTTCTTCATTAAGGTAGGCGAATACCCAAAATTCCCCCAAATTCTGAAATTTTTACTATTACTTTAACCTTTTCCAAATTTAATATAGTGATTTCAAATATAATGAATAATACTATTTAGACACTTTTTAAAAATTTAAATATAATTTATATATTTTAAACGGTGTTTTTCTACTAAAAAAAAGAGGTTTACAAACAAGTCTACCACATTGAATTTTCATCCTATAAACATTAATTATGTGTTAAATTCTTCGTTTTGAACTGCAATGACCCTCTAGAGTTACATACAAATTACAAGAAAGGAAGTTATTAAGAAAATATCATAAATTAGCCACACAAAAAAATGATTTTTTTTCGATTAACTTACACTTGGATATTTTTTTAAAGAAAACTTATATATTTACACCAGATGTTAGAGGTACATGGCACAGATATATATTGAAATAGCATCTGTAAAAAATTTCAGGTAAATTAATGTAAAACTTTTTATACTAGAACTGTTGGCGTAAACCCCTTTTTTTAGGTGAAAAACTCCGTTTAAAATAAATCAATTATATTTACACAAAAAAATTGCCTAAAACACATTGTTCATTATATTATATTTGAAATCACTATGCCAAATTTGGAAAATATTAAAGTAATAGTAAAAATTTTAGAATTTTGGGTATTCGCCTACCTTAACTATTCAGTAAATAATATTTTTGTTCTAATTAAGCAAATTAAGTATATTTCCTAAGTTATTAGTTACATTCTACTGGTGTATTATTTTAAAAAAATATATTAAAAATATCCAGATTAAGCAATAAAAAAGCATCTTAAGAAATTTCATGGAAGATTTTTTATAAGAAATCAACATACAATTGAATTATCAACTATATTTTATGTGTGTCAGATGCCTGATCTTCAAAATAATTTAAATATCTTTCTATAAGGGATCAAAAACAAATATTGATTAAGTATCATATAAATAGTAAATTAAATGTTCTAGTTTTAAAAAAGAAATGAAACATGAATAAAAACAACAAATTTAGTATGTTTTTTAAAATTATTGACATTTTTTCTTGTTAAAACATTCTGCGTTTCATTCATAAATGGTTATCTTCTTTTTTTTTTACCATGGCTACCAATAGATGGATCTACTACAGACCAAAATTGAAGCCATTGAGAAGGAAAGAACATTACAGCCAGAAACGTATGCCTTGGAACTGAAGTCTTCCAAGAGGGAAGTCCTACAACTCAACTCGCGTGTGAAGGATCTACTATCAGAGTGTGAGGAGTTGAGGACTCAAAATGAAAACCTCAGTGTACAAATAAATAGTATCACCAGGACAAATGCAAAGCAGTTGTCAGATCACTTGACAAACATCAGGCTACTTGAGGTATTGAAAGGTGTTTTTTTTATATTCTAAATAAAATTAGGATTTTTTTCCCTATTTTGTATTGTATTACTAAACATATTCTAAATGGGCCTTATACAAACAGGTATCTACTAAATTTTAACTAAGTTAAACCCTAAACTATAAAATTTTGAAAAATTGCATTACTGTTTTTTTTTAATTAGTGTCAAATAGAAATATTTTTTCCTGTGAATTACTGAAGGATTTTATCTTCCTTGTAAACATACAGAATAATAAATTCCTTTGAGCCTCATTGTTAAATACCTTTAGATCCTTTTTGAAAATAAATCCGACAAAAAGGATTTTCCATGTAAAAATATCAAACAAAACAAATTTGCAATCCCAAAATTTGTAGCAAACAAGGTCAATACAGAAAAGTTTTTGTCTAAATCTGCAATTTATAGTTTTAAAGTAAAATCTTTTAAGTCTTACTGAAAAATATAATAAGTGGAATTATGATGAGTGGTTGTTAAAATTTAGATTATTGCCAAAAAATGGTTTTAGTTTATATTATTAAATACCAACTTGAGAAGGCAAGAAAAAATTTAAAAAAAAAAAGAGTAATTTAAACTAGGGATGTTTAATATTCTTCAGCAAACCTGATTATGTAAAAATCCAAATTTCGATTTGAGTTTTTCATATTAGGTAGCTTAAGATTATTAAATCTCCTTTTTTACTAAGGATTTCAATCAAGGCTAATTATTAAGTTTCTCATTGCAGTCTGAGAAGCAAAAAGCTACCACAAGAATGGAAGTCCTCGAAAAGGAGCTAATCAATGCCCAGGAGCACAAAAAAGCCGTAAACAGCGAACTTCAGGCCAGCAAATTGCAGATCCAATCACTGAAGAGGAGAATTGAGGAGTGTGAACACAATTTCCGCCAGGTGAAGACAAATCTTCAGGTGGAAATTGAACAGTGGAAGTCTACAAAGGAGTCTCAGCAAGAAGAGTATGTGGATGCCATATCTAGTAGGTCAAACTAATTTGTGAAGTTGTTTCTCTAAAAGATACTGTAATATTATTATACTAATGCCAGCATGGTGATTGGTCATTAGGCTTCTTGCTCCAATATTTTTCTACAGATGAAGTAAAAATAGTTAATGTGGAGCTTTTGTCCAAGCAGGTAGCATTCATAATTTGTCCAGTATCACAAAGAGTACATACAGTGGATGAAAAAATTTTGAAACAGGAAAAATGGGGCACAGAGATTCGTGTCCAGACGAAAGTCTGCAACTGGCCATTGCAGTTGAACGGGGGAGAACATAATGCGACGCCGAGGAAAAGATTCTCCAGGGTTTACCATGGGAACCCTAAGTGGCATCTTTGTGAAATGATTGTTTGTAGGCCCTGTTTACTTCAAGGAATGGATTGGAACCTTTATGTCACATCTCTGGAAAACATTGCATCCTTTTTTAACCAAAAGATCCGCTCTATCATTTCCTTCAATACCACAGTAGGGACGGCACCCACAGGAAAAAGACTTTTTTCTGGATTGATCTTAGGAGAGATTTTGATACTGTAATTTATAAATAATGTAATGCTTTTAATGCTAGTAAAAACTTTCTTATATAGTTGAAAAATGCATAAAAAAATTACGATAAAACATATCTGAATTCGAAATATGTGTTACTAGTATAATGGTAAATATTTTAGTGAATATTAAGTAACTGTAAGACTAAGATTTAATAGTTTTTATTTGTTTTGTATTTTTCTACATTTTTGTTCATTAAGGTATTTAGTCTGTTAACATTACTGTGTATTTGGTTCCTAGCTTCGAATATTTTTTTAACAAGCATGTAATGTTTTTATCTAACAGATTATGCTTGAAGACTAATTTGTATTACAAAAATATTGTTTTGTTCCTACTTCTTCAAATTCTTGTGTATGCAAAAAAAATATAATTTTGTTTTTATTTTTTATCTAGTTATATGCATGTTACTTGTGAATGATAATTTATTGCAATTAAATTACTATTTATAGTATTTGTATTTCAACCAATACTGCCCAGTATTAATTCCTGTTTTTTATAGGTCTAAAATCAGAACTTCAGTCTCTCAGTTCTAATATGGCACAAGAACGCCAAGCTCTTCTCACTAAAGAACAAGAGCTCCATGAAAAAGTTTCAATAGAACGACAGCATTTTTGGAAACAAACCAGAGAACAAAATCAAGAAAAGTATGTTTATTTTTTAAAAAACAATTTACAAAATAAGTGCAGTCCTTAAGAGGGCTCCCTTGGGAATTTCACATCTTGAAAATCGTAATGTTATTCCTATGGAAAACATTCGCAAGTCAATTACTGCCACAATTTTATTAAAAGGTTACTAGTGTTTTGCATCATTGTAAAGAACGAAAGGAGTAGATTTTGTAAAATTAATTTGTTTAGTGAAAATCACATATTTAGTATTTTTAATAATTTTTTGAAGTTAGAATTTAATGCGTACTCCATTTTTTACTAACTTCAAAAAATTATTTAAAATACTAATTACGTGATTTTCACAAAACAAATTAATTTTACAAAATCTACTCATTTCGTTCTTTGCAATGATACAGGAAACTAGTAACCTTTTAATAAAATTGTGGCGGTAATTGACTTGCGAATATTTTCCATAGGAATAACATTACCATTTTCAAGATTGAAATTCCCAAGGGAGTCCTCTTAAGTTAAGCCTTCCCCCTCACGCTTTAAACTTAGCTGTTTAACTTGTTACTTTATTTCTCTTTAGCAGTGCTCCTCAATCACTCTAACTTACAGTCAACTATTCTGAGTTAATTTGATTAAATGGTGAGTTTAACTTTTAAATATTGGAGTAGAAGTCAGGCATCCACCCTCTCCTGGGTACTCAAAGCCTTGTGCCAACAGATGCTACTGCAACCCTCTTACCCTCCAGGCTACGGTCTGGAGGCATACAACAACAATTTTTAAATATGTATATGAATATGAACCAAATAGATGTATGTAAATATAGGTTAATATTTTAATTAAAATTGTGTGTTCAATCCAGCTTTATTCAATAATGAAATGCTTTAGGATAACCGAAAAGGGATTATATTTTTGTCTTCAAATTTTAAATGAAAAATCTAAAATTGTATGAATATTAGTGCAAGGTTTATATTTCTAAACAGTAACCCTGTGAGGGATACAGAAGTATAAACCTGTCACGTGAAATTCCTGTTTTACACATCAAATTTATAAATTTTACTAATTTTAAAATTTGAAGTATGGAGGTATCATTTATAATTATCTTCTTCAGAAATTAATTTAACAAAAATTTTAAGAAATGAAATGTTAATTTTTTTTAAATTTTGTAACCATACAGAGAAAAGAAGTTTACACTTCAGTTAATTTGCCTATCTCTTAGACGGTTAAAGGCTTGGGTTTTTTTTAAAGTACACAAAAGACTTGCAAATATAATTTTTTTTACTCTAAACATTATAAATTTCTTGTGAGATAAACTATTATTTTCTGTTTCACAGGGAAAAATTGCAAAATGTGGTGAAAGAGTTAGAAGCTGTAGCAGTGAGTAGCAAGCAAGAGGTACAAGAATTGAAACAAAAGTTGCAGAGGCTAGTTGCAGAAAAAGTTGAGTTGGAAAAAGAAATTTTAGCTAATAGGTAAATATTTTGTATCTTTATTCTAGTTAATTTTTTTCTTTAAAAGAGTAATTTGTGATAATTTATTTATGTTCCTGCATACAAAAACATTGATTATAACATAAAATTACCCTGTTGATGTTTTAAATACATAAAATTTGAGATTACTGTTCATTTATTGTAAGGATTTTTTAATCATTTAAAAGAGTGTGCTAGTATTTTTCAGCGAACTGTTCCACAAGATACAAATAAAAAATATTTTTATAATATAAAAGTGTCATCTCAAAATAAAACAAAATTGCAATGATATTTTTTCAGAGAAAACAGTGGCAAGAAGAATGAACAAGATGGTTTTGCTATCAAAGGAGGAAGCGATTCTAAGAGAAATTTGGATTATGAAAAAGCAATTCAAGAATTGAAGGAACGAATAGACTTGTTGTCAGCTGGAAATTCTTTGGTAATAATTTTTAGCACATCATAGTAAAAATTTGTGGAAGTGTAGTGTTAAATTTACTGCTCACAATTTCTTTATACTAATGTTAGTAAAATGACTAATAGTAAGAAAAAATATGTATTTTATGTTTGTGCGATTAGTAAACCAAATACCTGTCTATTACTGAAATCTGCAACAACAATAAATTATTGTTGTTAGCCTTGCAATCATGTAAACTCTATATTTTTTGTAAAACCTAATCTTATCTTTTATAATTTGGTAAACAATTTATTAATGATGTTTTAATAAGCTCTTAATTTTTAAATATTATGTCCAAAATAAACATTGTTTTAAAATAATTTATAAAAGTATAATATTTAATTGTCTATAAAACATTACATTCGGATCTCTGTTTATGTGGCTAATTATGTAAATAGGTACCATTTTTAATTTTATATTTATATTTTAGGCGCCATCTGATCATGAAATAACTCGTCTCAAATTAAGCTGGGAACAACAGAAATTGCAATATCAACAGCGCCTAGAAGAGTTGGAATCCCAGCTCCGAGAATTCAAAACATCTACAGCTGCAGAAAAAAGGGAACTTGAATTTGTAAGATTTTTTTTTTTAAATATATTTATACATTAAAGACTTTCTTGTAACTATTTTATATTTATTTAAAAATGTCAATATGATATTTAATACTCATCTTGGTTTTAAAGGTGCCATCTTATTTTTATATTGAAATATCGAAACAACTCTTTCTATTGTTCGTGTTTTCAAACTTTAAATTGAACTTCTTAATAAAAGATGCTGCATCACTGAGTTTGTGAGCTTTAATGAAAGATTGGAAACTGTTTTAAAATGTATTTATTTTTGTTTTTAGAAAAATAGCCAATATTTGAAGAAGTTTAACAGTCTACGTGAAAAATATGATCGTCAAAAGTTGCTGATTGAAGAATCTGAAAACCAAAAAGAAACCTTACAGTAAAACTTTTTTGTATATATGTTTTCTTTATTTTAAGTCTCAATCTAAGAAATTGATGCATTTCTGTAAAAAAAAATTAAGTATTTCTTTTATCATTACAATTTAATTTTTCATTGAAAAAAATACTTAAATGGGTCTTTTTATATCAAACAATTGAGTTTAACTTCATTCTAAAGTTTAAATTAAAAAATAACTTTAGGTATGTGCAGTTATCTACCTTCTTTTTAGCAGTACATATTTTTCCTTTTTTCCCAAACTTTATTTTTTGTTAAATAATTGGCAATATCTAATTCATTTACATCTTGTTTAATATTAAAATACATCCCCCCCCCCTCAGTAGAAAAATTCAATAACATTTATGATGTATTTAATATTCCTTAATAATTATTTTGATTTTTTTTATATATTTCTTACAAGTAAAATATGTTTTGTCTATAAATATAATTTTTAGTCTATGCTTTGGCTTTCTTTTTCTGTAAAATAAATATTTTCAGTTTATTTTTGAAGAAATGCATAACTTTCACAATGTGAAAAATAAATTTATTGCTCTTGACATCACGATTATTTATTATTGTTTTGTAGGACAGCTCACTTCCAACTTCAAAAGCAGCTGGCTGAACTGCAGAGGAGAATGGAGGAGTACAGGGTGATAATCGCAACTGATCCGAATGTATCATCAAAAGATGCTCCCGGGCTGACCTTCCCTGAAAGAATGTTGGCAGACATTAAAAATATCCCCTTCCGAACTTTCCTGCCTGGGGTTAGTAGCGTTACTTTCGAAGTTTTGTTAACATACTTTTTGTTCTTCTCTCAGTCAGTTAGATGTTCGCCTAGCATGCGGAAGGTCCAAGGTTCGGGTCCAGGCTTGCCAAAATAAATGCTGACCTGTAAACAGCCAATGTCCAACGAATAATACCCCTAAAACCGCCCAACGAATAATACCCCTACAGAGGGAGATCACGTTAAATATCCTCCAAAGTCCTGATGCTTGGTACGCACCTAACGATTGCTTTGGATGCCTACTCAGATGAGGGCTCGTCACCTGACTGTGGTTTTAAATTATGACGCCCGTTGCCAATAACCCATGTGTAGCTCTACTGCGACAATATTTCAATCTAAACTAAACTAAATAACTTTATACTGTCAAATAGGGTAACTTTGGGGCTGTTTTGGCCCAATCATAAAACCCTAGTACTTCCTTTTTCTTTTTAATTATAGGCCAAGGCAGAGTTTCCATGAATTGAAAAATGAAAGCATGGTTTCAAAAAGTGTATTTAAAACATTATTAGCCAAAGTTAACCTCCAGGAACCCATATTTATTCGGTAATATTTGTTTTTAGACTAATCTTTAAAAAGTATTTGTAAACAAAATATGTCTGATAGAACTTTCATTTAACAATTTTACACTGTGTATTGAAATATTAAAGCAGAAATTGAGCTTTGATCTTAGTTCCATACATACAAAACAGAAACAGTCCATAACTCCACACACAGTAATGTAAAGTCATTCATTTCATGTAAACTTATTCATATTACTTATGAAAAAAAAAAATGTATTAAGCTAGTTCACACTACACTCCTTGCTAAAACCAAGCACCCCTGGGTAAAAACCAAGAGTAAAAAGGCAGGGAGAAAAGTGCGGTTTGTCCGTTAGTTGAAACTCTTGTAAGGTAATATTTACATAAAAAATGATCTGAATACAATTTAACCATAATACACTTTTCATTCTGATAAAATTGCCAAATTTTCTCAAATAATATTCAAATCTGTTTGACCTTAAACGAAATTAATGTTTTAAACATGTTTTCTTGATTGTTTCACAAATAATTTATGCAACTCTTTACATCCGTGGAAAGGTCTTCTCCATAGCATAATTCTATTTACCCAACTTAGGTTGGCAAGCAGTAGCGGATTTCTAAATAGGCTAGCTAGGCTAAAGCCTACGGCGGCAAATTTTCAACAGCGGAATTTTGCATGCTGAGGCAATTCTTTCAAAAACCAACTGAAGTTTAAGTACTCTAATACATTGGATTATTTTTTAATATTTCACCTCAAGCCCTATTTTATGTAGCATTAAAGTAAGAAATCAGAAAAATTACATCTAAATTATGAAAAACATACTTACAGCATTTTTTAAACTTAATTTAGTAATTTAGGGGCACTAACTTTCATTGAACAACGGATTATAATGAGATAAATCAACCATTGGTGATCAACTTTTGAATCGTTTTTTACCCCCAACCTAAACCTATAGGTGGCAAATTTTGGTTCAGACTATAGGCGGCACATTTGGAAATCCGCCACTGTTGGCAAGGAGTGTAAGGTTTGACTAGATATATGTTATAAATAAGTTTCTTTACTAAAAATGTCCATTTCAGACTGTAAGCACTCCCACTGTTTCTCAAGACAACACAAGAAAACCTTTACAGCCACGTAGAAAATCCATAAAAGCACGAGACAGACTACACCAAATGAAGTCAGCCACTCCAGTTATAAGCTCCAGCAGTGATTCGAGAGAGAACTTATGACCATTGTGAAAATATAACGTAAAATTTGTATATATGACTTTTTGTATTCAAATTATGAATATATTTATTAAATTATGTAAGTAATAAACTTATTTATTTTTGTACAATTTTTGTTTTTATGTGCTAGTCAAACTATCTTATTCAAAATTATGACCTCTTATATGTTTTTTTCTTCCTTGGTTGAGTTTAACCCTCCAATGCATATTGTTGCCATATCTGGCAACAAGTAACATAATAACTTTATTCTATTAAAGTAGGGCTCCCTCTTGACAAATCTGTGTTTTTTTTTTCATCTATTACATTCCATTTTGGAGTTTTTGTTACTAATAACCCTCATAGATGACAATAGTAAAAGTGTATTCAAAATTAAAGAGTGAAAATATTAACTGTTGTTAAATTATGTCTTTGGCAGTATTCAAAGTATAATAATATTAGTACTAAATATAGAACAAATAAATTGTTTTAAAAAAATTATTATAGTTCAAGAGGGTTATTTAAAAACATATTTAGTAGTTTTCTCTAGTCATTCTTATCAAAATTAGAATTTTGTGGTTGGTGTTTGCCCTGGCAAAAAATTTTAACATTGAAATTATTTAAATTCCAATGCAGTTAATTTTTTTTTCAGTATTTTTTTCCATAATGTATGAGTATTTTAGATACAAATATATTTTTTCGGGATGAAAAAAAATTCATGCATTACTGGATTAAACAACTTTGCTGCCATGTACTTGTACCGTAATCGGCAGTCACTGGTTAAATATTATAAGTGTGTTCCGTCCCATAGACCTAGTGCATTTTTCAAATCCTAAGATCTGTATTGCTCTACTGCAATTGAGCATTTTTCTCACCAATCAGGAAAATTACTTCTGCAAAATGAAAGAAAAAGTGTTTTTTGTTATTTCAATATTAATTTTCAAAGTTTTAAAATAATAACAATAAAGTATTGACAGATGGCAACACTTTTGTTTTTAACCTTCTTCAATTTTTGCTAAATAACCAATGATATATTTTTTTTCTTTTAGTTGAGTGAATAAATTTTGCTGCCATGTACTTGTAAAGTAGTCAACATTTACTGGTTAAGTAAAAACAGCTTCCAAAATGAAGTATTGAAGACAGCATTATTATTTTTAACTAAATTATCAATTAATAATTAAATTATGGGACGATTTTTTTCTTTCAAATTTTAATTTGTTGTTAATGCTTTCATGCTGGTTAAAAAAACTGTTGCATAGCAAGGCAATACTTTCACAGGAGATAGGATATCAAAACTGATAGGGATTTCCATCCTGCTGAAACAGCTACTGAACAAAATCCTAAAGTACAAGAATAAACCTTGCATTCTGTTTAGATGAATCAGAAATCATGTAAGAATTTGTCTTTATTATTTCTACTCCTCCCCTTCCCCCAACCACCAATAAAAAAAGTGCTTAAGGTAGGCGAATACCCAAAATTCTAAAATTTTTACTATTACTTTAATCTTTTCCAAATTTGGCATAGTGATTTCAAATATAATGAATAATACTATTTAGGCATTTTTTTTGTTTAAATAAAATTTATTTTAAACT
Source organism: Hylyphantes graminicola (assembly GCA_023701765.1). Lineage (NCBI taxonomy): Eukaryota > Metazoa > Arthropoda > Arachnida > Araneae > Linyphiidae > Hylyphantes > Hylyphantes graminicola. Next base: position 13,878,837 of record CM043117.1, on the reverse strand, counting down.
GTGTTTTCTACTAAAAAAAGAGGTTTAAGCTAACAAGTCTAACACATTGAATTTTCATCCTATAAACATTAATTATGTGTTAAATTCTTCGTTTTGAACTGATGCATGCAATGACCCTCTAGAGTTATATGCAAATTACAAGAAAAGAAGTTATTAAGAAAAGTGTTATAAATTACCACAAAAAAAGGATTTTTTTCGATTAACTTACACTTGGACATTTAAAAAAAAACCTTGTAGATTTACACTAGATGTTACAGGTTCATGGCACAGATATATATTGAAATAACATCTGTAAAAAATTTATGTAAAACTTTTTATACTAGAACTGTTGGCGTAAACCCCTTTTTTTAGGTGAAAAACACGGTTTAAAAATAAATCAATTATATTTAAGTAAAAAAAAGTGTCTAAAAAGCATTGTTCATTATATTTGAAAACACTATGCCAAATTTGGAAAAGATTAAAATAATAGTAAAAATTTTAGAATTTGGGGTATTCGCCTACCTTAACAGCAATATATATATGTATTTATTTGGGAGTTTCATTAAATTTAAATTAGGTCTTTTATGGGGGTCGGATGTGTGTTTGGGTAAAACATTGCCATTTTCTGTTATTCCTATATTTTTATTCTGCTTATTTTTAGCTTTTATTTAAGACCAGGATTATCGATTTCTGTTTCGTGGCTTTCTTTTTATAAGCTTTTTTAAGAAACTTTTAGCCTCAGTTCTTACCTAAACCAAACTTTTCTTTTGTGTTTCCTGAAATATTAGGGTTTTCAACAGTTAGGAACATTTTTCTCGGGAACTGCAATTTAAAAGATATCAACATATTTTGTTTTGTTATTTCTTCCTCATTATTAGCTCTTTGCTTTAAACTGAGGAATTGCAAATATATCTGCTCCAAAAAAAATTATATAACTTTAAATTTGATTTTTTGTGTGTTTTAATCCGATCTTTATCAAAGTAACTTATTTTCGAAAACAAAAACAGCAGAAAACCCACTATCAAGTATTCCGATGATGCCCCTAGATAACACAATCGGTGTTAGGTGATTCTGTCTTGGTGATTCTTGAATGAACTCTTATTCCAAGAGCGAGTAAACATATTTAAAGTATTTACCGCAATTTGTCTTCCCATCCATGTGCAGAATAACCGTTATTATAAAAGTACAGTTGTCCTTTGTATTCGCTTTTCTTTTATAAGTTGTTAGCATTGTTTTTTTTTTTTAAAAGCCCAAGATCGCGGGTTCGAGCCCCGACTGAGTCGCCCGTTTTTTTCTGGATAGGAAAATCTTGGGCACGCATATGTCATATGATTATGTGGCATGTAAAAGATCCATGGAGATGGAGATCCTATTTGCGGCTTGGGTTCTCTGAGGCGAATCGCATTATGGTTTTAATTTTTTAAATCAATACTTATTTTTGGAGATCTTTTTTTCTAAAAGAAATAGGGGGGGGCGGGTCTAAGAGAACATTTTGAAAGTTCGTAAATGTTTTTCTTTTTTTTTTTTGTGAATAAAGAAATATAGTAACTTAAAAACAGAAACGTGGCAAAAAAAACTGGTAATTTCCCTCTTTTACACCCATATCTCTCATAACCTTTCGACCTGCATCTTGAGGACTCTCTGCGAACTTTGAACTTTCTTGAGAGATGCTCTCTAATCATAGATCATCACAGCTTCTTACTCCAGTTCAAGTCCCTTGCACGACTTCAACAGAAAATTTAATTTGCTGAACAATGTTTCGATCGGTTTTTCTGCTTGGTTTGTTGGTCGTCATCGTCCAAGGCTATGCACAACACCAAGGTAAGTTATGCGTACCAACACTCTAAAAAATTAATGCTCAAAACCGACGAAATTTTCCTCATTTTTGACGATTCCGTTACTGTCAAATGCTCCGAGTTTTCGTTTCCTCAAAGTGAGGAAATTTGAATCGTCATTTTTAGAAGGATTTGAATGTCGTCTAATCTAAAGAAATATTTCGTCATTTTTGAGCATGTGAGTACAACAATGAGATTCAATTTCCTCAAAATCAAGATACAGAATCGTCAAATCACGATCGTAAAAGTGAGGATTCGCGTTTACTTAAAAGTCACGTGATAGTTTGACGAAACAATCCTCAAAATTAACGAAATGAGGCTTGAGGATTCATGAATCGTCAAAAATGAAAGTGAATAGGGGAGATCTGTGTACCTAGGGCCACCATGTACCTAGGGCCACCCTACCGTATTTAAATAATATTTTGTTCTAAGTTTTATAATTAGGGGTGGAGAGTGGCAACACCAACTTTTATTTTGGCAGCCACTTTTAAACTTTGGTGGAGAAGGCTTTGGAAACTTATAAATGAAAAACAGTTTTGTATGCCCTAAAGTAAAATTCTGAAGCTCATCAATTTTGTTGTTTGACAAAGGCAAGTTAAGTTTTTTCAGTTGAGTTCTAGTGTATAATTTTATTTGTAATATTGGGTTCTAAATGAGATAATTAATAAGTCTCACCTCCATGTAGAATTTTCTGTGGATGACATTTTATATAAATTTATCAAATCGTGTACCTAGGGCCACATAGTTGCATTGTACCTAGGTCCATGGCCCTAGGTACAACTAGGTCCAAGAGAGGTGGCAGAAAACCATTCAGATGCAGAATTCTGACAGACACTCCAGAAAAGAAAGAAATTGAAGAACAACTTGCGAATAGAGAAGACAAAAAAAAAAAAATTGTGAAAAAAAACCTGTAATTGAAATTGAGGAAACGTCATCCGAAGAATTATCAGACATTGTACAGTGTTCTAATTCCAGTTCAACTTATCAAGTTCTATAGTTGTTACTATGAGTGATTCTTGTTTGAGAAGGAAGATTTTTGTTTAACAAAGTTACAAGGCAAAAAATCAGAAAATTTTTATGTGGCTGAAATAATAGATGTTGCGGGGGAACGCTATAGCATTAAATATCTAAAAAATATTGCACAATCAAATAAATGTATCTATGATAAAGATAAAATCTATGAAATTGATAACAGCATTATAGTGTTTAAATTACTCAAACCACAATCTGTTGGTGCTTCAGAGCGGCAATGTGTGCAGCTCACTTTTGGAACCAGTTTTTTAAATTATGATGTAAAATGAAAATTCTTGTAATTCATTAATAATTTGGACTGTTGCAATTTAAATAACTGTATGGAAAATGAATGTAATGCCTGTTATCCTTTCTTTTATAAAATTCCTGTATGTATATATGTGTTTTTTATTCACTAGAAATAAAAACCTGAGTTTATAAGGACTGGCCCTAGGTACACAAGCTACTGGCCCTAGGTACATTGATGTCTTGTACCTGGGGCCATTCATGAAGTTTTTTTTTAAAACTCATATTTAAAAGAATATATTATTTTAAGTATTTTTGTTAATGCCAAATGGATAGTAATTAGTGTAATGATGTGTGCATACTAAAATTTTACATTTTAAAATAATTTAGTGGCTTTCTTTTTGAGAATCGAAAAATCCGGCCCTAGGTACACAGGTCTCCCCTATCACATCAAATATTTGAAAATAATTTGAAAAGACATCTAACAAAAAAAATCAATCGCCGATTAGGTGCTGGGGAGCCCAGTCAGTTAGACACTCGCCTAGCATGCGAAAGGTCCCAGGTCCGGACATCGCCAAAATAACTGCCGACCTATAAACGGCCCGTGCAGCCAAAAATGTCTGACGAATAATACCCCGTGTAAGGGAGTGCACGTTAAATATCCTTCAAATTCCTAACGCTGCGTACGATGTCGCCCCCCTGAACGGTTGCGTTGGGTACCTGTTCAGGTGTCGGCTCGTCACTTGACTGGGGTTCTAAAATACGACGTGAATTCGTCAAAATTTAGAGTTGATGTATTGTTTCTTAATTTTGTGCATTAGTCATTATAAGCACGGTCGGCAAGAAAATTAGATGTGGGAAAATAAAGCTTTTTACTTACAATTTTCTAAATAAACAGAATATAAAACAAACGAGGACCACAGTGCTGAAAAATTTATGTAGGAAAAATTAAGCTACAAAATAACAAAAAATTAACACAAAGAAAAAGTTAACGGCACTCACAAATGAAGAGTACAGGGGAAGGACCGCTTTATTTCGTAGAAGGCTTTCCTTAATAGCCTCTTTGGGGTTGATAGCGAGAAATCGCCTAAACTGGCGTAAAAAACCGGTTACTCGCTTTGCTTATCTTTCGAGGCAACCCTGATTCACGCCAGAGATCAGTGGATGCGATTCACACGTTTATACCGCGCATGAAGAACCGAAAGAAAAACCGGTTTCCGGTAGCCAATGCCCGCCATGCAGCCGAAATTACGGAAATACTCCAAAAAATCAAGCAGTTTTTCCCCTGTACTCTTCAAATGAGTAGCTGTAATGGGTTAATTCACATCCTGCTTCTTTATTTACTTGAAATAACTAAATAAGTTGCAAAAAAAATCTTGAGTTTAAGAATTGATTTCCTTGGCGCAAACCCTCTTATTATTGCGTTTTTAAACAACTTCTTTATTATCATTTATCTTAATTAGTTTTTTAAAATCAACACACATCATCGAAGTTTTTTACATTCAGATGCTTCTAGTTTACGCAACTTAGATAGTCAGATGTAGCCATGTTTCCTTGACTTAAGGTTGTCAATATTGTTCTTTAGTTAGATGCAAGATTTTATCATGGTTGAGTCCTGTCTATTAACACATTCGCTGCCACCAAATCATCGATTGAGGCTTCATCGATAGAGGCTGATGAAGTAGAAGAACATCCTGTTTTTAAAAACATGTTCGTTACAATGGAAAGGAACGAACTATTCTTCATTTTCGAACAAGTACAAATCTTAGTTCGATGTCGCAAAATTGCAAGGTTAGGTTCAATTAACGTCGTTAACTAAAGCTGCACGACAGCTAGTCCTAAAAATACGAGGAAGTGTTCCTGACGAAAGATTACACTTCGCAATAACACAAAAACTGCATGAGAATTAAAATATATATATGGAAATTCATCAGTCATATCTGGGATTACTAGGCGGATGGTTGGTACATAAATATGTTCAGGCTTGTGTACTTGGTCAAGGACCCGCATTACTAGGTGTCAATTAAATATCACACAAAAGCATAGATGAAAGAGCTAGATCGTGTAGTTTGTGTAAATACTAGACCATCATGCTTATAAAGTTTACAAACGAACTTGAACTCATAAGAACGGTTGGTGAAATGGTACTATGAATTTCATAAGAATGAGCTGTTATCGGGGAATCGGAACCACGCGACTACTTAAGGAGTCAGTGGCATCCAACGTGTTAAAAAACTTTCTTTAAATTCGGCTTCTGTGGATGAATGTATAAATTTTGGTGGCAGTGAATGTGTTAACTTCCCTACATAATTATGGCTGTATTATATTTGTCGCATATAGGTCAAAGATACACTTCGCAATAACACAAAAACTGCACAAGCTTCATCACACACTTCTAAACACACATACACACTTCTAAAATCTATGTATGGAAATCAATCAGTCACATATGGGATTACTAGGTGGTTGGTAGGTAGAGATATATATTTTCAGGCTTGTGTGCTTGGTCAGAGACGCGCATTACTAGGGGTGTCAATTAAATATCACACAAAAGGATAGATGAAAGAGCTAGATCGTGTAGTTTGTGCAACCACTAGACCATCATGCTTATCAAGTTTACAAACTAACTTGGACTCATAAGAACTGTTGGCAAAATTGCACAATGAATTTCATTAGAATGCGCTGTTATCGATGAATCGGAACCACGCGACTCCCTAAGGAGTCAGTGGCACGCAACGTGTTAATGAGGAAATAATAGGGGTAGTCGGATCACCAAACTTCATTGTCTTCTCTTCATTGTTTTATTTCAATTCAACGTAAAAAATAATTTTATGAGCCCAATTATTCCGGTTGTCTATTGAATGTATTTACAAATTGTTTTCATCTGATAAATGCATCTCGCTTACAGTACTCTAAGATATTCCGCGCTTTGAAATTGGTGATAATAATATATTTTTTAATTTTCAATAAATAATTTTGCAAAGAAATATTCCGTTAAATTTCAAAAATTGTATTTTTGAGCCTCATTGTAAGTCAGCAATTATTTCATATAAAAAGCCCTTTATAAAATTATTAAATACAACCGGAGAAATTTGGTTTAGAATTTTTTTTCGTTGGATTAACACGACAAGAGGACTTCGGTTTAGACACCCAGCATACCACTCCCATTCTTCTTAAGGTTGCTAACATTGTCCACTTCATCAAATGCAAGATTTTGTCATGGTTGATTTCTGTATATTACTAAAACCAGGGCTCCAAAAACCTCACGTCCTCGGCGATCAAAAATTCCCTGCGGACAACTAATTTCTCAAATCCGACGTCCTCGTGGACGGCCATTTCCCCGCTAATGTTTATGATGCAGTTTTGATTTTTGTTATCTTACAAGAGTCTAGAGAGTATTAGGTTGCTATTAATAACCTAGTATTTCTTTTATTATTGTACAATCATAATGTTATCCTATTATGACAAATGACAGTGATTGCGCCCTCTAGAAGGGAGAGTGTAGGCTTTATAGCCCATTACCCGGCTCGCCAGAAGAGACAGTCACAAGAGACACACAAAGAAGGACGACACCAACACATAGACAAATAACAACATTTATTGACAAGCACAAACATCCATGCCTTCACCGGGATTCGAACCCGAGCCCAGCAGCTCCAGAGTCTAGAACACTAACCACTGCGCCGACGGGCCGGCTGGGTTACTATTAATAACCTAGTATTTCTTTTATCTCTATATAATATAAAATTGTAATTGTCGGACGCCTGAAAGCCACGTGACTTACACGGCTTCAGCCAATCAGAAACGTCAGAAACGCTGAAAGTATAAGTATGGCGGTGTGCTTGTTTTGTGCCGGGGCTGCTTCAGGTTGCGTCTCATGGCTGTGGTAAAGATCGTTGCTTAGCGCTAGAGCTACGTGATGCCCTGGAGCAGTCCCACGGAAACTAGCTTACTTTTCAACTGTTGGCATCGGTCTTGAGTTTCCGACCGCGCATCGTAAAAACAGCCGAAGCCGATGCATCTTCCCTTTTTCGTCTTGCGCACTCTCCCCGCTGGTCGGGACCTTTTAACTAAAATATCTTAGCCTTGCACGTTTGTTTGCAGAGCAAACAAAGAGGAATTGCATAGCAATACTCGGGGGTTGGTTAGCGAAAGCGAGCAGGGGGCTTTGCCCCCTAGTTATTGTATAAAATGTAATCCTATTAAGTACAAATTAATTGTGCATTTTATATAAATGTTTCTAATAAATAAGAGAAAATGATATGACAAATGACAGTGAATGTGCCCTCTAGAAGGGAGAGTGTAGGCTTTATAGCCCATTATACCCAGCTCGCCAGAAGAGACAGTCACAAGAGACACACAAAGAAGGACGACACAAACACATAGACAAATAACAACATTTATTGACAAGCACAAACATCCTTGCCTTTACCGGGATTCGAACCCGAGCCCAGCAGCTCCAAAGACTAGTACACTAACCATTGTGCCAGTGGGCCGGCAGAGAAAATGATATATATTTCTTTATTAAGAAGAGTTTAATTAGAGTTTGCTTAAATTAGAGTTTGACGAGAGAGTTTAATTAGAGAAGATTTTAAGAGTTTAATTCGAGAGGGCTTATAATTAGAGTTCGACGGGTTAGTTTCAAGGAATGACGCGTACATTATTGGACAAGCTGTCCTCGAGGACTGGTAAAAATTCTGAGATTTTTCAAGCCCTGACTAAAACTGATCATTTAATTGACCAGACCAAAATATGAACATCGTTCACTTCGTCAAATGCAAGATTTTGTCATGGTTGATTCCTATATATTACTATACATTCCTTGCCAACCTAAGTTGGGTAAATAAAAATATGCTATGGAGAAGATCTTTCTGCGGATGCTAAGAGTTCCATAAATAATTTGGGAATCCATCCAGAAAACATGTTTAAAACATTAATTTCGTTTAATGTCTAACAGATTTGAATATTATTTGAGAAAATTTGGCAATTTTTTCGGAATAAAAAGTGTTTTTTGGTTAAATTGTATTCAGATCATTTTGTATGTAAATATTTGCCTTACAAGAGTTTCCAGCTAACGGACCAACCGTTCTTTTCCCTCTTCCTTTTACTCTTTGTTGTTACCCAAGATAGGTAGGCACGGAATGTAAAACCAATTATTCAATTGACCAAACTAAAATAACTCCTTCACAGTCCAGATGCCAGAGGCGAGCGCCCTCCTCGACCAAGACGAGGGCCTGTTCTCTCAGGTGCAAGAACTCCAGAAGAACGTGACAGAAATCTGGACATACATCCACACCCTGAGGAATGCTGTCACAGAACACCTCAACCACCTGCGCCAGCACCAGGTGGAGTTGGAGTCCACGGTTCATCGACTAGAACGCGCTGGTACGTTTGGAAGATCGTTTGAAATACTTACACTCTTAAAACAAACGAGTGAAATCCACTCCAGTAGGAGAAGTGCATTTTCGACACTGGAAAGGAGTGAATATTAAATCAGACTGCGTTAAAATCACTCGCTTGGAGTGATCCTGTCGGAGGTTTAACACACAAAGGATCCACTCCAAGAGGAGAAGTGCATTTTCCAGACTGGAGGAGTGAAAATTAACTCAGACTGAGTTAAAATCTCTCGTTCGTTTTAACAGTGTACTTTTACCATTACACATTTTCATTAGCAGGAATTGGCCTCGTTATTTTAAGTAGAAGTTTTAATAAATCAGTAGAGTTAGTATATTACTTTTCAGAGTGCTAGACTAGTTCATACGTTAAGAAAAACAATCTTTCAACTTATTTTTAACTTTTCTGGAGCTATCTTTGTAATAACTTATAGAAGGTAATCGTAGAAGTATATTTCATTTATATTGTGATTAAACCGAAGTATTTGACCAGACCATCCTTAATTCATTTTACCATCAGAATCAGATTAGGGTATATATGTATTTCAATTTCAATTGATTTTTAGTCACAACAGGATGTCAACAATTATGCATCACTTTTTGTATTTGAAATTCCAATAAATTAATTAATAATTTCACAGTACTTATTTGCAGAATATTATTAATTCTTAAGAAAAATATCGAAATTAGATGGTGTCATATGTTAGTGTACGTAACCCTGGGATAAATTTCTTTTATTGTGTAAGTAGGACTGTAAATGACAGTGACTGTTACAAACCATTTTACTTGTCATATAAAAATGTGACAAATACCCACTTCTGAAATACTTACTTAAGCCATTATAAACCATTATGTATCTTCATTGGCAGAAATTGGCTTCGGTAGGGTAATATTTCAAAGTAGCAGTTTCAAAAAAGCAACGAAAAACACTCACAATCTTAATTGAAGAGCTTAGTGGAAGAACGTGCTAAGTGACAAAATAAGGTGAAAACGAGAAAAATAGTTTAAAAGTTTTTAGTTTGCACTCAGATCTGTTAAAAACGGTACTTAAAACCTCAAAAAAAATTACCAAACTTAAAAGTTTCTGAAAAAGGGGAAACTTTGTTATCGTTAAAGAAGTTAGTAATATACTCCAATGACACAAAAATCTCTATTTTTTCAAAAATGTCACTTAGCACGTTTTTCCACTAAGTTCTTCAATTGATATTCATTCCATTCATCTCTATCCAGGCCAAAGCGGAACCCATGCCTCTCACACAGACGACCACCACAGTGGCGAGCACGGCCATTCCCACAGTGGCGAGCATCACTCCCACAGTGGCGAGCACGGGCATTCTCACAGTGGCGAGCACGGGCATTCTCACAGTGGCGAGCACTCGTCGCACGGTCATGATCACCAGCACTCGCACAGCGGCGAGCAGCATTCGCACAGTGGCGGAGATGATCACCATCACGAATCTCACTCGCATTCGCACGGCAGTGAGGATTCGCACTCGTCCCACACAGACGGAGATCACCAGCATATGTAAGCATATATGATTGATTATTATTTATTTAGCCATCGCATTTTCATGCATCCGATTGGTATTAGTCACACACGCTATGTCAAGGAATAAATCTCGACGCATACAGAGTAGGATTTAAAGACCCAGGCCCTAGGCATTTGACATTTTGGGTCCTCCACCATCTCGAAGTTATTTTGGAAATTTAGCAAATGAAATACACAAGAACAGAACATATAACTTTTAATAGATTTTAATAAACATCAGAATAATACAATATGTTACTATCCTACAAAATTTATAAAATCACACAAATTTCTGATTTATAGGCGGTTTTATCTTTTTAAGGGCCCCCTTCCCGACTGGGCCCCTAGGCCTGGCCTTGTAGGCCTAGGCCGAAATCCGGCACTGAATGCATATCCTAATTGTATACACAAAATTATAATAAAAACAAACATACATGCAGTTATATAATAGTCCTGATTAAAAATATCATGGGAAATATTTGGAAAGCAGCACACTACAGCAACAACCACCATTACAACAGTGGCGAGCAACACTCCCACAGTGGCGAGTACGGGCATTCTCACAGTGGCGAGCACTCATCGCGCGGTGATGATCACCAGCACTCGCACAGCGGCGAGCAGCATTCGCACAGTGGCGGAGATGATCACCATCACGAATCTCACTCGCACTCGCATTCGCACGGCAGTGAAGATTCGCACTCGTCCCACACAGACGGAGATCACCAGCACATGTAAGCATATGTATGATTGATTATTACAATATTAATTTAGCCTTTGCATGCTCATGCATCAGATTGCTATAAGTTACACACGCTCTGTCAAGGAATAAATCTCGATGCATACACAGTCGGATTTAAAGACCCAGGGCCCCTAGGCACTTGGACATTTGGAGTCCTCCACCATCTCGAAGCTATTTTGGAAATTTAGAATTGAATACACTGGAACTGAACATAGAATTTTTTATTGACTTTAAACATCAGAATAATACAATAGGTTACTATTCTACAAAAATTTTAAAATCACACAATTTTCTAATTTTTATGCGGTTTTATCTTTTCAAGGGCCCCCTTCCGCCTTGCAGGCCTAGGCCGAAATCAGGCACTGGATGTATATCCCCTACGAATTGTATGCACACAATTATAATTAAAACCAACATACGCAGTAAATAATTGTCCTGATCAAAAATATCGTGGGAAATATTTGAAAGCAGCACACTACAGCAACAACCACCATTACTACATTGGCGAGCAACACTCCCACCGTGGCGAGCACTCATCGCACGGTGATGATCACCAGCACTTGCACGTGAGCAGCATTCGCACAGTGGGCGGAGATAATCACCATCACGAATCTTTCGCACTCGTCCCACACTGATGGAGATCACCAGCACTTATTGTAAGCATATGAATGAATCTAACGACGACGGTCCTCGCATGATCATGCATTTCCTTTGCATTCTACCGTTAAGTCAAGCACGCTCTCTGGCTATCAATTAATCTCGATGAATATCCATGGCCTATTTCTCTGATTCACCATCACACTATAATGGCAAATTGGAGGAATTTATTTTACAGAGTTCTATTCATTATCGAGAGTGATGACTGAATCTAAGTTATTTTGCATTGTATATTACATCTTTTCAAACAATCTCTCTCTATTGAATAATTAAACAATATATTTCTTTACCAAAGTTAATTTGTAGTCCATCCTATTTCAATTAAACGGTATGAGCGTTGCTGTTTCCTTTTTTCCCCACCCTACTTGGATTGAAAAGCTATTGATTTAAACCTCCCAGCAGTGTCTCAAACAGAAGTTAGAGCAGCAACGCTCATGCCGTTTTCTGGAAATCCAAGGGAAAGGGAAGAAGGCGTTTTTGAATTTTACGTTGTAATCAGATGCATCGTAATTCCTCAAACAGGGACCACCACGAGAGTGAAGACCTCCAACAGAGCCACCAAGGAGCTGACCCCTTGCCAGAACCCCTGATAGTTCCAGTTAACCGACAGAGTCATACCCACCACCACCCACTCCCATCGTCTGTGTCTTCCACCCCCAAGCCACTTGGAATGCAGTTGATGACGGAACAGGGACATCATCACCATCACCATCACCATGATCATCAAGTTCCTCAAGCTATGTCTAGTGTGAGGAACCTTACAAGAGCGTCGGTGGTGATGCCGAAATGTGAGGATAATTTTATTAAATTTTTTTTTAAAAAATATTGTTGGTTAGTGGACATATATTTTCAGGCTAATGTGCTTAGTCAGAGACCCGCTGATTAACCTTCGTCGAGTAAGACAGACACAACACGCACACACACATACGCGACAGATGGTGCTATCTATCTCGCACCACCTCCACAATTTAGACATGTCCCTGAAGGGGAGGGAAATAGTCTCCAGGGACCTGTACCCATGGGAAACTGCGCAATGACCACCCACAGGACTTTCGAACCCAACGGATTTAACGAGCACGTACTCCGCATATACTCGACAAACACAAACACCCATGCCTGAACGGGATTCGGACCCGGACTCAGAGGCACCAAAGGCTAGCATCCTATAACCATTGCGCCGCCGGGTCAGCAAAAATATCGTTATAAGGTATGTCAACCGTGAAGAGCGAAAATATGATTGTTATACATTAATTAATATAATTTATGGGTATATTGGAAATAAAAAGAAAATGACCTTTCGCAATGAAATGCTTAATTTATAAATTTGTGAAATTTTAAATACAAGTATGAAGTGCGTGTATAAAGACGCAGTAAAATATAAATTGACTTTTGATCTCGTTTTACAGATTCGGAATACGCGCTGTATGACTTCGCAGTGTGCAACGTGCAAGCGAACCGAGCCATTCCGGAATCGCAGCAACAGAACGTCATGGGACAAGTCACACTCTGGCAAAAGGTACGGAAAAGCTCTGACTCTAGTCGGTTTATGTGGGTGAAAAATCATGCGTTCAGAAATATTGTAGCTCATTACATTTGGTGTGGCGTCACGTAAAATACCAAATTATATGCTTATTAAGATAAGCAAATTTGACGTATTTTTGGAAAGGGCTTTTTTTTTCAATTGCCTTTAATGATCTGGTTGTGGGAAAGGAAGCATAATGCTTGACGTAAGTATAGAGTCACTTGGCATGACCGTTCTAGTTAAGACAAAATTAGCTGCCTGGATATTTTTTTGTGCGATTCAAGAGGACGTGTGACGTAACTATAACATTGTTTGTTTTGTCCATTGCTTTTGGACGACTGTTTACTGCCTCGTCTACAATGACGTTATAGTTACTTCATTGTAGAACGTGTGACGTAACTATAACATCATATTGTAGTCGTTACGTCCATTGTTTCTGGACGCGTTAATTTTTAAGGAATTTGTGCTCCAAGCTTTTGCTATGTTGACGTTGAATTAGTGTCCCACTCAATTCTCAAAAACTTTCGTAGCAACTATCCTCGCGAACTTCTCAACCATGTTCACGTGACAATATATGCTAATAGGTAGAATAGTATGGTATGGTACATATATATTCCAGCTTGTGTGCTTGTTGTTTAGATAGAACCGCTTATAAGCTTTCTTTAAGTGGGACAGACACAGAAAGAATATTAAGAGTCACAACGAAAGGAATAACATATAGACAAATAACAACATTTATTGACGTTCACAAACATCCATGCCTGATGGGGATTCGAACCCGACCCCAACAGCTCCAAAGGCTAGCGTCCTAACGATTGCGCCACCTGGGCGGTAATAGGCAGAATATAATTTCTTCTTTCTGTTCCAACAGAAATCGGGCGGCCCCTTGAACGTCCACGTCCGTCTTCAGGGCTTCTCCATGGGCGACCACCACGGGGCGCACCAGGCCATTCAGACCCTCCAGAACCCCCATGGCGCCCTACACCAGGCTCATTCGGAAGACAACGAGGAAGCCCCGGCAAAAGGTACGGGACAAACAAAATATTCCGTAAAATTGCTGTAAATCCCAAAAAATTGTACTCTACAAAAAATATTTTTTATAAATTTGCTGTAAATCCCGCCAAAAGGTACACTATAAGCAAAATATTCAGTAACTTTGCATTAAATCCCGGCAAAGGATATGCAACAAACCACATGTTTCGTAAAATTGGCGTAAATTCCGACAAAAGGTACACTTTAAACAAAATATTCTGTAACTTTTCTGTAAATCCATATAACTGAAGATTTTTGTTATGACAGTCATGAGCGAAAAAATAATGCCGCTCGAAGTTCCGTTGGGTGCAGGGCCCGATTTCTAAATAGGCTAAGTAGGCTGTAGCCTAGAGCGGCATATTTTTGGGGTGGCAAATTTTGCATCCAATTAAAGCAAATTCGGCATAAAAATTATTATAGAGATACTAATATTTTTAAAGAACGAAAGCAAATAATATACATTAATACGTAAATCGTAAACGTGTACTAATATTTAGTAGTTAACATTGTAGCTGCGCAGACAATTGCACTCTCTTCCCCCTGATTTGGAAGTTAAAAGACAAATATTAGAACAGTTTTAAAAAATATCACCTATTATTTCACGCTCGATTAAGAGTAAACATAGATGATTCTAATATGTAGAAAGAATAAAAGTAGTCAAGAAAACTATATCTGGCGGCAAATCGACCGTAGTCTACAGGCGGCAAATCTTTAAATCCGGCTCTGGTTGGGTGCCCGGTCATGCTACGACCTCGTCACTTGACCAAGGTTCTAAATTACGAGGCGTATTATGCTGTGTTAAAGATATAATAGAGACTAGAAATAGGCAGCAGGATATGTTTACATTACATTTCATATTTTCACGCTTCTTTTACAGGCCACAAACATGGATTCCATGTACACACAAATGGAGACCTCAGTAACGGATGCCAGTCCACTGGACCTCACTATAATCCCAAGTCGGTCAACCACGGTGGACCTGATGCTCTTGTCCGGTGAGTGGTAGAATTTGATTTAAAGACCTATAATGCTCAGTTTCGATTTGGCGATTTGCGGTACGTTGCCAAGCAGCGAAACTGTCCGAATGTGGTAAACATTCAACTTCATATAACTTGATAGGTAGAGTAACCCTACGTTACATTTATAAGCTCGCCAATAAACGTCACTGCACCAAGATTAATGATACGTTTGGCGAAAATGATGAGCGAAATATCTCGGGGTAGAATGTGTTTGTAATTTTGTTCACTAGATGGCAGCACTACATTGGATTTAAGGTTACAGTTCCGAGTTGAAATTACTTGGGAATTCTGTTTGTTAATGGTACAATTGGCGTTATGGGAATACATATGTTCAAACTTTTTATTTTTATTTCAAAAGAATCCTTTTCAGTAAAACTTAGCCAAGGAAGGTTATGAGATCGAAATAGCACAAATCCCAGAGTTTTAAAATTTATCAAAGTTTATTTTAAATATTTGTAACTTAGGTCTGAAAAAATTGCATGGTGTAAGCAATGTAGGAAAAGATATCATTCATATACAATGCTGAAAAATATTATAGGTAGAAGGTGTTGTATAATTGAAGGGTGCAAGAATAGTTTTGAAATATTTTTTCAAGAAAGAGTATATATTTTCAATAAAGAGTTATAGACTCGAGAAAATATTAAAATCTGATTAGCGGAACTCATGCATCGGTGACTCACGCATCGGTGACTCATGCTGTTGAATCGGTGAGCTCCTAAACTACTTGCAGGGTTCCCACGGTCCTTGAAAACCTTGAAAAGTGCTTGAAAAAAATGCTTAGATTTTCAAGGTATTGAAAGTGCTTGAAAAACATTATCAACCTTGAAAAGTCCTTAATTTTTTTTTGCTTAGAGTTAACTTGGTTAAGTTTTCATTAATTGTGTCGTCAAATCTAAACAGAAGGCAGAGCAAGTAATTTTAGATGAATTTTTAAATAACTAATGGATTACTTTATAACACATATTTAAGTTCATTTGAAACTTAAAAATCTCTTATTCGTTTTCTAAATAATTTTTTTAAACTATCGTGAGTTGCATGTTCGAGTATACAGTCCTTGAAAATGGACAAATATATGCTTGAAAAGTCCATAAATAGTCCGTAATTGTTTTAAAACTAAGTGTGGCAGCCTTGTACTTGAGTCACATACTCGTCAAGGTGTAGGTATATCTGACAAGACTGATCATGCTATTTAGCAATGGGTGAAAAAACTACGTCACTCAGTGACTCATGTTATTTTTGAGTTCATTGCACGTCATATCATGTAATGACGTCATCAACTATGGTACTATTTATCATACTAACGTGGTTCTTGCCTCAATACTCATATTCCCTGTCTAGTTTAGTTTAGTTTAAATTATTGTCGCACTAGAGCTACACGAGGGCTATTGGCGACGGGCTTCGTATTTTCAAACCACAGTTATGTCACGAGCCGACACCTGAGTTTGCACCCAACGCATCCGTTTAGGGAGACAGAATGCGCAGCATTAAGACTTGACTTTGAAAGCTTTTTTACGTGCACCGGGGTTTTTTAATATTTAACCTCCACATGGGGCATTATTCGTCGGAAATTTTTGGCTGCACGGGGGGTTTATAGGTCAACAGTTATTTTGGCGATGCCCGGACCTTAACCTAGGACATTGTGCATGCTAGGTGAATCCCTAACCGGCTGGGCTCCCCAGCCCCTTGTATTTAAGCTTGTTTTTATCGCAAACGAATTTCCGTATTTTCATTTTCGCACTGGCTTATAGATACCTTAGATTATAAATTGTAAGATTTATAGACGCAGAACAGATAAATACTGTATTGTTGCGTCAATATCTGTACTATGATTTATTTAAACAAAAGATGATAATTTAATATTGCGTGTTGCTCACGCTTTTTGAAAAACATAATGGGGTGTTTCACGTCTTGGGTGGCAACAGCTCCATGGTCTTGTTTTTATTATTTGGAATAACTTTTGTTTTGGTATTCGAAAGTGAGTTTACTAAGAATAATTTAGTTATTAAAAAAAAAATTTAAAGCCAACTTCTTGCTGTGCTGGTTTTTTTTTCAAATCATTTATTTAAGTGAGTTTTACGTAAAAAGAAAAGTTAAATGTTGACGAAGCAGAAACAGACGAAAAGTACATTCATTTTTAGAATAAAGTCAAAACAATCAATGAAATCTTAGTACGGAGAAAAAAGAAATCAGGAGCATTACATCAGCTGGAACGTTCAGATTCTATTGAATCTTATTCCCTGCAAACACAAAACAGTTGGCTCAACTACGCAAATCTATATATAACGCAATTTATCATCGTGTAATAAACAGCAAAACTCTAAATTATCCATACTAAGGGAGAATGAGAGCGCTGGACCGCGGGTCTCCAAGCTCAAGTGCCTCAGTGTTAATCCAAAGGGAAAAAACATTTTCTTTGCCACATTTCTCCTGTTGTATTGAATATTTTTACAAAAGTTTTTTAAATAATAAATGTATAGCTTACACTCTTAAAACGAACGAGCGATTTTAACTCAGTCTGATTAATTTTCACTCCTCCAGTCTGGAAAATGCACTTCTCCTATAGGAGTGGATCCTTTGGGTGTTAAACCTCCGACAGGATCACTCCAAACGAGTGATTTAAAATCAGTCTGAGTTAATATTCATTCCTTTCCAGTGTCGAAAATGCACTTCTCCAACTGGAGTGGATTTCACTCTTTTGTTTTAAGAGTGTACAGGTCACTATCTTCCCACTTTTTTAAATTGCTTCGAATATTTTGTGTAAAATTATTTATTGAAATTTTTTAAAAAAAACTATTCGAACCAATTTCAAAAAGTGGGGAGGTCGAGACCTGTAAGTTAGCTACATTTATCACATGAAAAAATCCGCTTGTAAAAATATTCAATACAGCCGGAGAAATGTAGCAGAGAATATAGTTTTTTCCCTTTGGATTACCACTGAGGCACTTGAGTTTGGAGACTATCTGTCCGACACGCCCATTCCCCCTTGATATGAAGTATCAAAACAAAATATTAATTTATTAATAATAATAATTTGGGGGAATAAAATCAATAAAGAAACTATAAATAAAATACAAAAAACAAATCATATTAGCTGCTTAGGGGAACATTCCCGTTCAAGCAGCCTAGAAATTTAAATTAAGTAAGTTTTAACAAATTACAAATAATAATTAATAACAAATAATAATCTTTTTAAGTTACTTATGCTTCGTGTATACAAAATTAAAAATATATGTCTATGTCGTCAATAAGTATAATAAATTTAAAGAGAGAGCGCTTAAAAGTTGAGTATGTGTCAATATTTTGAATAGAGATTGGTAAACTATTAAAGAATTCAGGAGCTAAGTAATAAAAATGTTTTCTAAAGATTTCTTTATTAAATTTAGGAATGATGTAAATTTCTTGGGGTCTTCTTGAAGAGATTATATCCTTAAATTCACAAATATCTTAATTGCGACGTAAATAAAGAAGCGACGTAAAATTGCATGTTGCTCACACCTTCGAATGCTATAAATGCATTGAATCCTCTTTTCCAAACACAAATTATATAGCTATAAACTACGCAAATCTATACATAACACATTTTATCACCAGGTAAGCTAGGAATTACGTAGGGTAACAACAGAGTCCCTTGACATCCAATAGGCATGCTAAGTAAATAATGCCATCTGATAAGCTATGTAAAATCGTATCAGTTTGTTTATCTCTGTTTTGGTGTATGCATTGTTGTTTTCGACAGAAGAACAGATAAAATTTCGGATCTTACCTCAGGTGTGGATATGAAGTATAATATCATTTACTTTATTTTTTTATTTGTTAAATGATACGCGCGTATAATTTTTTTAAAAGTTTCCAATTGGATAAGTGAGTGCTGAAAAAAAAACCTTCAGTCACAATTTTCAAATTTTTCAAGACAGAAGAAAAACGTCTTAACTCCGCAAAATTTTCAAACATTTAAGGGGGCCGGAGCCCTCCATTAGAGCCCGTTTTAAAATGACCATTTTTTTATTGAAATTTTTACTAGTTATTATATATAAATGAATATTTAACTATACTTTACTGGAGGCTTTTTAAAAATTATTGTTTAGTTTTTAAAATTATAAATTTTTAAGTGAAACTGCATATTTTTACCAAAAAAACCATTAAAAATATTAAAAAAGAAAAAAAGTAAGATAGTTTTACTCAAATCCCTCCAGAGAATTTTAGACACTAACTCCTTAAATACGTATAAAAAAAATACAGACATCAAAAGCATTTTTCAGTTAGCAGAAGCAATTAAGAGCTACATTTTAAAAATAACTTCAACTTCATAACCCTATATTCAGCTGCTTATCTTTAACTTGTTGTGCATCTGTGTATGTTTTTCTCGAATAATTACAGGTGAGTGTGCGGTTATGTCTTTGAAGTTATATAGGTGGCTATCGGAAAAAAGTATTTAGATCGGGTTTTTTTAGTTGTGAGAACTAGATAGATACATAAGGAAATAGATAAAAGCTGCTTACGAAAACATATAAATCCTTTATTAAATAGGTCGATATATAATGCACGAATGTATTCAGTTTTTTTTTTTTTAATTCGGGAAAGTAGTTTTTATCAGCTTTGAAATTATTTGTTTTATGGAATTTTTTACAACTGCATTAAAAACAGCTCAAGGATTTAATTATAAAATAAAAGCAACACTTAAATAGAAAATAAAAATTCATGTGATATTTGAATAGTTTAAAAAATTAATTTGGAGCTTTTACACTTGACGTTAAAAAAATACCGTATTTATTGTTTAATCATTGATGTTCTCTCAAGTATCGGCACAAAAATTTTGCCGTTGATGACAAAAAATTACCACACTTATAATGTGAACGTTCTACAAACACGCTAATTACGTCCGTATTTGAACGATAATTACGCTTCCCCGAAGCTTTTTTAGTTCGAACTGTAGAGTGGTTACAAACAAACAGACGGACCATCAGTAGAATCAGTACCCTCGAAAACATGTAGAAAACAAAAAAATCTCCACTTTGGTTTTTCGTCCCAATTGCAATACTTCAATTACCTTATATTTTATTATTAGGTAATTTAAAGTAACCTGAATTATTTGGTGACAATTCACGATTTGACGGATTACATGTGTAATTGTTTTTAGCATGTTGTGTTCAGGTGAACAGACGGACAAAACGAATATATGTCTCCAAATTTTCAAATTAGATATTTAGTATGGGGTGGGGATATAAAAGTGGACCAATAGTAGTTTTTCATTATTTATTATTGAGGGTGGGGAGCCCAGTCAGTTAGGCATTCGCCTAGCATGCGGAAGGTCTCAGGTTCGGGTCCGGGCATCGCCAAAATAACTGCAGACCTGTAAAATGGCTCGTTCCGTCAAAATGTCCGACGAATAATACCCCATGTAGATAGGGAGTGCACGTTAAATATCCCCCAAAGTTCCAACGCTGCGTACGATGTCGCCCTTTAGAACGGTTGCGTTGGGTGCCTATTCAGGTGCCGGCTCGTCACTTGACTGTGTTTCTAAAATACGACGCCCGTCGCCAATAGCCCTCGTGTAGCTCTAGTGCGACGATAATTCAAACTAAACTAAACATTCTTAATAATTGATTTTTTGATTTCATGTTTCAAACATCAACTTTTGTTTTTTTTTAATCCATTTTCAACTTGACATTTGAACACTAAGTGCTAAGAGCACGAGCACCCTGTTTTTTCTAACAAGTGAATACAAATGAAAGTTCGACCTATTGAATAACCTTGTAAGTATCCGGTTGCTTCTTCAACACGGAGTTTCGGAAATAAGTCGATTTTTTATGGCTTGTTTTGCATTTCTTAGGCTGTCAAGGTAAGCCTAGACTTGTTTTTAAAAAAAAGATGTCACGTAGGATAGCAGCCATAGTGCCATTAGTATTCTTTTAACGGTAAGATACGTCTGGCACTGTCATCGTTATCTTCTGAGCAAATAACTTCGAGGGGTTTATTGTCTGTAAGAACTATTATATAACTAAGAACATTGTTTCAAGATCATGTAAATAGTGATTGTCATTAAAAAATATCGAAGGTTTTAAATAGTATTTTTTTGTTGTGTTATATCTTATGCAACCATTCAAAATGGGCATCAGTATCCCTTTTCGATATTGCTTTATAAATTAAAGTATAATGTAAAGTTAGGTTATTTGTGAATTATCGACGCACTAGAGCTACACGAGGGCTTATTGGCGACGGGCGTCGTATTTTAGAACCACAGTCAAGTGACGAGCCGACACCTGAGTAGGCACCCAAAGCAACCGTGTTTTAAACAGTATATTTTGTTGTATTATATCTTATGAAACAAGAATAAATGTGCATCAATATCCCTTTTCGATATTGCTTTATAAAAAGTATATTACAAGTATATACAGTAGTATATACAAGTATATTGCAAGTATAAAGATAGGAGAAAAGTTTAAAAAATTCTCATTTCTAAAAAAATAATTGCCAAACTTAAAAATATAAAAATAGATTCATCTTTTTTTTTTTTTAAGTTAATGTACCACGTACACACTACCAAAAACTTAAAATAAAATTAAAATACTGAACCTCAAAATAAAAACAGTTGTGCAAGATCATCTGGTTTTTATTACCTTGGCTTGGTTAAAGATTGCAACAATTGTTGGAAAATATGTCTTTATGGTAATGATGAAATGCAAAATTCTTAGTTAAGCTTGACTTATAATCAAAACAATGGCTCTTCTGAAATGAATGGGGTTTTTTTTCAGACACGTCGGAGATCTCGGAAAAATTGAATGTGATGACCATGGAATCACCAACCAGGTCTTCAGCGACAACATTGCCTCACTGACAGGTCCTTACTCAATCATTGGAAAGTCCATGGTGGTACGTTGACATTTTTATCAATTATCACATTAGAAATAAAATAAGTATTCATTCTGGTAAATTGACAATCGTGCACTCTTAAAACAAAAGAGTGAAATCCACTCCAGTTGGAGAAGTGCATTTTCCAGACTGGAGGAGTGAAAATTAATCCGACTGAGTTAAAATCGCTCGTTCGTTTTAAGAGTGTATTGTAGCATAATACTGGTACAAATTTGAAAATAATTTACAATTGACTGACGGTCTTGCAGTTTTAACCTCCAAATTTCAATTCCACAAATTTTTCTTTATAAATAGATCCACTCCTTGGAAGACGACTTGGGTCTAGGTGGTGATGAAGAGAGCTTCAAGACAGGCAACGCTGGGGTTCGCATCGCCTGCTGCGTCATCCAGAAAGTCGAGAAGATCCCGATCCGATCCTACAAAGCCATGAAGACGGCCGTCCAGCGAAAAAACTGAACTATCACAAATCCGCCTACCCTATATAGGGGGAGCAAATTTTGATTTTCAAGAGTAACTTTGGATTTGGTCCACGCTTTTGTTATAATTACTCTTCATTAAATACTATCTATCCTACAAAGATATCCTACAATCCTGTCCTATAAAGCCATGAAAATTGGTCTCCAGTGAAAAAACTTAACTCACAATATCGATTATCAAGTGTAGCAACTGTAGTCCTTGAAGAGTAACTTTTGGTCCTGGCTTTTGTTAGAATAACTCTTTATTAAATACTCTTGCCTAATTTTTAGGTTAGTAAGAGTATTTAATGCGCTACTTTCTTCTTACCTTTTATTGATCAGAGATGCAAATTTTTTTTTAACAATAACTTGAAAGCGAATCATGAAGATTCGTTAATTATCTATGAAAATGTATATTACAGTGAGTTAATAAAATTGTGAGTATTATATTGATTTTTCTAATATTTTTGTATTTTAGTAGTTCTTATTGAGTAATACAGTTAGAGTTATCGCGTGTGGGCTTTTAAAGCTCTTAAACATTGTAAAAAAAATATCCCTTTAATTTACCACCATAGTGTGATGATAAAAATGCAACCATTACTCTGTGCTGTAAATTTACATGCGATGTAAAATTGATGGTATATGATAGCGGAGAAAACGTTGCCTCAATTTTCAGTGGTTGGATGTACTCATTGTAAACGATGTAACCCCTGGCGTAAACGATATTGGTGCAAGTTTGCTTACTCTTCAAGAAAACATCACTTTGCTGTAAAACAAATATTACAACACTGTGGCTTAAAAAAAATTGCAGTAAGGTGTGCTGTAATTTTACGTATTTTTTACAGTGAAATTCATTGTTACAGAGTTATTCTCTGCCTTCAACCGTTATTCATTTCACGCCCAGTCCGGGTAAATAGAAATCTAGAAAAAAAAATGTTACTTTATAACCTTGACTTGTCATTCGAATCTTTGACTTGTCGGTCAGCTACAAAATAAAATATTCATACATTATTTTACTTAAAAAATGTATTGTTTGAATAATTGTAGCGCTGGTGTTGCTACAGTTATGTACAATCCGCGCGATTTGTCTCTTTCAAGAAAGAATTATCCCCAGAATTATAAAAATCACAAAGACAGCAAAGTGTGCTGTAATTTTACGTATTTTTTTTACAGTGAAATTCATTATTACTAGTGAGTTATTGCCTGCCTTCAACCGGAAAAATTTTAAATAAAGCATTTTTTATTATAGAAAAACGAGAAGTATTTTTAGTTGTTACACTCATTTTCAATTTATATCTTACAGAAGAATATTTGTCTGTAAAGCGTGCATACTTTCAATGTATAAGGTCGTTTGAAAAACAGATATTTATTCCAATAATAGATAACTTATCACCAATAGGGTAAGTGTAGTAGATTATTATTACAAGTTTGGCAATTGATAAAACTTGTACGATTGGAAAATTGAGTATCAAAGAGAAAGTTTCTACAAATAGAACTATGATAGAACGCTTTAAAAAAAAAAGCCTTGATCTTTATTAGATGGTAGAGTCTTGCTCATATTTTACTTAAAATCTGCAACAACAAATTATAATGTTATTTTCTTAATGGAGCATAATTATTTATATATTATTTCCAATTTCTTAATGGAGCATTATTAGTTTTTTATTATTTCCAATTTCTTAATGGAGCATTATTATTTATATATTGTTTCCAATTTCTTAATGGAGCATTATTATTTTTTTATTATTTCCAATTTCTTAATGGAGCATTATTATTTATATATTATTTCCGATTTCTTAATGGAGCATTATTATTTATAAATTATTTCCAATTTCTTAATGTAGCATTAGTATTCATAGATTATTTCCAATTTACCAATGAAATATAATGTATAAGGTTGTTAAAGTATAGTGATGATTCATCACTATGGTCTCATGATGTCTATAATTCGAAATGGAAGTGTTTTAAACACGTTTTGGGACGGTGCTGATTTTAAAAAGTGCAAGTTTGCGAACATTAGTCTGTCTGTCTGAAACCATAAAAGACCTACAGATTTCATAAGGTACACCTTTCCGGACGACATACACTCTTAGAACAAAAGAGTGATTTCCACTCCTTTAAAAAAAAGTGCATTTTCGACACTGGTTAGGAGTGAAATTTAACTCCTAAATCGCTCGTAATCGCCCTAAATTCCTTCTAATCGACTTAAATCGCTCTTTTGTTGTTAAGATTGTTGGAGGTTTAACAAAACAAAAGAGTGAAATCCACACCTATAGGGAGTGCATTTTCGACACCGAAAGTAGTGAAAATTTACTCAGACTGAGTTGAAATCGCTCGTCTGTTTTCAGAGTGTACTAAAATTTTGAGAAAATCGTACGTGTGCAAAGTGTAGCTGGCCTAAAATGTTTACCTTATGAAGTACAAAATTACCGAAATGGTGTGGTTACACATAGTTAATATTATATAGGTGTGTGTGTGTGTGGAGGGGGGGGGGGTGGCGTCTGTTTTAAAATAAGATCAATGGGTACACTCTTAAAATAGAAGAGTGAAACCCACTCCTGTAGGAGAAGTGCATTTCCGACACTGGAAAGGAGTGAATATTTACTCAGACTGAGTTAAAATCACTCGTTTGGAGTGATCCTGTCGAAGGGTTAACTCACAAAGGATCCACTCCTATAAGAAAAGTGCATTTTCGACACTGGAGGAGTGAAAATTAATCCAGACTTAGTTAAAATCGCTCGTTTGTTTTAAGAGTGTAAGTACTCCGAGTGTCCGCCTGAAGCATATTGGGATGTTTAAAACTAAAAACAGCTCTACATGATAAATCGTTATCAATGATGAAATCAATGAAAAAAAAAATTCCGTACAATCGATGACAAACCCTTGAGATTTCAAATAAAGATTAGAGATTTCAAATAAAAAAATCTTCAATCATGGGGTGGAGAGATGAAAGACGATTTTTGTCTTATCTTTATTTAGGCGACGCAGACTTCTGAGAATATTTCTGTAGTAACGAAATCTTTAGATTATTTTAATTAAAAGGAAAAAAAATAAATTGTCTCAAAATAACTCTTGAGAAGTAGATTTTCCATAAAAAGCTACTGTTTTTTCTCAGTTTAGACAAGCAAATGCTACTGTCGTTTCTAAGTTAGTTTATTAGTGCATTGCTAATACGTTATGGAGGTAACATACTTTTTATTTGCAAAATATAGAATTTTTATGTTAATTGTTTAATGTTTTTATAATGAAGCTCTCCTTAACGAGCTATAACGATAACAGTTGCTATAGAGCACTCTAACTACACCCTTGAAACAAAAGAGTGAAATCCACTCCTGTACACTTTTAAAACAAAAGAGTGATATCCACTCCAGTAGGAGAAGTGCATTTTCGACTCTGGAAAGGAGTGAATAATAACTCAGACTGAGTTAAAATCACACTCGCCTGGAGTGATCCTGTTGGATTAGGTTAGGTTTTTGAATTATCGTAGCACTAGAGCTACACGAGGGCTATTGGCGACGGGCGTCGTATTTTAGAACCGCATTCAAGTGATGAGCTGACACCTGAATAGGCACCCAACGCAACCGTTACATCCTGTCGGAGGTTTAACACACAAAGGATCCTTTTCTAGGAGAAGGGCATTTTCAACACTGGAGGAGTGAAAATTAACTCAGACTGAGTTAAATTCGCTCGTTTGTTTTTAGAGTGTAGGAGAAGTACATTTCAACACTGGAAAGGAGTGAAAATCAACTCGGACTGAGTTAAAATCTCTCGTTTGTTTTAAGAGTGTATGTATCGGTGAGATAGAGAATTACTTAGCACGTATGTGTGGTCTGTGTGGATCCATAAATAATAAATGTGTCTTTGAAATATCCTATATAATATTTTGACTGAACTACTGGCTCATTGGTTCAATTCTTTGTTTTAGCACAAAAATGGTCGGTAGTGTTATCCCGGACAATCAACGTATGATCTCCTTTCGATTCACCTCACTATATCATATTGTCCTAGAGAATGATTTTTTAGCTTCCACACTATATGTTTATAACGTAAAAAGTGAAAGGTTTTATAATCGTTTTCAGTCCGTCTGTCTGTCACCCACTTTCAAAGTCCTAACTACAAGTGCTACATACTCTACAACAGCAATGCACACACCAAAACAGGGAGTATCAACAAACTTATATGATTTAACTTAGCCCATCAGATGGCATTATTAACTTACTATATACTAGCTACATATTACTATATTATATACTAGCATGGCGATTGGATGTCAAAAGGGAACTTAATTGTTTTGAACCTTGGTATTTTAAACCTTTGTTGCTTATTACCTTATATATTAATATTCGCTGTTATATTAGTACAATATACTAATTGCAATAATTAAATAAGGTAAATAATTAAAATTTAATCTTAATTGAGTGCCTAAAGGGAAAAGAAGATTTTACGTGTACCAATTATATTGTACATCACTTCGCTTCTATTATATGTGGGAGATTTACACAAAAGAATGACATGGCACGTCTTTATGACGAGTCATTGTTGAGATTTTGCCGAATATTCGGCGTCTTTCTGCATCTAAGCACTGATTGATGAACAATATCATCAGTATATGATAAAGAATCTTACAAGAAGGTACTTAAGACGCTTATCATTTATAATAAACAAATATGCGAGACTTGTGTCGAAGTTCCGGCTTTTGTAAACGTGGTTGTTGTTGGATAATTTCACGATTGTGGGGAGAGTTACTATCTAGATCGAAATATTCTTAAGGGGGACCCAGTAGCGGATTTCTAAATAGGCTATCTAGGCTAAAGCCTACGGCGGCAAATTTTCGTAGGCGGCAAATTTTCAACAACGGAATTTTGCATGTTGAGGCAATTCTTTCAAAATGCAACTGAAGTTTAAGTACTCTATAATTTCTAATACATTGAAGTACACTGTAAAAAATTTGGCTTGAATTTACTAACGATTACTTAGTAACTTTACAGTTTTTCACCATTTACTAGAAAATCATCTGTAACCTAAAGAAACTACTGTAGTAATACTAAACAATACTAAGTAAATTGATGTAACGCTTACAGCGCCCCCTGGCTATCTTTTCTAGAGATTATGACGAATCGATATCGCAACGATAAAAAACCTAAAAACGTGGTTTTTTTTTATTTTAGTATATAAAAACTACGTTAAATTATTTCGAAAACTTCATATCCGAAAAAAAAAATTGAATCTTAAAATTTCTTAATCAATAACATAAAACGCCTTTAACGATCAAGATTTTAACCTCTTTATTTACACGCAACCAAAATGCAAGTCCCCGATAGCAGAGAGGACTAACGCGCTGTTCCACGGATCCCGATAATCTTGGGTTCTGTCCTCGGGAAGTTCGAAATAAAACCTGACTAACAGAAAAATTAGTGGCGCCCTCTGGTTTTAAACTTTTGTAACCAGTTTACTACCAGTTTCTTTGTAAACATACAAGAAAATCCCCTGTAAAATCTACTAATTTTTCTTAGTATAACTTACTAAGCTTTAATTAGTAATATATACACATATTTCTTATGTAACACTACTAAAAAAACTTATGGAAGCTGAGTTTCCTAGAGAATTCTTAGTAACCTTACAGATATTTTTTTAGAGTGTATTTGTTAATATTTCACCTCAAGCCCTATTTCATGTAGCATTAAAGTAAGAGATCAGAAAAAATACATCTAAATGATGAAAAACATACTTACAGCATTTTTTAAACTTAATTTAGTAATTTAGGGGCACTAACTTTCATTGAACAACTGGTTATAATGAGATAAATCAACCATTGGTGGTCAACTTTTGAATCGTTTTTTAGCCCCCACCTACCCTATGGGCGGCAAATTTTGGTTCAGCCTATAGGCGGCATATTTGGAAATCCGCCACTGGGGGGGACCAGACTCGAAAATTGACCAGAAAACTATTTTGGAGATTTTTAGAAGGGAATCGTATTTCAAATTTTACCTTCAAAATGGTATTATTTGGTAGACAATGTGTCAGATATTTTAAATTAATTTTTTAAAAATACTTTCCACATAAAAGATTGCTAAAAATTATACTTAAACTTAAACCCTTTCAGTTCCATTGACCTTTGGCATCATCATGTTTCTGATCATAATTGAAAAAAAAAAAAAAATAGGATTGACACCTATTGAGATTAATACAAAATATTTTCCAATAGGAAAAAAAAGTTTGAAGAATCGAATGATGTGCTGTTTGATATCATAAATTTCTGTAGAAAAATAGAAAAAAAATGTAAAATGATGATTTCAAATTGTCATTGGGACGGAAAGGGTTAAACGCCATTTCCTCGAAATTCCTATTTTAGAACAAATATATCTTTTTCTCAGTAAATACTGAATATTTTTGCTTAGATTTTTTTTCATACACATTAAGTACTTTTAAACAAACTGACATATACTTGTTAAGAAATCTTAATTATTTTTTTAAAAAACAAATAATTCTGCAAATAATTCAAATAATGCCAATTCAACAATGGTCATCTGCTAGAGGTATCTCAATTTAGATATTATAAATAGAAAGAAGGAAAAATGAAAATGAATTCCTCATAAGGTGCATTTTATGTTCCAACTATTTTTTCACAGTAATAGGTATTTACTAATAAAATGACATTAAAATAGACAATGTGAAATAATTAATTCAATGCATAAAGGGTTAAGTGATACAATTAAATGTTGTTTTACACTTTACTTCTCCTGCAACGCAGTACTATTTTATTTAGTTAAATCCGTGCCAGTAAAAATATAGTTGTAATACGTAGTAATATAGTTTAGTGAGTTAGTGGCTAAAATGAGGTCGAAAAACGTATTCAGTTAAATTTAGTAGCAAAGATAAATAGCAGCTTGTGGTTTAGGAAATTGACAAATTCTGTTGCCTGTTCAAACATTCAGGTTTGGAAAAGATAAATGTTTTGTTACGGACAAACAGCTGTGTTGTACTAAGAAAAAAATTACGTTAGAAACTAAAATAGCAATGGAATTTCATCAGAAAATACTCTTATTCGAAATTTCTTGAAAAATATATTGCAGTAAAAAATTGAATATTTTTTTATTGAAAATAAGCAGGAATTTTATCGCAACAAAATATATATAAAATTAGAGGTATTTTTGCTACACACAAAGTTTTAAAATTTGCAAGTGTTTTATATTTTTCTGAAGTGATGTGTAAGGCTGAATGAACCTCGTCCAATCTGGGGTCGGGACATGGTTAAGAGGACTCCCTTGGAATTCCACACCTTGAAAATTGTAATGTTATTCCTATGGAAAACATTCGCAAGTCAATTACCGCCACAAATTTATTACAAGGGTACCAGTTTCTTGTATCATTGCAAAGAACGAAAAGAACTAAAAGGATAAAACTAATTTGTTTTGTGAAAATCACATATTTAGTTATTTTAATGTTTTTTTTTTTTTTTTAAATTAGAACTTAATGCTTACTCCATTTTTTACTAACTTCAAAAAATTATTAAATATCAATAAATTAATTATTAAAATTATTAAATTAAAAATACAAGAAACTGGTAACCTTTTAATAAATTTGTGGCGGTAATTGACTTGCGAATATCCTCCATAGGAATAACATTACGATTTTCAAGATGTGGAACTCCAAGGGAGTCCTCTTAAGCGAAGAGATACCACTAAGTCACTTTGTCTCAATGAGTGATAGTTACTAAGTATTAATATGAATTTCAAAAAATGTGGCTTGTTATAAAAAAAAGGAAATTATTTTACAAATATGTTATTCAGTCATATTTACTATCGCTTTGGCGAAGCTGCTATCATATATGTATAGAAAATTGATTTTAAGAAACAGTGTCTCATCCTTCTTTTATTAAAAAAAGATAGGAGGAGTTGAATAAGGCGGTGGAAAATTAACTAAAAAAAATTTACAGAGGGCTTAAAATTAGAAGATTTTTTTTTTTTCCATTTATCAAATCAAAGGCTTAATAAACATTTCCTCCTTGTGCCTGAAATTCACTTAGGATTTAAACAATGAAGGATTACATAATAACTGCAATTCAAACAGATTACTTACCATTACTTAAAACTCCATTACCTAAAAATTATTTAATCTTTCAGATAAGATAAGAAACAGTTGTTATCACTTTCTGCACGTTCCGAAATCTTATCTTACTCAAAAGTGCTTCTACAAGCATCTAGAAAGTTTTTCGTCTAAGCACATATTTGCATCCCACATGAAGGGGGCCTTCTATTATAAATCACAATTTATAGTAATGCCTAAACCAAGAAACTATAGTATTGAAAAAAGTAAAATTCTAACAATTGGTTCCGAAAACAAATTATTTTCAAAGTTCAAAGGTATATGCAAACGAAAATATTATCTTAAATATTGTCATTTATTCCTTCTTTTTCACTGATTTTATACATATTTCATTCCGTTAATGGATCCATAAATTTGTAGATAAATGTCCTCATCAATCAATTATAAATGCATACTTTTTGAATCATATGAAGAGTACAGGGGAAAACTCGATTGATTTTGCAGAGAAGTTTCCTTAGCAGGCCACTTTGGTGATGATAACGAGTGATCGCCAAGGCTTGTGTAAGGAAACCAGTTAATACCACAGAGATCATAGTTAAAGTAATAGAGTGGCAGATCACGTGACCTCCAATGCTAACGACGGGACGCGCAAGGAGATCCCAGAAGAGCCCCAATGAAGCCAGTGTTGTAGGTCACGTGATCTTCCACTCTAATACTTTAACTACTATCTCTGTGGTTCCTAGCTACCAGGATTCAGGGGATTGATGATCCCGGCGCTTGGGCCAAGCGAAGAAGAAAGAGAGAAACCGGTTTTCTGCCGCCAATGTCCGCCTAGAAGACAATTGCGGGCGTCCGCCTAATAAATCAATCGGTTCTTCCCGTGGACTCTTTATATATGAATGTATGATGGATAAGAAATGTATTTCACTGAAGATGGTAGGGAAATTTACGTTACTTCTACTGTAAAAAGATAACAAGCAAACAAAGGGGGAAAAAAGGATAAGCTCTGAGAATAGAGGAAACAGATGGCACATACTTAATTATGTTGCTGTTCGATACTAATTGTCATCTCAAATGTTTTCATTATCATCTAACGGCGATTTTATTGTCTCTTGTAGAATAGACTCCACACTGTCAAACATATCCCAAAGTCTTGCTGCACTAAAACAAAGAAACCAAACAAAAGTTTGTAGTTGTCTGCGATGGGCTGCGATGTATCATCAACTTCCAATATATCCGAATTTATTAATTTTTTTTCTTCTAAAGCTTCAATAAGACTTTAAATAACTTATTAATAGAATTTAAATTCTATTTGATTTTTTTTATTTTGTTACATAATATTTAATTCGGAGATAAAAGTTTTACATAACTGCAACCATCTTAAAGTTAAAAAAAACAACTTGTTGATAATTTTAGTTAGCTTTTCTATAGATTCTCGCTCACTTTTTCGCTCCGAAGTAGCGATAATGACTTTTCTAAATTTAAGATAGGTTCGTAAATATTCCCCCCATGAAACTTCCCTGGAGTTTATTTGATTTAACTCCGATTACCCTTCCAATTTCCCGAAACTTCTGAAGGATGGCAGCTAACATACCTTATGAAATTTCTAAATTCCGAAACCATTCACGGCAGCTACGGAGAATATTGAGAGAGACTAAGCAGTCTTTCGAAGACATAGAGAAAAGTGGATACTTCACTGCAGGTTAGAATTTGTGTACAAAACTGTGGATACAATTTAGAGGATGAGTAATTTTGATTACAGGTAGCGCGCATTTTTTGCTCCGAGTTTCCTGGTATTGTTTCATTCGACAGCTGACAATATTGTGTGTGGATAATTATTTGTAAATGACTAAGTATAGCTCATGCCTTGGAACATGTATTTAGACTGAAAATTAATAAGGTTTATTTAATTTAGTTTTGTGAGAAAATGTTTACTGTGAACGAAATGTTTTCAAGGACACTCGATCGTATCATGTGGATAAACTACTAAATATTTAGTGAATACTTGCTGAGTCGGAATTGTTGTGGTCGATTTTGCAATTAATTTGAAAACAGCAAATGTTTTTTATTGTTAAAAGTAAATTTGCAACTCATCCTAAGGGAAAAACTGCAGATGATGTTTCTGTGTAAATAAATAGTTGTATGCATTAAATGCAACCTTACATTTAATAAAGCAATTATTTAAATACTTCAGTTATTTAAAATAATTTTTATGTGCTTCCATATGCTTAGCTAAATCATTTTTTTTTAGTTCTCTTATAAAAGTTGAATAATAAATAAGTGTTGGGGATGTTAGCTTTTTTTTAAGTGCTCAAAACTTTTTGGTGAATATATATATTTATATTTTAAAATTTTAATGCACATGGACAGTTTAAATTTCCTTAAATTTTCAATACATTTTAGATAAATTAGTGAATAAATGATCAAAAATAAGGAAAAAAATCTAAATGGTATTGGCAGATAAGATCACTAAAATGCTCAATTTGTATATTGAACATGGTTTGCGCAATTATTTTTTTATATTTCAAATCATTTTGTCAATATTTGTCTCGTAGGATTAGTTAGTTAGTCAAAACAAGTTATTTTTTTCGACTAAGCACCAAAAAGCATCTAACTGACATTAAGTGCAAAGTTAAATGTGACGTTCGGCATATTATTAAACGACAAAAATATTTCATGAAAATTTTTTATTGAGCACTTATAGAGAAGCATTAAAAATATAATGTATTTACTAGAATTAGAATTCCAATGCAATTTTTCTTGCTAATCCATTCAGTTTGAAGAAATGTCTGCAATATTTCCTCTGTCCTTTAACATTCATGTTTTTCAGTTTTATAATATTTTCTTATTTGTCTATTTTACTATCAGACATTATTAGTCCTTCGTTTACGTTCCTTCGTTCACATTGTGTTAATCTAATGTGAAAAATATTAGTTCCGCTTTTTTGAATGTTTTTTTTTAATATGATATGATTTTATATGATAAATGGAGCTATTTTACAGGGCTCTTTAATTCCACTTTTTGAAATTGGTTAGAATATATTGTCGTGAAATTAAAGCTAATTTTTTAAAAAAAATCAAGCGATTTAAAAAAAAATGTAGTATAGAGCACTATAAGCTAGTTAGATGTATCATGCAAAAAAATATTAAAAATAAAAATATTCAGAGTATATTTTTTTCCATTGGATTAATACAGTGACTTCATATACACTTCGGGATCTGGGAGGTAAGCCTTTCTTTAAGATTATTATCAAAGTACTTCTGAGAGCTGGGGAGCCCATCAGTTAAGGTTCCCCTTGCATGCCAAGGTTCGAGTCCTGGCATCACCAAAATAAATGCCAATAGCTATAAATGGTCCATGGAGCCAAAAATGTCTAATAATACCCTGTGTAGAGGGAGTACACAATACATTTACTTTGAAGTCCCACCGCTGTGTACGATGTCGCCCTTATCAGTTGTGTTGGGTGCCTACTCAGGTGTCGGCTCATCACTTGGCTGTGGATCTAATTTACGACACCTATCACCAATAGCCCCCTTTTAGCTCTTCTTCTTCGCTGACACTACAGCCTGTTGCAGGCCAAGGCCGTCTCTCCAAGTCTCCTCCATCTGACTCTGTCCCCCACAATGGCCCTCTGTCGGTTAACTCCTAACACCTTGAGGTCTCTTTCAACCACATCCAGCCATCTAGTTGGGGGTCTTCCTCTGCGCCATTTTCCTTCTATCTTCGAGAAAGTTACTTTTTTAGTGCTGAAGCTGTCTTCGTATCGAAACACACGTCCCTAACACCTAATGCGGGACGCCTTTACCACCTTTAGAATGTCAGGTTCACCATACTTTTTGTAGGTGATTCTCCAAACACTGTCTTGTTTAACTGGTCCTTTTAGCTCTAGTGTGTCGATTATTCAAGCCTAACCTAATGGAAGTACTTCTAATTTCAAGTGTTATTTCTTTTTCAGAGCAAATCCAGAGCATCCAGCTGAAATTGGAGAGCGAGCAGGCCGTCTACGATGTGATCTACAATGCTGTCGGCATCACCATCTTGGGCCATGACTGCTGGGCCAAAGCAGCTGTGGCCAATGAGCTCTTTGGACAGAAGATTCTGCCCACGGAACCTCAGGATGCTGAAAGCGATAGTTCGAAGCTGTCATGGAGGATGGTGAGTTGGTTTGAGCATTTACTTTTCAGATTTCGAACAGTGTTAATCTTTTAATTACCGGATTTTGCCCATACCCTCTTAACACCAGAGCAAAATCCTACATATATATTCTTAATCTAAACATATTTTTCATGCAAATATATGCTAACAAGTATGTTTTGCAAAGAAATAAAAAAAAAACAATGTTTAATAGTTACATAGAGAATTGTGTTAAACTCTAAAAGTGCATTTTTGTGTGCGATAAATGCAATAAAAAGGCTGAAATTTATATTTTCCCCTTGTGATGTACATCCCTTATGATAATGTGATCCCATTACATTATGTACATCCTTGCCCCTTAAATTTCCTCTTGGGAAATTTAAAGGGGAAATGACATCCTCTGCCATTTTTTATTTCATTAACTGATGTGAACCTGCCAAATGGGCTACACAAGTTTAAAATTTACCTTAGTGCAGACATTTGACCAAAGCATCTTTAAATGCCTAAAATAAAGGCATTTATGTCCAGATCTAATTTTTAGTTTCACTTTGTTGCCTTTTAATTTTAATAAATATTGAATTTAATAATAAAGCTAATAATAGAAAAGCCTTATAAATAAAAATGAATAATATAAATTAATAAAGATTATAAATAAAAGCTTTATAATAAAGCTTTTATAAATTGTAAATAATGTTATAAATATATTTGTTCATTATTATTATTATTTAAAATTTTTTTTAATGAAATCTATTACATGATCTATATTTTTTTTCTGACTGGTCCTGAACACTTATGTGACCAGTCATGTATTCTTCTTAAACATCGTTAAAATTTTTTAAAAAAAAATTTCATCGCTACTGGATGTCAAGCAGAATACGAGTTCAAAACTATGAATTTAAATGTACTTTATTTCATGCCTCACCCCCCCTTTTTTTTTAAAGTTTAGACTTTCATAAAAGCACTTAAAATATATACACAATTTGTTTTATATTAAAAACATATAACACAATATTTTTATTGGTTTGACACACGTTGAAAAGAATTTTATGGCTTAAATTGTTTTCAACGAATTGATGTTATAATTTGTAGAGCTTTATGTGTATTGTACTTAGTTACTTTTTATGATATATAAGTTATTCATAGAATTTCTTTAATATTCAAACTTCAAATACTGTAATTTTCCAATCTAATAAATTTTAATTTTATTGATTTAGGTGAGATTTATTTACGGTACTCAAACACAAGTTAGCTTAGCCCTTCCAAATAGTTATGAATTACTAGATCACCTTGTTTCTCACGAACAACAATGGCACACTATACCACTGGAGGATCTAGAGCTGAAAGTAAGTTGAAATTTTATGAGGTATTATAGTTCATTTTGTTGTCTTCAGATTTGTTATTGCATTTAACATGAAGTTAAACTATACCAAAACCGACCTTAAGTTTGCAGCAGAGAAATGTACTAGGCGGAGGAAACTGCGTAAACAACACTGCTGGCGCCGAAATTTCGAATGTTCTGATTGGTTGCTAATTTGACCCTGATATTCGTGTGCCCTGTTAAGTCAAAATCGAAGGAAAAAATAATTAAAATGACACTCTAACTGAAGCTAAAGTAATAAAAATAATAAATTTATGTCTTGAACTGACAAATAAATTTGTTTATTGAACATGAAACACCTTTTTTTATTCCATTCTCGCACTCGAAAATGGGAACTATGTACCCTTTATCTCGTAGAACATTTGGACACTGCAAACTTAATGTCGGTTTAGGAATACAAAAAGTGTTTACAATGTGTATATGTATTCTTACTTAGTTGAGAGTAATTCCATGCAAAATTATCCTGTCTGTAGTGTAAGCCATGTTTGTAAAAAGTAATTATCATTACAACTTTTAACTTTAAATGAAAAAAAATATGGAATAGTTAATCTACACTTATTATAACTAAATAATGTAATGTACTTTATTTAATTTTATTTATTATTTTTATTTTAAAAAGCATTTAATCTTTTCTTAAATCGTGATTTATTCTGCAGTTACATGGAATTAGCCTATACAGTTATTTTTTGTTGTTGTAATTATTGATAAAAGTATTTCTGAAAGTAAACTTGAGGGGATTTTTAAATAGTCTTTAAATAATAAATGGCAATTTTTAAATTCTGCAATGTAACTTTTTTTCTTTATAGATATTTTGTATTCCTATGTTACTTAAAATCGACTTCCTAACTATACTTCTTGTTAGGTTTCAATGAGGTTGCATGTATTTAAGATTTAAGTATTTCTTAATGATGTTCATTTATTTATTTTATAACATTAAACTTGTAGTTACAATATCAAAGTATTTACATTGTGCTTTTGAATTCTTATTTCCTATATTCTGATTTTTCTTTAATATAAAATATTAAAATTTTATCAAGTTTAATGATATATGAAGTGCTCATTTTTGTACTAAAAATATCTTAAAATCCATGACTTCAAATATCTCTGCAATATTTGTATAATTGGGGAATAATTTCATATTTATTTCAAATCTAATTTAAAATAAAAAAAATTTATCAGATAAGCAGAAACATATTTCCATTCTATGAGAGGGGAAAAAAATTAAAATAGTAAATTGATTTTATCAGTTGCCCAGTTAAGTCAGAACTTTTAAGTTTCTCCCTTTTATTTCAAAGATGCCTTAGTTTTTGTTCCAAAATAATTAAATTCCTATTTCACTAACTATATAAATATAGGGAGTGAAGAACTGAGATTTTAGGAAGGAAAAAAAAGTATTGTACAATAGTAAAAGGGTTTTTGAAATTCAGTAGTTATTATATCTAAACTTTTTTTAATTTATTTAATTCTAAGATAAAATAATTGTTAATCCAAAATAATTAAAAGTCTATTTCACTAATTAACTATAATAAATCTAGGGAAACGGGGAAAGTGACCCTGCCTTTGAAACAGCCGTTCTAGACATCAAGCTTCGTCACCAGTTGTTACGAGAAGATGTGGTTGTTATGGTATCCCCAACGAACGTGAATGCCAACTTTGAGCAAATCCTCTCTGTCTGCATGGAAGGTTACACTTCTATAGTCATTTATGCCATTTCTAATGGGACTCTTTCTCAGAAGGTAAGACAGCGTATTTTCAATTTGTTATCACATGTATTTTATTGCTATTAAATTTTGCAATCAAAATAAAATTTGTAAACTAGAATGTTTAGTTAATTGTATGATTTTTGAAAAAATATTGTTACATTTTATACAGGATTTCTATAGTACTTAAAACTAGTAGAGCTAAAAGTTGTATCCTTCAGAGACATGTCTAAATTGTGGAGGTTGCATACGATAGATGTCAGCATCTGTCACATGTGTGCAAGTGTGTTGTGTCAGTCTTACTAACTTGACGAAGGTTTATATGTGGGTCTCTGACCAAGCACACAAGCCTGAAAATATGTCTACCAACCAAGTTTCATGCATAATTTTTACCATTTTAAGTAAATCATTAACAATTGTAAATATAAGGTCAACAAAATTATGTATCATAGTTGGCAGTAAAATTATACATAGTTATGACATTGTACAGTGGGCTTAAATAGACTGTTTAATCGTATCTTTGCTTTAACTGGTCGAATTTTATTACCTTTTAAGTATACAAAACAGTAATAAAACCCACTTGTTTTGTAATTTGATCAATATGACGCTGAAAAGAAATAGTGGAAGTATGCATGAAATTGCCTAATTTCCTGGCTTCAACTTCAAAAAAGGTTGACTTTTGTTATGCTTTGATACAACGAACATAATGATATATTTTTTCAATTATACACCTTATTTATAAGGAAAATATCATGAATATGCATACGTGCAATCAAAAGTACATCAAAAACATAGTTTATTTAACTTTGGTTTTACCAGATTTTGGCTTAATTGGCTTACCCACAGTCTAGCATTTAAGCCAGTTAAAAGGTATATGATAAGATTTAAAAAAAAATGAAGAATTACACGTTTGATTTTATGTATAGTTATTCTTTTCAGAGTTTTTAAATAAGTGCAATTTGTGATTTTAAAAACAAAGTAGATGAAGCATATGCTTTTAAAATCGTAAATTTCCCTTTTCCAACTTTAACCTATATAACTATGTCCTTATACATTTAACTACACTACTAATTTTTTCTCAGGAAGTGACTGAACTAATGGAAATGCGCAAAAAATTCCCGAAATTACCTGTATTCTTCATCTGTTCCTTGCCACCCTCTTCTGAGCTCACAGAATCGGAGCAGCATGTTCGAAATCTTGGTCTCCACATTCGAAGGCCTGTCTTCAAACCACACTCTTACCATGAAACCTCTCCAATGGCTCAGGGGGCAGGTATGCAAGGTTTTTTCCTTTTAAAAAAAATGAAAATAGATTTGATTTTGAGATGCTGTTTTGTATGGAAGCATATAAGGTTTATATGAGCTTTTGGTAGTAGGAATAAAATGAGACACTTTCCTACCAAGTAATGCAATGTTTAATGCATGAAGTTTTAACATTAAAACATTTTAAATCCATTAATGATAACTTTGTGAGTGCCATTAATACCTCTGCCGTGGGCAGGTAAACTGCAGTAAAAGCCTAATGACTTAAACCATTGTTGCAAAAACTCAATTTCTGTAGCCTATAGTAAGACATTAGGACAAACTAATTATTTCAAAGTAAAAATGGTCTAATCCGTTGTTGTGGTTACTGCTGTTTACCTGCCCATGACAGACCGTCTATCGCAAATAAAATTTTTCTGAAATCACTTAATTGTTTTTTTAATAGTTTAATTCCGTAAACCAGGGGTTCCCCAACCTTTTTGCACCTGCATACCACTTGACTTTTCCAGAAATTTTGGCGTACCACCAGACCTAAATATTTTAAAAAACGTATAATATTTACTCTTCTAAAAGTGTTCAAAGGTTATTTGAGTAAAATTCCTGAAAAAACTTCGTATTTAAATGGTTAGATATTTGTTTATTTATGACATGCTTATGATAAAGGAGAAATAAAAAGATTAAAATCGTATTAATTTACATTTTTGTTTTAACCTATACCGATAAAAACATGCAAATTCAAAATAGTGTAAAGTAGGCAAAATCCGATCCGGAAGTTAAAGATTTCCTCCTTAATATAATGTTTAAAATAATGAGTTATATATTTGCGTGCTCGCTGCATATGCGTACAGAAGCTATTTATAGCATATCGTGTTGCTCACATCACTTAGGTGTACCACCTGAAATGTTCCCATGTACCACCAGTGGTACGCTTACCACTGATTGGGAACCCCTGTCGTAAACAATAACATAAGTCAAATCAAAATCAATCTTCTTTCACAATTTATCCTTATATTTATTTATATGAAGACCTGAAACATTCACTTGATCCATTGAAAGTAATGTATATTTTCTGTTATTAAAAGTATTTCTTTTACATGCATAGGAATCGGACCAAGTTCTGCCCTGAAAAGAAGAGAATCCCTTGACTCTAAGCTGTCATCCAGAGACTCCCTTACACTATGCCAGCAGCTCAGTGGACTTGGTTTCTTGAATGTTCTATCACCAAATCTGAAGAAGAAGTTGTGTCGTCAGGCGAGCGGGGCCATTGAAGTTGATAGCAAGCTGATTGAGGATTTTGATAAGTTTTTCAGGTATGAGTTTTTGGAGTTGCCTCTTTATGGAGGAAATTTAGAATTATTATCTTCTTCAAATAAATGGATGCTGGCTAATGCTTTATGTAGCTTCCACAGACTTCCATGGTCATTTTGTGCTTTCTGTAATAACAAGCATAAAAGCTTTTGCTGTATAAAAAATTATTTACCCTAATTAAATAATTTAGTGGAAGAATGAGCTATGTGTCGTTTTTGAAAATAAAATTAGATTTTTATGGCAATGAGCATGTTCTATACAGATCATGAGTTCCCCTTTTTCATGAACTTAAGTTCAGTATATATTTTTACCCTTTCGCAAGTACCATTTTTAGCAGATCTAAATACAAACTAAGTCATTTTCACATTTTTGTTACATATCTTTTACTAAGCTTTTCAAATATGCTAATGAAGGTTTCTTGTAATCTTTAAAATATTTTCTTGAATTATAAAAAGTAGTTCTTTAACTGGCACCTCCCCCCCTCCAAAAAATAATTCATCTAAAAGTTAAGCATGCCATTTAGTATACATAAGGTACTAAATATGATCTATAAATATTTGTGCTTGTTCCCATAAATGACTTTTTTTTCCCAAGTGCTACTTATGATACAATGGGATTAATTTTAATACTTCAGACATTTAACTTGGTTGTTGAACTTATCCGATGGGTAAGGCTGGTCATATGCCAACTTCAATGAGGGTGGAGGGAATAGTTCCAAGTTGAAAGTTTCAAGGTTTTACTTACATGTAAATGATAGTGGGAGGCCCAGGGGCTAAGTGGTAGTGCTTTGCATTGCCCACCACATGTCCAGGGATCGAATCCCGGATTGAGCGAGGTTGACCCATCCTCTCATCCCTTGATTGGGTCGATAAAATGGGTACCAAGCATGCTTGGAAACTAAACAGTGGGGGTTCCGCGTGAGGCTGACCACCTTACCGGGACATATGCTTAGCCCCAGAGCCCTATGTCACGAAAGCTGAAATGGGCACGGCAGGCTTTGGCCCAGTAATGGGCAGTTGCGCCGGGGAGTTTAGTTGATGAGAGTGGACAGTGTGCTTTAAGTTTTTTTTTTGTTGTGGTCATGGTCTAATCCTTAAGGGTTAAACTTCATTGATTTCATTCTGCTAAACAAAAGTTACCATATACTAAATAAGTAAGACCCCTCTAACATTCTATTCTTATATATATTCTTTTCTTATATTCCAGCATCCTACTCCACATACGTCAAGTACTGCAAGCAGAACTCGTACAAGTCTCAACAACCCTAAACGACGCCCACAATACATGCCTTCGCATGTTCATCCTAAGTGCCTTCGACATGACATGGGACATGCTGGTAACCCCGAAACGCATTGCATATGCTAGGCAGAGAGAAACAGAACTGTATGAATCTCTGATGTCCATTGCAAACTGCAAGCAGGAAGAGATTCGACAGCTCATTGTAGAGACTATTGATAGCATGAGCGAGGAACTGATTGTGAAAGCAGCTGAATATGAGTTTCAAGGTTAGTCAGTCATACCTGACTATTGCACAGGGTTGCCACGGTCCTTGAAAACCTTGAAAAGTACTTGGAAGAAAATCTTTGATTTTCAAGTGCTTAAAAGTGCTGGGAAAACATTATCAACCTTGAAAAGTTCTTAATTTTTTTGCTTTGACACTTTCAATGTGAATCAGTTCCTATTTCACTTTTTGATTCATTGTTTATGTATAATTCTAAAGGGGAAAGTATGCCATTTTGATGGTATTTTTAATAACTAAAAGGTTTTTTTATAACATATATTTAAGTTCATTTGAAAGTTAGAGACCTTTTATTTGTTTAATAAATGAATTTTAAAAACTATCGTGACATTTAGTTGTTGCAT
Organism: Hylyphantes graminicola; assembly: GCA_023701765.1. NCBI lineage: Eukaryota > Metazoa > Arthropoda > Arachnida > Araneae > Linyphiidae > Hylyphantes > Hylyphantes graminicola. The sequence continues at coordinate 13,836,860 of CM043117.1, read as the reverse complement.
ATTCGAATATACAGTCCTTGAAAATGGAAATATATCCTTGAAATGTCCTTAAATAGTTCTTGAATTTTTTTTACCAAAAAGTGTGGCAACCCTGATTGCAGCACAGATTAATTTACTGCACTGATAATTACAGTTATCCTAGTAATCTCTTCATTCCCAGAGAAAACCAACATGTATATTCTTTATGTAAACCTTTTTTTCAAACAATTATATAAGTAGTAGCATGTTTTGAAAGTAGTTAATATATTTTTTTTTAATGTTAACATACAAATGATATTCAAACCTTACATTATTAGGTGTCCAGCTGTCTGAAGAAGGTGAACCTCCATCTGCCAGAGACCTGCATATCTGCACTTCAGAAATCCAAGCCTTGGTCTTGAACTCCCTGAACAGTGAAGTTGCTGGGAAACTCATTGGTTCAGTCGATTACCTGAGGGAAAGCTTTGTTGGTAAAATTGTACTTTCTATTTGTTAGATGCCTTTGGGTGTTTTATAAAGGAGATATATGAAGTGAGAATGTCCTGGTATGGTTGGAATTTAAAGCAAACACTATAGTTTTGGTTTACCAAATTTGAATAATTCTAAAATTTGGCTAATTTTGGTTTGTTACTTATTGCTTATTTATGAAACTAATATTTTTCACAAATAATTTAATCAGTATTTTAAGTTTTTTTTTGTTAATTGATGCATTAACAAAGAGAAAACAAGTGTCGTTTAGCTACAACAATCTTTGAGGTAACAATTTTTGGTAATGAGATTCTAGGTAATTAGATAAGCATTTTATGTTCACAAAATTTCTTCAATTGTGTGAATAGGTCCATATTAATCAAATCAATTATATTTCTTGGCTTTTTATTGATTTCTTTTAATTTTCGTTAAAATATAAAATGGTTTCCAAGTCTGTCATCTAACTTCCGCTTCTGAAAATTTGTCTCTAAATGATACAAAAATTTAGAAAGTTAAAATACAGTTTTGCTGGAATAAATCTAGAAAGGCGACCGGTCTGTATTTGTCAATGCTTATTTTTCTTTTAAATTTAATTTGAGTTAACGCTGCATTCTGTTTATCAGGTACTCTTGAGAGATGCCTGACAAGTTTAGAAACTTCAAAAGAAAGCACAGAACCATCTCAAGCCAGTAATGCCCTCAAACAAATTCTAAATGCAGCCTACCAGGTAAGCATAATTTTTTTTAAAGTTTCCATAATAAAAATTTTGATAATCTATAATAATTCCATAATAAATATTGTACAGGTACATTTTATTAAATATGAAAAACATCGGGAAAAGCTTGAACAGTCTACATGATTTTGCAAATTTCAGTTCTTAAAAACACAATTAAATTTAGTGAAAAGAATGTATGAAATAGAAGTTTTTAAAAATGTTTTTTTTAAATAATTTTATATGAATCATTAAAAATGTACTACACTAACAGTTTTAATTGTAATGCAATTCTCAAATGTTTCTTTTCTTTTTGGACATTTTGTACTAACAATTTAACAGATAGTTTTTAATATAACGTCTGCGAAAATTCTCACCTTTGCTGATTTTTGGTTTAGTGCTCGTTTATAAAGACATTATTGTTTGCCACTGATGACACTATTGACATTATTGTTTGCCAAGTCCAATATTTCTATTGAATAATTTCTGTATTATTTTTAGGTGGAGGTGACTGTTAGAACTAGTTCATCTTTACTTCGAGTATTCTTTGAAAAAATGAAACAGGTTTGTATTTTAAATATTTACTAATTTTCAGTCATTACATTTATGTGGTTCCCATAATCCCTTAATCCCAATCTTTTAAAAGTTAAATTATATAATAAAATTGAGCTTCTTTACAGGCATATAAGGTTTGTGTTTACCTTGTAAAATTACTACCAAATCATGCAACAATTGTTGTACAACCAAATCATGCAACAATTGTTTCTATTGCTTATATAAAAGCAATAGAAATCTATATTTCCTATGAAATCAATTCTTTATTTTTAGGATTTCTTAAAAAAAAAATTCCAAATATGTTATAAAAGAAAATAAATGTAAACTGCCGTGACAAGGTAAACTGCAGTATCTTCCATCGTGACTTGGACCTTTGTTGCAAGCACTCAATTACTTTTACCAATAAGAAAACATACTGGAACTTTTTTTTTATTTTAGAGCAAAAATGGTGCAACTCATTGTGGCGATTACTGCAGTTTACCTTATCACGGCAGTAAAGTATTATCCACTCCCAATTTGAATTATCCTTTTCACAAATCCTTCATATATTGATGCATCTAAGCTACTGTATAATTAATTGCAGTTACATGACCTCATACTTAGGCCCGTCGTAACCCTGACAAACTGTAAGGTAGAAAAATGGTTATGTTTGTAACACAATTACCATACAGTGGTGGCCAAAAGTGTGGACATTTTTTGAAAGTTTCATGTGTTTCAACTGTTACCTGTGTGCTTGCATCTATTAAATTTTGCTTAAATACAAACATTTAAATATTAAATTGAAGGTAATTTAATGTAGAATTTCATTAAAAAAATAATTAAAGTATCTGTATTACAAATAAAGTTATGCTCATTTTAGTTGAACAAACAAGCACAATCAATGGATTTTCTTATGCTGAAATTGCAATACAAGTTGGTGGTTCAATGACTTGCAGAACTAAGACAGATCATATTATTAGTTGCATAACTTATTTGTAATACAGATATTGTAATACTGTATTTATATTTAATTCTACATTAAATTACTTTGATGATGATGTCCATGGATATAGATTATATGGGACAAAAGGTCTCATAGACTGCTTCAGTGATCTGCAGACAGTGGTCCTCATAAAGGTTAAATTACTTTTCATTTGATCTACAATTTTTTTCTGTAATCACACAAAGTTGGAAAATATGAAACTTGTAAAAAAATGTCCACAATTGTTGCCACCACTGTAGTCTTTAAATGTTACTAAATATTTTATATACTAAAATCTTTTAGCTGGTTCAAACCTTGCCATGGAAAGCCCCTCCGCTCATCGATGCCGACTGGAAGCGTCGCGTGGCCAGCGATATGCTCATGAGTCTCAGTGAGTCGAAACTGGCTCGCTCGATTTGCTGGCAGTTTCGAGAGCGACTAAGGGCATCGCATGAGCAGTTTGCGGCTTCTCTGAGGCATTTGGAGGCCATGCATTCGGGTAGATTGGAACGGACTGAAGAGCAGAGATTGAAGGTACTCTATTTTTTTGTATGCCATCAAGTTAAAATGGTATTGCTTCATATTTTCTCATCAAAGTTGAAGAGTCCAGGGGTCGAATTCCTTGATTGACTAGGAATCCTCCAATATTCAGCTCTGCTTGGCTGACATTATTGGCAACAGAAAACCTGTTTCTTCCTTTCCTCTTCTCTCGGTACAAGCGTTTCAGAGTTCCAAAAGAGAAGGACTAAGTGAGAAACCGGTTTTATTACACTTGCTTAGGCTATCACTAGTTATCCTTGCGAAAGAGACCTGATACAGAGGGATATCCAGTTGGTGAATGGGTTTTATCCCCTGGACTCTTCAGTTGTATAGGAACTCTGTTGGCCTGTATTTTTATACCCAAATATAATTATTTGTCATATTTCAAGAAAATTAACACTATAATAAATTTGCTTTAAAAACTTAGGACCAGCCAATAGTTTCTAGAAAAAATCAGAATAGGTTTTGTTTAGCAAAAATAGTTTATTTATCTGTTTAATGAAAAGCGAATGTTAAAATAACATGAGTTTGAAAAGAATTTATTAAGCAAAAATCATTTATATCCTCTTTTGATAATATAATGGCATTGTTAATATAACATAATATAACAGCATATAATTACTTTGAGCATCCTTGACTTTAGTTTAGTTCACCAGCCTTAAGACGACATTGACTTTGTAGGCTTGTACATAACTAATGACCATGGAAACAGCTTTTTAACTGTAAGCATTAACCAGTACATTATAAAAATTTTATTTCTTACAAAACATATTCACCTTATAGGCAATAATGTAGGCTTAGTGACTTGTTTATAGTTAACTTATAAACTGTATATGTAATTGTTTGTAGGTACGAAAACTGCATGCTCCAAAACTGGCAAAGTTTGCCTTAGAAAGTACTTCTCTCAGAGATATTATTCTGTATGGTATGAGTAATATTTTATATAATTTTTTTTTAATATGTTCTTTATTAAATAGTCAATTAACCAGGAAGTTTTTTTTGAGTACTTTAATGTAGAACTTTGCTGTATCTAAGTTCTTAAAATTTTAAACAATTAAATATTTTTGTTTTGCCATGTCTTTAAGAATTAATTTTAATATTTTGACAGTTAACAATACTCTTCTGAATATTTCCTCTGTGAGTTAAAAAAAATATTTTGTTAATTTTTTTCAAGAATAGTTATATTTGTGTTACTTTACACAGTATAAAAAAATCATAAAACACAGTGCTATAAGAATCATCCCTTTGGTTGAATACTCAGCTAACTGTATTCTATAGGCCAGTTAACCCCTTGGAGATTGTACAATTTCTTTGAAGTGTAATTTTTTGTTCTACATGAGATTTTAAAATTAAAAAATTTCGTATAAATTTTATTTTTAATCTGTAATTAATTTTGTATTTTTAACTGAAAATTCAATTCTTTTAAATCGTTTAAAATTTTAAAATTTATTAAAATTTATGATTTTTTTATAATGTGTATTGCTAGATAACCTGACAGGTTATACTTCTGTATCCCTATAGGGTTAAAAATTCTTTATTTAACTTAGTTTTGCAATGTAGGGATGCCACACATTGGAAGAGAAATCGGCCGCGGTCAGTATGGTGTGGTCTACTCTTGCGACTCCTGGGCTGGAAGCTCCCCATGTGCTATCAAGTCTGTGGTACCTCCTGATGACAAGCACTGGAATGATCTAGCAATGGAGTTTTATTACACAAGGTGAGATCTTGCATGCTTCTTAAAGTTTGTGAATGGGAAAACTTCTCTGCTTATACACTCCTTGCCAACATAAGTTGGGTAAATAGAAATATTCTATGGAGAAGATCCTTCGACTGATGTAAAGAGTTCCATAAATTATTTGTGAATCCATCCAGAAAACGTGTTCAAAACATTAATTTCGTTTAAGATATAACATATTTGAATGTTATCTAAGAAAATTGTGCAATTTTATCAGAATGAAAAGTGTATTTTGGTTAAGTTGTATTCAGATAATTTTGTATGTAAATATTACATTATAAGAGTTTCCAACTAACGGACAAACCACGCTTTTCCCTCTGCCTTTTTACCCCTTTTTCTCTGTTTTTGCCCAAGTTAAGGTGGCTCAGAGTGTAGATTTGAACACCTCGGTCGTCACTTACTTGAACCCTGGGAGCTTCAAGACATTCCAATTTGGTCCTTGCTGAATTTTGCTTCAGCTACATATCTATTTTCATAAAGAGGCTGGGATTTATTCAATTCCAGGGAACCAGTACAATAGACCTCTGGTCGCAGTGCTAGGCTTACTGGGCCCCCCCTACAAATGTCATAAGACAAGCCATAAAGTTTCAACAATGAACATAGCATTAAGTTGTGTGACTCTGATTAGAAGATTGCAGGCTATATTTCCCATTACTTCATGTGCTTACATTTACAATAAATGTCTATAGATTCCTAATAAAACATAAGTAACTGAAGAACCCTCAATACTTTGAATATACCCAAAAAAAGTCAACGTATCTTGTATTGGAGCTATCATCTATAATGGGATAATAAACAGACACAACTTCATGCTTTCAGACACTAAGAAGGTTTATTACAGTGTATCTTGTATATATAGCATTTATTGTTACTAAAAGTCTATTATAGTTCTGTTTATTTCACTATAAGCCAATGCAATTTCAGTTTTCCATTTAAATATTTTATCCTAGTTGTGCTTTTGACTGTAGTTAAGTTACAACGCCAATCGCTAATAGCCCTCGTGTGGCTCTAGGATGACATTATTTTACTCCACTTAACTAGCAGCCTCAAATTTAATCTTTCTAGGTAAACCGTCTTTCACGTAAGCAAATTTTTTATCTAAACATGTCTATTTTTTTCAGGAGTATTCCAGAACACGACCGCATTGTGCAGATCCGTGGTTCTGTCATCGACCTGACCTATGCAGGTGGCTGCACTCCTGCGGTCCTACTGGTCATGGACCGACTACAAAGAGACCTCTACTCTGCCCTCAAGATGAGCCTCATATGGAAGAGCAGACTACAGGTGAAGTTCGTTTGTTGATTTAAGATTAACTGAAGTGAATTTGTAATTTTAGTTTTGACTCATTGAAGCTCAATGGCTGAGAGGTATTACGGGTCCGCCTCTCAAGCCCAAGTTTTCAGGTTGGAGCCCCAGATAAGTCGTCAGATTTTCTGGAGGGATGAATCCTATGCACGCATGTCATATGATTATGTGGCATGTAAAAGATCACTTGAGGACCCATTTAACTGGGTTTTTTTTTTGGCAAAATTGCAATTTCCGCATACTTAAACCTTGAGTCCAGATTCATTGTAATCCGAGTGTCAAAATTGATTGTAGTGATCAACTATTTTACCTGCTTGATAGCTATGACAATATTTTGATTAAAAAAATTGGCCTAAAACATCTACTTTAAGTAAAACCTTCAACTATTTTTTGTTTTGAAAAACTTTTTAAAAGAACGTTTTAGATAATATCTTTCTCTTAAATTAAAAGGCCCACAAATTGTTAATAAACAAAACTATTGAACTAAACCAAAATTGATAATAAACAAAAACTGTAATGATACACTTTTTTAATACTAAGTGTACATTCTCATCTTCAGGTTGCTTTAGATGTAGTTCAAGGCATCCGTTTCCTACATGGCCAAGGTCTTGTACATAGAGACATCAAATTAAAAAATGTCCTGGTGAGTATTTTTCTTTTATACCTTCTTTCTGATTTATAAAGTCTTAATTGATTTAACTTTTTCAGTGTGGGGGCTGGGAGCCTAGTCGGTTAGGCACTTGCCTAGCATGCGAAGGGTCCCAGGTTCGGGCATCGCCAAAATAACTGCCGACCTATAACCGGCCTGTGCAGCCAAAAATGTCCGACGAATAATACCCTGTGTAAGGGAAAGCACGTTAACTATCCTTCAAAGTCCTAACGCTGCGTACGATGTCGTCCTTAATGTTAGGAATATTAACTATTTTAGAGAGTAAGTTTCTACTTACTTAATTCCTGTATCTTTGAAGTTTTGCCACTGATGCAGTGATAGTCAAAACGTGATGTTTGTTTACATCTCTGACGAAAGTCTGATCACTTCATGTCAAAACAGACTCGTTTGGTTTTGACTAATTTTTTCCTAATAAATTCTTTAATTGATTATTTAACTTGTTTTAATATTAAATAACAAAGATTAAACTAATACTAATATTTATTTGGTCATGAGGTATTTTTAAGAATTATTGTTGTCTCATTATGCAAATTTAAGGATGTTAACGGTAACTCAAACATCCCGTGATGCACATATAAATATTGGTATCACTGGGTGTTCTTTCTCTTGCCTTTTTCGCCGGCCTATATGTTTTGAGTTATTGTGTTGTCCTGTGCAGCTTGACTGCACTAAGTGTTAATCTGTGATATTTTGTTATTAACGTTGAAGTTGAAATAAAACCTTTTCCAAGATGTAAAGTCAAATAGAGAACTGTCTTCATTTTGTGTTTCCTCAAGAACTTTTAGTAACTCGACTTCTTAGTTAGGTTCTGCATTTTGTTGATATGAAAGGTGGCACTTTTGAACTGGACATATTTCGTCTGTATCTTTAAGCTACCCTCAACACTTGCGTTGGGTGCCTATTCAGGTGTCCGCTCATCACTTGACTGGTTCTAAAATACGCCGCCAGTCGCCAATAGCCCTCGTGTAGCTCTAGTGCAACAATAATTCAAACTTAACCTAACCTAACTTTTTTAGTGTAATGTTGAGAAGCCATAAGGGTTCTTACAGTTTAGATGAGTTACATTGGCATTTTATACTACTGAATTTGCTTATTAACTAGATTACTGGTATACTGGTAGGAAAAAGCTGTGCATTCTACTGCCGGTCTTCACAGGGTTCGTACGTCTCCTAAAATACTCCTGAATTTCATTTTTTTAAGACCCTTATAACTCCTGAAATTTGTATCTCATGTCCTGTTTTTTCCTATTTTCCTGTCATGTTCCTATTTTTTTCCTTCTAAAAAAAAGTGAAGACACAAATCGTATTTCTCCTTTCTCTGTCGTTTTTCTCCCATACTTTATTCAGAATATTCGGAATTCTACATGCACAGTAGCAACATAGAGTTCGTATGTTGTGATACCAGTTAATGTCCCCGATATCATCTCATAACTTTTAGAAGATTTTTTCTTTTTCTGTTTCATCATTTGAAGTGCAGTGAAGTCACTAGACTGATAGGATAATAAACAAATTCAATATTATTCCTCGTTACCTCCTGAAATTACATTGCTGCATTCCTGAATTTCACCATCATAACGTATGAACCCTGTCTTTTACCCTTTCACTACCAAAGCCACCCACGACGGCCGTCCAACTAAGGATTTGATAATAATATTCCTATCACATTACTAGGAAACAAAAATCTTTCGTAGGGAAAGGGTTAAGATAGCTAATTTTCTATTATTTTATTTTAGTTGGATACTAAAAACCGTGCAAAAATCACCGATTTGGGTTTCTGCAAACCTGAAGCCATGATGTCTGGTAGCATTGTGGGAACACCTATTCACATGGCTCCTGAACTTTTTAGTGGAAGATATGACAACAGTGTGGATGTGTACGCTTTTGGAATCCTATTTTGGTATATATGTGCTGATCATGTGCGACTTCCCTATGTATATGAACAGTGTCAGACTAAAAGACCACTGGTGGACTTCGGTGAAAAAAGGTTAGTCTTTGACTTTTTACCCTATGTCATGTTTTTTACGCAAGAAATGCTCATGTAATGGTTTGGCTGTTTAATTCTGTTAAAATGAGTTTATTTCTGTTTTAAAATCTTGAGCTGCAATTTAAGTAAAATTTGTACATAAAATGCTGAGTTAATATTGATTAACCATAATTATGTCTTATTTAAAAAAAAAAGTGAAAAACAGTTTTAAATATAAATTATTATATTGGATTGATGAAATAGTATGTAACTTTTTAGAGCTTAAATATTAATAAATAAATACGTGTTGTAAAAATATATTTTGATTGAAGTTATGTAAACTTTTTTTAGGAGCTTATTTATAAATAAATACGTGTTGTTGTAAAAAATGAGAGAAAGCTTAAATATTAATTAAATAAATAAATACGTGTTGTAAAAAAATTGGAGCAACCCTAGTGTACACTTTTATTTTATGTTTACTTGGTGACTATTGTTTTTCGAGTTACTAAAAACTAAATTTAGGTATATATAACACTACACTAGTAATATTTGCATATCAGAATGGTTTTCCTATTGATGACAAATCTTAATTATAATGTTTATCATGCCTCATTCAAAAAATAGTGCCAGCTGGTATCTTGTTATAATTAATATGTCGTATTTCTTCATTTATATTTGATGACCTGGCTAACATAACTATATTTTTCGTTAGTTTATACTAGTTATAAGTAAGTAGGAGTTTTTTTATTTTGCTCCTATAGTTCAGCTCTGAACAAACTTAATGAATTGGATGCAAATTGCAAATTAGCCCACAATAAAGTAGTTTTTTCGACAACTCGACAACTAGATTTTAATAAAGAAGTTGAAAAAATTAATATGGATAATTAACTATGTTCTAAATCTTGAAAATAGCTGTTTTACAAACATATAAACTGTACATTACACATTCCATTTATTTATTACTCTCTAATGGGTCTGTTTTGGTGTCTGTGTTTTATATTTTTTCAAAATATGTAAGCTATAGTAAAACCGGTGAACTATATTCTAAATTTATTTACTATATTTTAAACATATTAACTATACTCTAAAGCTAGTCTAAACTTAAACTTATTTACTACATTCTAAACTTATTTAATATAATCTAAATGTATTATATTCTTAATGTATAATTATATTTTAAACATAACTAAATCCACCTCTCTCATCTAGGAGCTCGCCCGGAACGCCTCCCCCAATTTTGACGAGAACTGCTGGCGCCTGATCGCCGGGAACTGCTGGAATACCGGCAAAACCGCGCTAAGACCCCTACTTGGCGATTGGAATGTGAACCACGCCTCATGGAAATCATCCGATACTACGAGCTCAACCCCCCTTCCCCCAAGTGGGTTCCATTCCTCAACCCTGCTTCACAAATCTCACGGCTCTCAGGCTTTTGCCAAAGCCAAAGAGAGAAATGGCCGCCGCGGTTTTAACATAACGCGGCGGAAAAATGCGCCGCAGTCGTGACTATTAAAGTTGCCCGACAGTATAGCGCTGTCGGATGTGTGCCCCTTTTCGAAATGCTGGCTAAGTTTCGCGACGATTTTTTTTTTTATGAGGTTTAGGCTTGGCTTTTGTGCCCAGAGAGTAGTAGTAGTTGACGTGTAATTCGGATGAGAAAGATAGCAAACTTTTAGGAAATAAACTATAAATTGAGACCAAAAAACTAAATTTTGTCTGTTGTTTTTTCGATTTCCTTGGACGAGTATTCCTGGACATTTTTATGTTTCAAAAGCGAAATATGTTAAAATTAGTGATGAATTAAAAAATTAGTGATGTAATATTTGGAAATTGCATGTGTTGATTCTATCCTATTGCATATTGTTACATTTGTTACATCCATATTTATATGTTCTATGTTCCCTTCTCATCCTCAGCCCTGCGACACAAATCTTACGGTTCATCATCTAGAAATTTTGGTTTAATGCAACTAGGTGAAAAATTTCCCACAGTTGTGACTATTAGATTGCCAGCAGTATCACGCAGTTAGATGTGTGCCCCTTTTTCAGAGATGCTGGCTAAGGTTTCGGATGATTTCAAGGTTATTTCGGATAGGCTTGTGCCCAGCAAAAGTAGTAGTGGTTGAAATATAAATAAGATGAGAAGGATAGCCAGTCTTCTGGAAACAAACAATAAATTGAGGAAAGAAACATTTTTGTCTTGCTGTGTATTTTTTGGACAATCTTAAAGTTTAAGAAGCAAAGTAAAGTTGTTTAAAATGAGTGTCTAAATTTTGTTGATGTAATTGTATAAATATAAATTGAGATGCATGCAATAACATCGAGATGTGTTGAATTCTATCTGCAAATTTCTGATTGCATATAACATCATTATTTGCACACATAATGAAGTTGTGTTTCCCTCCTTTTTCTCAAGACTGCTGCATAATTCTAAAGGTTCTCTTGTAAAGAGAAATTGCTGCCACTATTTTAACAAAACACGGCAGAAAAAGCACAACAGTCGTGTTTACTAAAGTTGCTGGACAGTATTGCACTGTTGGATGTGTATATGTGCCTTTCCGAAATGCTGGCTAAGGTTTTCAATGATTTTTGGGTAATTTCGGATAGGCTTGTGCTCACCAAGTGAGTTGAAATATAATTTAATTGAGAATTAGCCAGCTTAAGTTTAAAAAATTGAGTGAAAGTAACAGAATCTTTTCTTTTGCCCTGATGATTTTTTCATCGTTTGTGAACATTTTCAATGTAAGTTAAAATTAGAAAAAAAAATCATGGTTATGCTAATTTTAAGGCTGCAATGTATGGATACAATAAATCTTTTATTGCATAGAAATGTGTTTGCATTCATAACCTTTCTATATTTTAAATTGTTGCATATCGATATCCTAGTGTGCTTAAAATTTCTTTTAGTCTGCTTAAACAAATATGTTTAAACTGCTGCTGTATCCTTAAATTTAGTTTTCCCTATACCTTGTGATTTAAAAAAAAAAGATAAATTGAAGCTTATGTAGGGTAATTTTCCATGAATATAATCTATTTTGTTTTAAATAACATTTAAATTTCCCCCCTATCTTTAAAGATATAATATGACTTTATTACTTTTTATTTATAATAGATTACGACGACTATACATTTTTTAATTATAAGTAATTTATGAACCTAATTTTACTTTTAATTTCAGGTGACCCAACCTTACCAGGGTAAAATCTGAGTGTTGTGCCGACTGTGGAGGTTTCATTTTGTTCTGTCTCCATCCCTTTCTGTATTGTATTGTAATGGCTGCAGCTGTGCAGCTTTAATTCCAAACCCCAGTTACAGGTGCATGCACCTTGTGTAAAAACTGTATCTTTGTATATCTGTACATGCCTAGTTCTTGTGTTAAATCCTTTGTTTGTTATGTGATTGTAGAATATTAGAATCTATACCTTACAGCAAAAGTTACTGTTTCCAATAACCGATTTTGCTTCCGCTTAATTTTTCCCTTGTGTTCTTACATTATGGTATTATTCAATGTTTTTAAAGAAGGTACATTTGAGGAGTAATTTTCAATATTTTTAATGTCTTCCAAATAGCTTTCAAAAAAATATTGAAGTTACTGCTTTAAAAAACTTAATAAAACATTAGTTTTTTTCATTGGAAATCATTGAATCGTTTTAAAAAAAAATTTCCCTCTAAAAAATAATTATAAAAAATATTCCAACCCAACTTATGTTTTGTTTTAAGGTAAAGAAACTTTGTTGACTCTCTATGTTTGTATTCGCACAATGGTCAATTTTGTGAATATTTCCATTTTTCATTTTTCAACAAATAAAAAAAAGTTCCAGATAATCCGGATACGATTAAATGTACATTCTCTTTTACAATAAGTGCCATGTTGTGGAGAAAAAATCTATGTGATACCTATCAAGGATATCTACATTGTTTCATTCAAAATGAGAATGTAGTTACGATTCCATAAATTGCTTTGAGCTTCCTATTTTTTCAAGTACAATTTATAATGAACTTTAAATAGTTTATTTTTGTAAAAAATGTAAATATACAGGGCAATATTCTAATAATTTTTATATTAAAATTTTGTTTAAAAAATTATAAATTGAGTGCTGATGTATTTTAGAGATCTGTTGTGTAAATGCGTTTTGGAAGGTTAAGTGTAAATGGCCCTTTTATTTGTTATCTACAGAAGACAATGCTGTGACATATTACCCCACAAAACTAACATTTTAAGGGCGCAGTTAAAAAAAAATTCAATTATCCATAGCATAATTAAGCTCGGGCCTAGGCCTGGTCTGTTTGTTGGCGACTTTTGATATGGTAAATTCAATTGGACGAAGTCGCCAATAGAGACTCTATATCTTAGTTATGCTTGGGAGAATGCAAGTTTTGAGATTACTCCCTTAATTTGAGAATTTATAAAAATTTGTGGTACAGTATGTTATAGCAAGATCTTTTCTTGTAGCCAGTTATTATAGTGTCTGTTTGATATAAATTCTTTTTAACTGAAGTGAAATGTTTGAAGTTAAAAATACTATTTTATCAATATCTATTTGTATCGCTGTACAGTTTACTTGTTAAATTTATATATTGCAAGAATTTTTAAAGAAGTTGCTTATTTAGTCGATTTTATGTTGATGTATTTAAAATGTTTATAATAAATTTCATTTTCCCTAAACTTTTCGAAATATTTATTGCTAAATACACATGACAATTTTTAGCTTTAAAATTGTACTTATGCAAGGTGAAACATAGGTTTTAATCAAGTTTTAGCACACAACATTTGCTGCTTGAAAACACTTTATTGTAACTGTTATCGTTTTACCCTATTAAATCGTTAGAAGGAATTGAGTAAACATAAAATACTCGCAATTAAGTATAAGTTAAGGTTTAAAAGTATTTGTGGAAATTTTTAAAAATTTCAAGGACTTAACACTATGAAAATTTTCTTTAAAAGAAAATATTAACTTTCGATTTAATTAATTGGAGTTGGTATATTATCAACCAGCGTTGGGCATTCAATTAATTGTCAATCATAAAAGTAATTGCAATTAAATTAATCGCAGTTGAACTTTTAAAAATTGCACCTTGCAATTAACTTTTTTAGTTGTTTTATGAAACAATTAACTTAATATTAAAACAAAATAAATTGGTTGGTTTGGTCTGTCGGGTAGTCGAAGTTAACATTAATTGTAACTACTGCAATTAACAATTTTTTGTTAATTGTAGTTTTCCACAATTACAATTGATTAATTGTAGTAGTAATCATTAATTGTTTTTGCAATTAAAATTTGCCCAACACTTATCAACTATTATACAAAATACTTAGCTCAAAGATAAAGCAGATCCTTTACATTATTTATCATTTTATAGTACGAGAACACAATATTTATAATTTTTTTCATATTGTAAGCAATATGGTTTAAGTGCTTTAATCTGTCTTATGCTTTGGCACATGAAAATATTCTAATTGTTCAGGCACAATAACCTAAAGGTTCACAACCTTTCTTACTATATTCTTTGTGTAGCTCTAGTACGAAGATAATTCAAAACCTAACTTAACCTTACTATATACTGGAAAAAATTATTTTTAAAAAACTTCAAAATTCTCCCAACTGAATTTCAAGTCTAATTATAAAGTAGACAAATAAAAAAAGCAGAACTGTTAAATCTGAAATTAAAGTCTAGGAATATCCGAGAGAATTAATTCGAACAATTTTTCAATTTCCTAAAAATATGTACAAAGTTTTCTCCTTCAAGTTTAACCCTTTCAGTCCCAATGACAATACAATTTGGCATTATCATTTCAGATTTTTTTTCTTCTCTGATAGTGAAAGGCTATTTATGATATCAAAAAGCACATCATTTGATTCTTCAAACCTTTTCCCTATTAGAAAATATTTTTTATTAATCCCAATGGATAGATTTTTTTTTATTTATCCCCTATTATTTTTTAAAATTATGATCAGAAACAAGATGATGTCAAATGGCATCACTGGGACTGAAAGGGTTAAGTAACTATAAAATTGACAGCTAATTAAAAAAACAAAACTGACAAATTCGAAACTAAAGACTCAACCAACTCAATCAAACAAACACAATTTCAGATATTTATCAATTTTCTAAATAATCTACACACATCATACATTTAATTTCCATTCTGCAAATAACATTTTTCTACTTGGGTGGAACCCAGGCTTGAATCTTGGGCCTTGTAGTTGAATAGGGAGTATAGGCCCTACTGGTGCCCGACTCATTGGGAGTATGATCCATCAGCCATTTGTAATCTACTGTATTCCCTTTGGTGGGAGGGTCATCCGTCATGTGATGCAGCCATCGATGCCTAGAAATGCAAAATACAGTTTGAACTACACTTTTTGCCAAATTAAGGGGATCGGACACCCCCATTCGTTGTCCTACCTCGACCGGGCTTGCTAATGGTAAGTCCATGGGGGAAAAATTGTATTTATTTCAAAATAAGCCAAGAAATTATAGGAATATTTTGATGCGTTTTTTTTTAAAATTCATAAAACTCCAATAAAGTTGTGCTTTTAGAAGTTATTTTTTTAAAAACTTCATTTACTTTTTTTTAATCTAAATTTTTTTTCTATTAAAAAAAGGTAAATAATGTTTTTTAAAAAATAACCTGAGTTTTATGAATTAAAAAAAAACGCATCAAAATATTCCTATAATTTCTTGGCTTATTTTGAAATAAATACCATTTTTTCCCCATAGACTTACCATTAGCAAGCCTGATCGAAGGAGGACGGGGAATGGGGGTGATGAGCAGCCTTAAGTTAGGTAAATAGAAATACGCTATGAAGAAGATCCTTCCGCGGATGTAAAGAGTTCCATAAATTATTTGTGAATCCATCCAGAAAACATGTTTAAAACATTAATATCATTTAAGGTCTAACATATTTGAATAATATTTTAAACATTTTGCGATTTTATCAGAATAAGAGCGTATTTTTGTTAAATTGTATTAAGATCATTCTGTATGTCAATATTACCTTACAAGAGTTTCAAACTAATGGACCAATCACACTTTTTCCCCCTGAATTTTTACTATTTGTTTTTACCCAAGTTAGGTGGGCACAGAGTGTGGTGTCACTCAATATCAACATGCACTACAGAGTCACAACTAGTATTTTTGGCGCTGCTCAGAAATAAAAGTTACAGTATAAACTAGACTCATTGAATATCAACATGTACAACAGAGTCGTCACAACTAGCATTTTTGGCAATGATTAGAGAAAAAATACAGTTTAAACTAGAGTTGCTTAATATTAACATGTACTGCAGAGGTCAACAAATGGTTTCAGCCAAGGCTAAGCTATTAGCCACCTGTTTTGTTCAGGTCAGAAAAATATATTTTTTAACATTGGTTGCCATGATTCTAAAGTTACCTCAACTCTGTATATTTAAATAGAGCAAATATCTAGTGAGTCTAAGTAAAACTTAATTGGGTCATTTTAATTCTAAACCAATTAAATTGAGGTGTCAGAATCATGCCACAGTTTTAGAGGCATAAATTTATATAGTCTCAAATGACCGTGGTACTGAAAACAGCTGCATTTAGAAATACAAGGAGTATTAAAGCTAAAAAGAACATCTTAATTCTGAATCAATCTATGTGTTTCTGAAATTTTCATAATCAGGGCAATGTCAATTAATCCGGTATGACAAAAACTAGTGTTGTGTATTGGTTATGATTACCAATTTCAACCCTGTTAAGTTTTTCAAAGCAGTATACACATATCTTAATTTTTAAATGCAGCTTCTGAGGCCACACTAGTAAATGTTATACCACTGGATTTTAATACTTTTGTGTACGATGAAACCTTAAACATTTTTCTCAACTTAAAAATACATAATGCAATATCAAAATTCACAATTTAATTTTATAATTTTTCTAAAAACACTTCAAGTACAAACTAAAAGATTCAAGTTTTCCAAAAATATTACAAAAGCAACTAATTTATTAAATGTAATAAAAACCACATGATGCAATAATAAAATCTATACAACTATTTAGTAGTGAAACTTAGAAAATTACAAAGCAACAAGAAAGTAAAATAAGCACATTTCATGCTTAACATTTAAGAAAGATTTCAAAAATATATTTCCACATCCTAAACTTTTGTAGATTTCCTTTCACAACTTCACTTTATAATTTTTCTTAATACTAACACTTCAATTATAAACTAAAATGTTCCTATTCGTTCTAAAGATATAACGAAACCATCTGATTTATAAATTGAATTTTTTTTTAAGAAAATGACGAAGCAAAAGGGTTAAGCAGAATTGGAGGTCTTATACAAAAGCTTTTTCAGCAGTAAATTTACAACTTTTGATTAAATTTTTTTTTTTGAACAGGCTTTTAATTATAAAAAAACGGACAGAGCTTGTTTGTTTTTTCATAGCAAACAAAAAAAATAGTATTTTTACTGCTCCAAATATCAAAATTTCCCTCAGCAGATCTTAATTACTCTCAGAACTTAACTTTAAATATATCAATTGTTTGAAAGATATGCTTATCAGAAGAATAAATGCGTTTTTTTTAGGGGAAAGTGAAAATGTTACAATATAATAAAAAGACAGTGGGCCCTCCATGCCTTAAGAATTTCTAACTTAAATTTACCATTCTGGCGGAACTTGGCTGCCATCGTAATCCATGTTAACCCCTTGTGTATAATCCACCCAACGATCTCGAGCTGAAAAACAAAAATTTATAATTAAAAAAAAAATAAAGGCACAAGTTTTATGGTCAAACTACATAACATAATTAACATGCATAATATAAGTATGACTTTTTGGGGACTTAATCGACAATTTTTCGATTTCATGACCTTTTCTTGACTTTCTCGACCAGTAGACACCCTTTTAAATGTAAAACCTTATATGGAGTTGGGACCCTAGATCTCAATAAATTTAATTGTAATGGCTTCTTTACTTTATGTTGTATATTTTAATCATGCTCAGTTTGTTTATAGGTGGTAGTGTCTGTCAAATACAGTACAATACAGGAATTTTTTTTCCCTACGTCACAGCTGCAGCAACATCTGCCATTAGCTTTCAGGTTGCCCAATAAAATGTAGCCTTTGAAAAGTTGTCAGGCATAAAATCCACAAAACCAGTCATTGTAGGGCATCAATAAGGAAAAATATGAAGGTTAACTTAAATCAAGTGGTTCTTCCAAGTGGAAAAGTAGATAGTTCTTTGTTTAGGTACAACAAAAACAGAATGTTCTCATGGAAACAGTATTTTTTAAAAAAAGAATGAACTGTTAACATAATTGAAATTTTCAATAAATATATTGATAAAAAATAAATATACTTACAATAAAAATACATTTTGTTTTCATAATACTTGTTTCCAAACTTATCAATACCAATTAAAGTGCCATATTTCAATTCATCAGTCCTGTAAGGAAATTTATTTAATTTTATCTTAATAGGATAAACATGCCTAAATGAAAAAAAAAACAATTTATTTGCCTGTTTATCTAAGTATTAAACACTCAACAAAAATACATACACTCCTTGCCAACCTAAGTCGGATAAATAGAAATATGCTATGATGAAAATCCTTCCGCGCATGTAAAGAGTTTCATAAATTATTTGTGAATCCATCCAGAAAACATGTTTAAAACAATAATTTCATTTAATGTCTAACAGATTTGTATATTATTTGAGAAAATTTGGAAAATTTATCATAATGAAAAGTGTATTTCAGTTAAATTGTATTCAGATCATTTTGTATAAAATATTACATTACAAGACTTTTCAACTAAAGGACCAATAGCGTTTTGCTTTTCCCTCTTCCTTTTTACTCTTTGTTTCTACCCAAGTAAGGTTGGCACTGAGTGTAGTATTTTTCGACAGGAAATTTAGAAATATATTTTAACAATCAGCAGAATCATCAAAGTGGTGACTTCCACAAATCCTTTATACGTATGATCCACTAAATTTGGGAAAAAGGTAAATGATAAATAAGGCAGGGTACGAAACTAAGAAAATTTTACACTAGACAACCGGTCTAGTAGGAACTTAGAAGTACTGGACATTGAAAATTTTTGCTAGACCAAAAAAATTAAATAATTCAATTTTAGTGTATAAAATTTAATTTATTAACTAATTTTTACAGCAACACTAGTTAATCAGTTGTCTGACTCTTCCTCTGTTAAAGAACTGTTACAATCACTTTTAATGCAGACTCTTCTGCAGAAGTACTCTCGCAGTTAGATTCAAAAGCGCCTATTCATAATTCTAATATCTGCTAGGCCTTCTTCTTCTTTTTACATTCTTTTTCCAAAATTGAAAGGCTTGCTCTGTATCAAATAGACTGATTTCTGGAGAGTGAAGTCTTAATTGCATCAATTGGGGGATGATTTGGATCAAAATTTGTCAGTCAAGAGTTTGGTGGTCAAAATTTTTGCTAGACTAGCGGTCTAATAAGTTGAAAATTTTTATCTGCCTTTCCGAAAAAACATCAGCAATGTCTAGAGGTCTAGCCGTAATTTCGCACCTTGTAAGGTCATGCACAGTCCATTTAGTAGAAGTAGCGCCTCATATAAGCAGTTGATATAATTTAATAAGGTTAAATCCTAGTCACTGGTCCAGCAACTTTTCTAGATTAGTGACATTTTGAAAATCATGCTAAAAAATGACGCGATCGGCTTCCTGATATGTGCAATGTTGGTTTAAAAGAACCTCCTTCTTTTGATTAGTGTACATGGTTGTCAGAAAAAGTATATTGTTTTTTTTTTACTCCTTGTATTCCATGAACTTAAACACTTATAAAAAAAAAGTTTCCAATTATCAAGCAAAATTAACGGTAATCCTGGGGGATTGTAAGAAAAGCAATAAAGCCTAGCAGCTCATTGTACTGGGGATTTATAACTTTTGGGCTTATTAGTGAAGTATCGCAAAAAAAAAGCGACTACAACTGAAATGCGAGTTTTCTGCAATAGAGTTTTCATGATTGAAGAATCACTGTAGCTCCATCCAGTGCCTCTTTTCACCACTCAAGCAATGAGGTCAGTGAATGTACTCGACAAACACAGGGACAAAGTTAAGAGAAGAGAAATACTCATTATAAATATTTAGGAGGCATTAAATTTAACAAATCCTTAATAGTTATTTGATGTTCCGAAGGCAATTGCAATATCTTTTACCTGTAAAGAGTTTGTATGGACTTAATGATCCCTCCATTATGTTTAATAATATCATACATTCTTTTGACTTTATCTAGACCAAGATATCTCGCCATATTTGTAATATTTAAATAAGAACTTAAAAGATGACCGTGAACATAACTTTGACGATTGGGATCATAACAAGATGTTGGTTGGTTGGTAGATATACATATATTTTCAGGCTTGTCTGCTTGCTCAGAGAGCCGCTTATAAACCTTCGCCCAGTAAGACACAACACACAGACAACCTCACATGCACACTTATACGTGACAGATGCTGCCATCTATTACGCGCCACCTCCACAATTTAGACATGTCTTTGAAGGGGAGGGAAATAGTCTCCAGGAACATGTGGAAACCCGTGGGAAACTGCGCAATGACCGCCCACAGGACTTCCGGACCCAACAGATTTAACGAGCACGTACTCCACATATACTCGGTGAGTTTTCAGCGACCATGTTTCGATCGCGGGACCTTCCGATCCGTAGATTGCTACACTGACCATAGGGCGCCTCACAGCCCTCGTAACAAGATTTTGTTTTGTTTAGGTCGCAGAGCTGAGTTGAGATGAACTTGAGCTGAAGAAAAGGTAGAAAATAATTTATAATTCATTGCCATCAAATTGGTTTTGGTTTAGTTTAACTTTTTTAGAACATTATAGCGATAAGCTTTGCCTCGGAATTTCGTATATGGGACAAATTACTGATTTTTGAGACTCACAGCGACGATTCATAAGAGGGATTGTCAGTCTAATAGAGCTGGTTAGTTTTGGAATAAAAAACTTCCGCAGAAGTATTGCTTTGCTATGTTAGCACTTTTTCCTATGTATGGGATTAAACATAACATCGAATTGAAACAAATTTGGAACGGAAATGTTATCTAGTTATTTAATTATATATTATAGGAGTTTTAAAATGCCAAAGACATGCAGCAGATGGCGACACTATTTTGAAACTTTATCAATTAATAATTTAATATCCGAATGTTATTTTCTTTTCAATTTTGTTTTAGGTTGATGTTATAATGAGAAAAAGCTCCAAAGGCTAGCACTATAGCCATTGCGCTGGCGGGCAGGCAGTATAAACGGTAAGAAACTATTCTATTAAACGGAAAGAAATAGGGTCAAGTGGGGTAAGTATGATAGGGTTTCTGTTTTTTTCATTAAGAAAATTCGTTCTCTGCTTCAAGTGAATTCCAAATCCTAAAATTGGTAGTGAATTATTATAAGAAACATACAAATGTAGTACACAAATTATATGTTTGAATTCCAATTTTAAGTGTACAAAATTTGCATTTCAAAATCCATTGCTGCATATCACACTTACCCCACATAGGGAAAATAGTATAATAAAATAGCATATTCAAAAGCTCAAAACTTTCTTTAAACAAAAAATAAGGTCAATATTTCTTTTTAGTTTAATTATAAGTGGTCTAATGTTATATATTGCAAACTTTCAGATTTTTAGAATGATTTCCAAAGTTACAAGAGCTGCTTATCACACTTACCCCCAATCACACTTACCCCACTTGACCCAACTATTCAAAATCATATAACTTTAAAATGTATGTGTTTAAAAAAAAAAGGTTATATTGTACCTCAAAATAGGTACGGAATAGTAGACGGATTTGCAGACAAATATAAGTTTAAGAATTTGTAAAGGAATATCTACGATGTCAATACATACATGTTAAATAAGGATTAATAACACATGTCCAATACAAACAACAATTTTGGCATATTATATTTAATAGCAAAAGTAAGCAACTATTATTAGGTTAAAGAAGTTTTAATTGAATACAAAAAAGATTCGAGAGATGTCTAGCTTTCTTAACATTTTCTGATGTAAAGATATTGAACAAAATTTATCTAAGGTGTACCACACCATTGAAGACTTTTTTCTAAATACATCTTTTTATACGAATAAAGGTCTTAAGTTTTATTTTTTATAAGGTGATTTATACAAGGTTTTATTAAGGTATTTAACATTATAAGGTGATTCGAAATTAATTTTATTTTTTCCTAATTTTATGTACAATAGGACATATCATTAAGACCGGGAATGACAATCGAATTGACCGCTTGTGCAGAGGGCCAACCTTTTAAAACCAGCAATATCATATATAGACTGATATTTGTTGTTATAAATAAAAAAAATAACACTAATAATTTGACTTAACTACCGGGTTTTCTTAGTATGCTAAGGCAAACGTGCTTGTTAAATCTGTGGAGTCTTGAAGTCCCGAAGGTGTCAGCATACGAAATCTCCCAGAAGTTCCATTGAGTGCCCACTCAGTTGCTTATCTCGTCACTTGACCAGAGTTCTAAATTACGAAATGCGTCCACAGATTTTAAATAAGCATAAATTTGACAAATTAAAAATTCAATAAAATTTGAAGTATAAAATTACCCATTTGCCTTATGTATTCGTGTTCACTTTCAGATTCTCAACGCTTATACTGCAGAATTTAAAAGAAATTTTTAATGTTGATTCTCCGATTCAATTAAATACAACTAGGGAAAAAATAAAGAAGAACATTTTGCCATATTAAGGTCAATATTTACAATAGGTACTTTGACTATATCGCCAAAATACCTTCCGATATTAAATGAATTATAGTTTGAACCCAAAAATAACAGGCGTATGTATAGATTTTTTGCAAAATAAATCTTTAAATAAAGCATAAAAATCATTTTAAAATGGCTTATTTTTCATCGGTACGTCACGTGATCACAAACACGTTGATTTTGCTGACGTCACTAGTCGGAATAAACAAACGGGTGTGAAGTTTTCTTGCTTGCAATTAAACTGGATATAAGAAGATTTCAAAATGATGTTTCAAAATTTGCTTTTAGGGAGTGACGTCATAGATACCAAGGGACAGCCAGAAAATCTTTTCGGAAGTGAATTTTCGTCCTAAATTAATTTTCCCCCTTTTTGTGGGGTATTTGAAAAAGAAAACATACGTGCCAAATATGTTTGGCATAAGAATATTTTAAGCCAATAATTTTTTTAGTCAAGTTCCACATTTTATAAACATGAATTTGAAACTTATACATAAGTTTAAAGATTCTATAAGAAGAAGAAGTTAAGTACATGGAAAAATATGTCGTTCCGTTTCAGACACTTCCACTAAATATTATCCTCTCTTATATTCATAAATTTAGTTAGAAATTTTTATATAATTCTCCATTTCATCACATGTTCATCAGACTTTCAATAATCTTAATAATAAATTAATATACTATTTCAGTATTTTGAAAACAAGTAAATTTATAAAGTTTTCCTATTTAATTTTCTTCAAATCCTATATTAAATGTTCCGATGCATATATTTTTTAATTTTTTTTTTTTTTACTTTGCATATAACTGAATTATTATGGCTTACACAGATGCCTTAAAAAATCGAAAGAAATAAAATATATACGAAGAAAATAATTTATGAATGAGGTGTTTTGTAATTTCAATACCCTTAAACCCTATAACAATTTCATTCATTTTGTCACGTTCAAAGAATTAAAACTGAGCACCTACTTAATAGCTCTAGGAAAAAAACATGGTTTCAAACTAATTATTAAAAAAAGCTCTAACTTTATCTTTTGCTTCAGTTCCTCTGAATTAATGTTTTAATATTTTATTTTTAAAAGTTTCATTACAGAATACATTATTTACGCAAACAAAAATCAGGGAGATAATACCATATAATAGAAAACATTATAAAAAATACGATTGTATGGTTCTTTCAATTGGTAAAATACGAGCCAAAAATGTCACATAAATTAACTTTTCGAACTTAATGTTAAATACAATATTGAAAAAAAATATTAAAATTGCATTCTGGCAAACAATGCTTGTTTTAATTATATGCATCCATGAATTTCGAAAAGAGATTGCAACTTCTCTAAATAATAAAAAATGTTAATTATAATATTTTTTTTAACAATATGTTTAGACTGTTTTGATTAAGCTAGGTTGTTGCAATCCATTCAAATAGCGATAAATTACTTTGTTATTATTATTTTTTTTGGCTTCTTATTTTGGAAAAATATTTAGGGACAACTACTTTTAGTTTATGCAATACTTGTATAACACTAAACGGAAGAATATCGAAATTTTCATTTGCCGGAGGATAAGCATTATTGCATATTGTCTTATTTCTTTTTAAATATTATCAAGAGCTTAAATATTAATTTTAAAAAAATAAAATAAGTAAAAAGGAACAATATTTTTGTAAAAAAGAAAATGGTTTTATTAATAGGGTAAAAGTAATGCAGCTTGACTCAATAAAGTTGAATAAGTAAGTAGGGTCAAGTGGGGTAAGTGTGATTGGGGGTAAGTGTGATAAACAGCTCTTGTAACTTTGGAAATCATTCTAAAAATCTGAAAGTTTGCAATATATAACATTAGACCACTTATAATTAAACTAAAAAGAAACATTGACCTTATTTTTTGTTTAAAGAAAGGTTTGAGCTTTTGAATTAAAGTGCAACTGTCTTCTTTTTTTAAAAAATTCGAAAGGTTGATTAGATTTGATTTCCACATCAAAATCACACTTACCCCTATGTGGGGTAAGTGTGATAAAACAGCAATGGATTTTGAAATGCAAATTTTGTACACTTAAAATTGGAATTCAAACATATAATTTTTTTTCTACATATGTATGTTTCTTATAATAATTCACTTCCAATTTTAGGATTTGGAATTTACTTGAAGCAGAGAACGAATTTTCTTAATGAAAAATGCAGAAACCCTATCACACTTACCCCACTTGACCCTATGTATAAAGTATGCAACTTGGTAAGTAAGTGTTTTTTTTGTAATTTGGTTCGCTAATTCGAATTTAAACGCACTTTATCTTCAAATTTATTTTAAGAATATTTGATTTTTAAAGCCACATAAAAGCGCTCATTTTTAGCAATGTTGAAGTAATTTTTTTTTTCGTAAATAAAAATGATCTTTTGCATTTTCATCATTTCATTTCATATTTTCAATAAGTTTAGCAAATATTTAAATGTACTCAATTTCAACTTATAAAATACATGAAGGGCTCAGCTGCAAAACTCACATTCTACAAGGTATCTATAACAGAGACATAACATAGAGTGGACTGCGCATTGGCAAACCTAAAGTGTCCTAAACATCTAACTTACACAGTCACATGACTGTGTCGCGTTTGGCTCGCATCTATGGCGAGTTTACCATTTGGCGAGTTTTTCCACAACGACCTGAACACAGAGGCCGACAATCTAATGTTATGATAAAGAAGCTTGGAAAGGAGCAAGGATGAATCGCTAGTATTTTAAGATCCTCTTAATAGATATCAGATTATTTCTTTGATTTTGTGAGTCTATTTAAGATTAATTGAACAATTGAATGTGAACTCTTTATTAAAAATTAATTTAAAAGAACATTAGTAGGTTTATGTAGAGTGTTGCTGTAATATAAGTTGGTAATTGACATGGTGAACATTTTCTGCCGTCTCTATAACTTTCGTTCTAACGGTCCGATTTAAAAAAAAAAATCTTTTTTTTTTTTTGAAATATGGCTTCTTCCTTTATTTCACCTGGAATAAATCAACTTTCTAAAACACATCAATATATTCCAAATTCAGCAAATGTTCTACTTTTTAAATATAAATAACTCAAACACGATTGCAAAACAGGTTTCGTTTTGACCAAATTGTAAAAAAATATTCTACTTCTAAGCTGTCTAATGGACCATTAATTTAATTGACTTGGCCCAAAATATTTATTATAATTAGAGTTCTAACAACGTTGATTTAATCATGGATATGATTCTTCAGTATAAAAGAGCTTTTAGAATAAATTCCCTCGATAGAAATTATAGTTTATGAAGAACACACAAATACTAAAAGTATGCAGAACTAAATAAATTTTACCCGTGAAGTGTGACTAATCCTTTTTTATACCCCTCTTTACAATTAGGAATTCACAAGCATTTGGCATCTTGCACAAAACGTTACTGAATTAAGAGTACAACATTCACGATTCATGCTCAGAGATTAAAAGAATGTAATTAAATATTTATTATAAAAGCCAAAAGAGAAAAATACCAACAATGCTCAAAAAATCGTCTGCAAAAACATTTAAAAAAATCAAGCTGCCGTGATTGGTAGAAACCCACGTGACTTGGGTATTGATGGTAGTCTCTACTTCGGTTTGCTAGCTGATATTCAGGTCTGGCGACAATTTGGAACAGTTCGTAACGAAACGGTAGCGTTAAGTTGCCATATGTAGTAACCTTTACCCTCTTGGCGATTTATGATGCTTAGGACATAATGCTAATCTGCAAGGGATGGCGGTTTTCTAGAAAAAACCGGTTTTCCATTTTCCATCGGTTTTTTCCTAAAAAACCGGTTTTCGGTTCCGAAGGGCCTCATACAAAAAAACCGGTTTTCAGTCAAAACCGGGACCACCGGTTTTTTGAAAACCGGTTTTGGTTTTCCATCCCTAAGCTGCTTTACTATGAATGCGCAGTCCTCTCTATGTTATGTCTCTGATCTATAATAATAAAAGAAAGAGTCTGTCTGTCTGTGTGTATGTCTGTGGATCGCAAAAGATTTACTTAGACTGCTCTAAAAAATTCGAAATTTTTAATATAGATTCCTTTTAATACCTACGTGTGCACCTGAGGCTTAGTTTTTTCATATTTGATTGTGATTTTAAATTAATATAATTAGTTTCAAAGAAACGTCATCCACGTGGGAGTGCGGGACCATAACAGGGCTTGAAAATACATGAACCGGGCCGAAACGGGGGCTTGACGGCATCCTCTATTAGTTTGATTGATTGAGTTTGGTTGAGATATGAGCTCTCCCTAAGGCTGCTTCATCCTCTATTAGTGTTTGCTTTTTTAAGTGTGCATGCGCCTACACGAATTTAATTTAGTTTCGATTTTGAGTGTATTTTCACAAGTAAGCATGCCTCTAAAATTAAGCAATACGAAGTTAACGGGTTCCCAGTAAGGCGGGACCATACTGCTAGTATAACATAAATAGTGGGACCGACCATAGAGATTGAAAAACTGTGCTCTATGTCACACTATCTAGAGGAGAAACGTAATGGTGAAACAAGAGGGAATTTTCTGCCGAAGCATCACCTCAACATGTTGGCGATTGGCGAAGAAAAAATCAGTACTAAAATTGCGTTTTTTTTAGAATCATGGTTGTTGAGTTGATTCTAGTTTATAACTGCAAATATTTCGAATTTCTTTTTGTGAGTGTCAAAAATAATATTATTAGGTAGCCGAAAATCTGCATAGTTGTTTATTGATAATTTGGAATTGATATTTTGGAAATATTCCCATTAGACATAAGAGTCAGAGGATTGCCCATATATCTTTATTATATTGTTATATTTTGGAGAATTTGACTTTTGCAAATATACACTTACCATATATTATCACAACTATGCAACTGCACATATTATCAGTATTACTGTTTATAATTCGCTGTAAACTTTAATTTGGGGACCATAGTTATTTCATTAGAGAAACGGAGAATAACCCAACAATTTTGTATTTCCTATTTCTCCTTTTGTTTAAGTATTAAAGATTGATTTTTTTTTTAAATTACTTATTACATTTGTTTCAACCTTCCTAAAAATAAAACACACATAACAATTTTTTTAGAGTGTAAGCAACTTAAAAAAAAACCCACTAAGCACAACATTAAAAAAAGTTTCCATAAACAAAGCAACGTAATCAGCTTTTACGGCCCAACACAGAATCACAAAATAAAGATTTTAAAGCTGTAACATCGTACTACAACAAACAATCACCGTTCTCTCTCACACTCAATATTACAGGCCGTACAAAATAGTATAAATTTGTTATCTTTCTCATGCGAAGAGCCAAGTTTAATGCTATTCTGAGAGCCTTTCTAAAAATTCATAGATCGTAAAGGTGTCGGTGAAGGACGACCCGGTAGAGCGACCTCTGCTGGCGAAACACAGAAAATTTACGATTCTCTTTTATGTTTCGACTTGCGTTTTCGGATTTGCTTTCTGAAGCAGGTGATGCTAATGTATTTAGAAACTGAAGGGGGATTATGACTGTGATCAGGGCCTGTAGTAGGAATATCATACTACATAGGCCCCCTACACATTTTGGGGGCCCCTTTACGGAAAATGTTGTGTATGATTTCCAGTAATGATGGCGGGGATATATATGACCTAGGCATCAAATTTCTGCTACAATTTTAACCTTATAAACATCAATCAAAACAATCCCGATATGCCAATTTCTCAGTCAAAATCGAGCAAAAAACTAAGTGGAGTATCAATTTTTTTTTGGTTTACTGATTATTTGGTGATTTAGCATAATAGAAACTGAAAATTAGGGGCCCCTAAAATTTGGGGGCCCTAGGCCCGGGCCTAACGGGCCTTATGGAAGAACAGACTCTGCGTGACCCTTTGTATTTTTTTTTAACCTTGAAAGAAAGACTATTCAGATGTCAAGATCTGAGAAATTTTCTCTGCAATATACCTTTTTTTCTATGAAAACTAAGAGATTTTCGTAGATATCATGACAATTAAACGTTTCTTGATATAATATTTTTAGAAACTCACGTGTAACAGATAAGTAAAGGAAAACCAATTGAATAAAAAAGTTCATGCGTAAAACTTATCATTTTCTCTTGCTATTTTTAAAAGGTATGGTATGGTATGGTATGGTATGATACATATATATTCCAGCTTGTGTGCTTGTTCGGAGAACCGCTTATAAGCTTTCGTCAAGTGGGACAGACACAGAAAGAAATTTTACAGTCACAAAGAAATGAATAACACATAGACAAATAACAACATTTATTGACTGTCACAAACATCCATGCCTGACCGGGATTCGAACCCGACCTCAGCAGCTCCAAAGGCCAGTACACCAACCATTCAGCCACCGAGGCGGCTTTAAAAGGTTTTGCAATTATTATTCAAATTTAGGCTACATTGATACTTTCGTTATGAGTTTTCGCAAACTATTTTTACTAATGTTAGAATAATAGGGGAAAACTATCTAGACTAATATGTTTAGTTCCTTATTAGATATAAACGTGCACTTTAACATTATCTTGTTTTCATAAATTTTAAAATATAAAAAAAAACCCTACGATACACAGTAGTCTTTATTTGATTTGGTTGAATTAACGTCGCATTAGAGCTACATGATGACTCTTTAATAATCTTTAGAAATTTTTAAACTTGCTATCTAATTTAATATATAAAAGTTTAAAAAATAAAAATTGTCTTCGTTTTTTGATGTTTGATATATATGTTGAAGCTTTTTATCCAGAATAATTATTTTTTCCCATATTGGTATATATCATCTGTTTCCATTATTAAGCTACTTTTAATATTTTGAAGTTTACTATTATTTTTTATTACATTATTTGTGACCATGAAGTTATTCATTCTTTTTTTCTATAAGAATATAATTAAATTAATTATATTAAGGAAATAATTTTTAATTGGTTCACCCACTTATTCGTTTACTCTTTTAAACTAATAGTGCAACAGTTCAATATTTTTTACAATCCTTTCTAAAAAATCACCAAAACATGCAAAATTCGTTAAAAAACGCAATCAAGAACGAACTTAATTCAATTTTATTCTCAGTTTAAATCAATAGATGCCGCCACAAAAAGTAAGTATGCAATTATTATGACCTACAGAAATTCCATCATACCAGTTATTTTCGTACAAAATGTTTATTAACGAACATTTTTTGACTTTCTTTAAATTTGCTTATTTTATTTTTATTTAATATGCAAAGACATTTATAACAATTGTTCTCATAAATTTATAATTAATAAATGTTAAAATACTATATCAGGAGTCTTTGTTTGATTTGGTTGAATATTAATTAATTATATTATTAACGGTACATAAGATTGCTATGATTCAAATTATAATTTTTGTTATCGCACGTACGATTATGACGTAAAGGATTAAACTTTTTATAAAATATTCGTCTGTCCGCAACAGTAATGCCATAGCCCAAAGTACAATTTCTACTGAAAAGTGTGATACGTAAAACAAAAATCAGCGCTTTTATAATAGAAGTTTGAAAAATCTAATAAAAAAAGGTCAATTTCGAAGAGTACTTCAATTATTAAAAAAATAACCTGCACATTTTAATGCTATTTTAAAGTCAAGAATTTTCTATTTTTTTCTTTCTCATAACATTCAGTGAAATAAGAAGCTTGTACATAAAGTTGCTTGTACATTAGTGTTTTTTTAAAAGTTGAATTAATGTCACACTAGAATTCATTTCATTCTTTATAGAACCTTAAGAGCTTTTTCTTTAATAGTCTTGATGTACCCCCTTTAGCTGCATTTAAATAAAATTATAGTATTATTTGAATAGGGTTAAAATGTAAGTTGTTTATTTTACCTTTTTCCAATTTTTCGTCTTATTTTTTAATTTTTAAATTAAGTATGTTTTGACGTTACTTATTAAATATGTTAATGTTTAGACATTAATTTCTCGAACTATTGGGAAAATGGCAAATATGTAGGGTTGTTTTCACTGAAATTTTAAATTTAATATAATACATACAAAATATTTTTTTTAAAAAATGGAATTATGATTATTTTGAAGGAGCTGATCTTTAAAACATTTCCAGATGAAAAATGTACATTAAGAATAAACATTTGTAAATTATAAAATTTAAGATTATTGTAAGAAAAACTGATGCACAAAAAAAAAAAAAAAAAAAAAAAAAAAATCCGGGAAAAGCCAAATCTAAGGATTGGAGATTTTAATATAAATTACTAAATAAATGGGATATTTCTCATTTACGCTTGTTCTCTCGATGGTAAATACGTATTTAAAAACTATTAAAATAAATTTTAAATCAGTTAAATCTATCTATATGGCCTTGAAACCATTCTATAGAAATAAATCTTTTCGTAGTAAACCAAAACATAAATGACGTCGAAAACTTCAATATCTACTTACATGACAATCTATTATGATAAATTTTTATTAATCTTTTAAATCAAACTGGATGACCTTCAAACCATTGTATAAAAACACTGTCAACTATACCTAAACATAAATAACGTTAAAAACATCAAAATCTACTTACACAACAATCTATTAAAATGAATTTTAAATACGTTAAATCAATCTTTATGGCCTTGAAACCATTGCATAAAAACACTTTCAACTACACCTAAACATAAATAAATAAAATACTATACCTAAACATAAATAAATAAAATACTATACCTAAACATAAATGACGTCAAAAACATTAATATCTACTTGCATGACAATCGATTAAAATGAATATTAAGTCTGTTAAATCAATTTTTATGGCCTTGAAACTCCACTGTATAAAAACACTTTCAACTATACTTAAACATAAGTCAATAAAATACTACACCTAAACATAAATGACGTCAAACACATCCATATCTACTTACATGACAATCTATTTAAATGAATTTTAAATCTGTAAAATTAATCTGGATGGCCTTGAAACCATTGTATATAAAAACACTTTCATACTATACCTAAACATAAATAAATAAAATAAGATACCTAAACTTGAATGACGTCAAAACATCAATATCTACTTACATAACAATATATTAAAATGAATTATATATCTGTTAAATCAATCTAGATGGCCTTGAAACCATTGTATATAAAAACATTTTCATACTATACCTAAACATAAATGACGTCAAAAACATCGATTTCTTACAAACATGACAATCATGGTAAATAAAAGTCTTGGTTCGTTGATCTTGATGCCTTAATACCACGCGTCACCAGGAAATAGCGATGGCGATAGCGCGGAATTGGAAAGGGACACTTATCTCGCCCTTCGTAGAAACAACGATTTTTCAACAACTCTTTTCTTTGAGATATTAGTATCATATCGCAATGGACGTAAAAAGGAGACTGTATCGTTAACATCAAGTAGGAAATAACTGTAAAAGAACTTGTACGGAGGAGTTTGCATTGTAAAATATTGATATATTCGTATCATATCGAACTGGAAGTGGAAAGTGACGTTTCGGCTATGTTAGTTCAATAAGAGAAAAGACAAGTGGGCAAGCGTTTTTTGAATTGTCTTCGCTATACACACTGCTCAAAACAATAAGGGGAGCACTTAGCGTACTTTTTTTTACGCCTCCAGTAGAAACTTCTTATTTTTTTAATTATAAAAATCTAAAATTTGTGAACTAGACTCCTTATGCATCCAGATTGAAATGGTAAAATCAGGGAAACAAATCTTTAATTTCTAACTAAAATTTAAGGGGCGAAATATTGGAATCATAATTTTTGAATAAATTATAACAATAGTTTTTTAAAAATTTTAATTGTAAAATAAAAGTAAAATCAAATTTTTGAATTCTAAGTATGCAAGCGTGAAGAATTTAGGTTCAATTCATTTCATAAAAGTTTTTGTGAGTGAATTTTATTTTACCATGTTTTTCATTTTTCATACAATTAAAACAAACAATATTTAATTCTTCAAAAGACACGATTCTTCCATCTAACGATAAATAAGTACGAATTCAACTTAGTGGAGCAAAAAAAATCGGAAGCTTATGATACAAAGTGGAATCATTGGGTGCGAAATGGTTTATACCATGCATTCCCCAGTGCAGTAACACGCGGACTATTGAAGAATATAGTAGTAAAACTTACATTCTCTAGAGCATAAGGTCAGACTCGTTCGGTTGGCGACTTCGAAGACTTTAATTTTCGATCTTCGGAAGTCAACAATTAACGGAACAGGCCTATATATTAGTTACGCTTTGGATAATGTTATTTAGTTGACTTATTTTTCACACTTTGCAGTAAATATTGTAGGTTATACACCAGATATATCCTTACACAGCAATGGACCATTGTTCTTTTATTTTATTAAAGAATTACAATAACGGAAATCTGGATGGTTATCTTTCTAAATTAAGAAATTCCTTATCTTTTACCAGCAGCCGGCCCGCCGGCTCAATGGTTAGTGCTGGCCTTTGGAGCTGCTGGGCTCGGGTTCGAATTCCGGTAAAGGCATGGATGTTTGTGTTTGTCAATAACTGTTGTTTTTGTCTATGTGATTGTGGCGTAATTCTTTGTGTGTCTCTTGTGACTATCTCTTCTATCGAGCGGGGTAATGGGCTTAAAAAAGCCTAAACTCTTAGTTCTAGAGGGCGCAACCACTGTCATTTGTCATCTTTTTCCAGTATCAAGCTTTAACTCAATTTCTGTAAATATTTCACTTCTTAAAAGTCTTAAAAAAACAGTATATTTTCGATTTCATAAAATAATTTTACAAAAAAAATGCTGCAAACAAATAAGTGTGGCTTTCAATAATGACTGATGAAAATATTTTTCAAAGAGTTGATTATTTTTACAAAATAAAAATTGAAGACTGAAAAGGGAACATGTCTCCCAAGTATCATCTATGGTTAAAATAAAAGTAGTAGTTCAAACGAAACGCATTCCGAGAATAATGTAGTTCTTAGCCAATTGGACGAGAATTTTCCTTTATTTCCACCCCTGAAGCATTCGAAATTCGAATGTGAAAAATACTTCATCCGCTTCAAATGATTTCTTCCTCCAAATTCAGAATAAATTTTTATTTACTAACGAGAAGACTGGAAACACACAAGTATTCAACTTTTAAGTTTATTTTTGTGCTTAGCTTACCTTTTTTAGTGCGGAATATGCATTTTAGTTTTTGGTGAGTAGGCCAATACGAAAAATGAGTCATAGCTTTTTATTTTTTTGTAACGTAAAAAGGGAATGTTTGGGAATTGTTGTAAGGTCAGAAAAGCGACAACCGAAAACCCGACAGGCCACAAACACACTGTTAAAAGAACCCGTTTTTACAGTTAAAAACTGTCAACTTTGAGGCCAGTTAATAACAGTTTTTTTACAGTTTAAAACTGTAATTTTGAAAAACTGTATTTTTATCAGGGAATTACTGTTAATTTAGTTGGGGAAAACTGTTAATTTAACAGTTTCAACCTACTAAAATAACAGTTTCTCTTCCTGTTAAAATTTCAGTTTTCCTGTTAAAGAAAATTACAGTTTTCCTGTAAAAAATTACAGTTTTAAACTGTAAAAAGTACAGTTTTTAACTGGCGTCAAAGTTGACCGTTTTTAACTTTAAAAACAAGTTTTTTTTACCGTGCACAACATGGACGCAATCCCTACAAATTAATAAATTAATGCAGTTATGCTTAATTAAAGGCAATTAAATTACTAATATTTGCATTTAGGTAGAACGATTTTCATTTTATTGCTACGTAAACATAAAATACTTTTTGTTTTATAAAGGGTGAGTTATATTCGAAAGGCATTTTTATATGGGAATCACTTACATTATTAATCGGTTTATTTTTTTAGTGTGTTTTCGTTTCGTAATTAGGACTTATTTATTATGTTGTCTGGTCTCGATGGACATAATTTGTCCTATAATAGGTAATGTAGTAAGTTAATGGATTTTTTCGTGCTGAGTTTAAATATTTAATAGTAAAATTTTTTCTAACAACAAACAGTTCAAATATTTTTTTTTAAATAAACATTTTAAATAAAAAAAAATCGAAAAATAAGCAGAAAAATGTATTTCAAGTGTCGGAATTTCGAACCAATCTGGATTTGTCCGTGAAAGTATTTCGGGAATAATTGAACATAATTATTTGACTTATTTAAAAATGCATGTAGAACTTTCACTTGATTTTTATTGCTTGATCACAATTGCGCAACTTGATTTAATTTTTATATTTACAACAGGAAATATGTATCTATATTTAAGCAAAAATCGTGAGTTTCCACTCCGTAAAATTTGGCCAGTCATAAGAGATGTAGATAGTGTATGTATATTTAGGTGTTTTTTTTTCAATCTTTTGCCATGTATAGTTCATAATAGATGTCTACGAAAGTCTGTGAATTAATCGTGAGATATTTTGTAGAGAATAGAGAAATTCAGAGGTATTAGGAAAACAGTTGTTAAATTAAGAGCAAACATTTTTTTAATGCAAATTCAGAGAGCTTTGCTGCAATGTATTCGAACAGGAATTGCGCTAATTTGTCGTAGCTCTACACATCCGATATAGGTCTACGGGGAAGTTTATATAAACATCTTCAAGGGACGCGTCTGGTCGGACATCCAAATAATAAAAATAATAATTCTGACATCAATATAGGGTATGGTATTATAATATCTTCATAGGTTGCTGATTTATAATGAGTGGCATAAATAATCACAAAATAAAAGTTTACTTAATATAAGGGTATAACTTTGCAACATAAGGTAGGGTTGATACATATATATTCCAGCTTGTGTGTTTGATCAGAGACCCGCTTATAAACCTTTGTCAAGTAAGACTGACAAAGAAAGAAATTTTAACTGTCACAGAGAGAAAAATTACAGTCAGGGAAAAGGCTGGAATTGATACAGTGCGCAGACTGTTAGCGGAGGTAGCTATCTTAACCACTCGGCCATCCGGGCCCCCAATACATGGTACACCCCCAAGGTAAAAATCTTTCACCCCCCAATGGTTCCATTTGGAATTATCAGCTTGCAATTTTTTTCCAAAAAGTTTATTTTCTTTTTGCATCATTAGATGGAAGATACATGTATTTAGAAAAAGTAAATAATGATTGTTTTAATTAAATGAAAATATGAAAAACACGGTAAAATAAAATTCATCCCAAAACAGTTTTTATGAAATAAATTGTTCCTAAATTTTTCATGCTTACATTTTTAGATGTTTAAAAAATAATTTTATCAATTTTCAATAAATAAAGTTTTGAAAAAAAATATTGTTATAATTTATTCGCAGTTACGGCTCCATTCTTTTCACCCTAAATTTTAGTTCTAAAAAATTATATTTTTCCATTTTTTTAGCATTTCATTTTTAGTTTAATATGAAATTATTTCACAACATTTAGATTTTTCGAAAAAAAAAGTTGGGAATGAAAGGGTAACAAAAAGTGCACAAAGTGCTCCCCTAGCTGATTTGAGCAGTGTATATAAAGCTAAATGTAATATATTTTAAAAATATGAAAATATATTTTAGTTTTCACACATTAAATTTTTTAAATCCATCAAATATCTCATAAAAATATATTTTTGACAACAATTGAATTTTGCAAAAGCAAAATATTGAAAAAAAATAGTACTGAAATTGTCAATAGGAGTTAATAGATTGTCAATAGGAGAACAAACGAACCCGATTAGATGAAGAAAAATATAATTTTTTTCTTTGAATTTGACTTACCACGTAATTTCATGAATAAGAATACAGTCAACGATCAATATAACTTTTATAAATTACTCACTTTCTATTGGTTCATAAAACCTTCAACAGTGGTGGCAAAGTTCAAATTTCATCAAATATACATTCTATATGAACTCATTATTTAGTACGCTCTCGTTAAATCTGTTAAGTCCGAAAGTTCTGTGGGTGGTCATTGCGCAGTTTCCCACGGGTTCAGGTCCCTGGAGACTATTTCAATTTCCTTCAGGGACATGTCTAAATTGCAGAGACGGGGCGCGATAGATGGCACTTGGCAGCATCTGTCACGTATGTGTATATTTATGAGTTGTGTGTGTGTGTTGTGTCTGTCTTACTTGACGAAGGTTTATAAGCGGATCTCTGGCCAAGCACACAAACCTCAAAATATATGTCTACCAACCAACCAACACATTATGGAATTCTCAAAAATTTGTGAAAGTGGAAATTTTGTTCTGTAAAACTTGTTTTTCCTTGCAAGTTCTTTTATATGAAAATAAACAACATTAAAAGTGATATTTTAAGATTTTCCTTTAAAAAAGTGTATCAAATTAATAGAGCACAATAATAGAGTTCAAAATATCTTTAGGTAATAATACAGTTAAGACACTTTAATTTCATTCAGACAGTTTTTTACACAGTAAAAATTATTTTCTTAAATTTATAAAACTAAAACACCTTAAAATATTTATTTTCAATTACAAAATTTATTTATTCAAGATAATTTATCGTATGTAAATTACAATAAAAGTGCTTTAATATATTGCTTACTTTTAAAAGTTTATTTATTGACCAGAATAAATAGTATTTCTAAATTTATATGCAAACTTACTCATTGTTCAACCGTTTTTCTTAAGTGATTGTTGGCAAAAAAATGTACTCTCTAATGATTTATTTATGAATTTCAAAAATTCCTTTTTAGAAAACTTCCTTTTATAATATTATCTGAAGAAAAGAATTTTTATAAGTAATAGCATTTTGGTCGTGCTGTCGATGGAGATATTTTATAATACTCGATATCCAAAAGCCGCCTACTCATACTTTTATAGAATACTATACTAAAATATTAATATGAAAAATTGGTTCCTTACCTTTTTTCTGAAAAAAGTGCAACAAATCTTTTGTCTTACGCTTTCAAAAAGGCACGTGGATGAAGTGAAGAGATCAGTAGGTCGGAAAAAATTACAATGTTAATCAGAAAGGTGCCAAGATACATTTTTCCAATAATGAGGTATTTGTTCCATGAGACGAATATATAAAAAGTATATTTTTGATAAATATAAATAAAGACCACTTTCCATTAGTTTAGAAAAATAGTACGCTAAATAATTGTAGTTTTTGTCGTAGTTCCATTCATAAACTCTCCCCAGTAAACCTTCTCTCAAATTTAGGTTGCGGAACTTAGTTCCTTTTCAAATAACTTGGTGGAAACACAAACTGAAAAAACAAAAACTTAGATAGAAGCCATGCGATTGGTGCAAAGGCGTGAGTGAGACAACCAATGGCAGAACTCCATTTGGTCCGTGGGAAGGAACGGAATGGCTGACGCGCGCCAAGCGGAGTTTATAAAGCAAGCCGCTTCTAGAATTAAGACCCTTAAAATTTCGTCTACAGATACGAAGAGAAGACATTCTTATTCCAACATCATCGACTGTGAAGCAATTGAAGACATTTAACTTCATTGAGGTAGGTCCATATAAATATAGAGAGAACTGTATTTAAAAAAAATGTAAAATTTAATTTTTATTCTTCTAGATATTTTGTCACAAATTATTTTATTTAAAAACAATTTAATATAAATTTTAAAAAAAATTTTGAGGTATCAAAAATTGTATTTAGAGAAAATGTAAAATTTTTATTTTTATTCACCTGTAGTATTTTGAAAGATATTTTATTTAAAATAATGCAAAACATTTTCAGAAAACTATTGGATGTTGTTTTTTAATTGACAAACTGGTTTTTCAGTTTCTGAATCAGTATAATTTTATTTTTCATTGACTTTCAACTGTTTATAGTCGTTATACCTATTAAAGTCACATTAATGTTTTTGAACATTGATGAAATAAAATTAAAACTGACAGCCATTTTTTTTTATTAAAATACATTTTCTTTGAGTGATTGAATTTTTTTCTTGGCTTTATGTCTTGGGAGTTTTAAAAAAATTATTTTTACGTATTAAAGGAGCTTTGAACAGATTCAGTATTATAACGTTTTTTTTTTTAAGATTTAAAGTATTTTGAAATACGGCATATAAAAACACTTGTAAATCTTAATATTCTCGACTTAGTATGTTTCTAAAAACTTAGAAAAAGAGAATTTTCATTTTGGTGCTAAAAATTGTGGCCAGAGTAAAACGTAACGTATAGAGTAACGTAGAGAAATAATAGAATTTAGTGCCTCTGCCAAAGTTGTTTTAATCTGTAGTTATAATAATGTTATATTGATTTTATTTTTGATTTAATGATTGATATAAATTAGTCTTATTGAAAAACAGATTTAAATCTACCATTTTTAATTAGTTTAATTCATTTGCATAAATAGATTACGTTATCAAATATCCTAGTCCTCTCGGTTGAAGATAAAAAAGTTTTTCATTAAAAATGTAGAGCTTATAGTAGCTACAGTTCAATCGAAATATAACCATGCCACTACAATTTAGTTCAACAAAATGTAGATTTAATTAACCAGGGACACAAGAAATTTAATATTTAAATAAAGTTTTTTTTAAACAGAATTATGAAAGCATATCGAATGTATTTAAACAAAAAATGTATGTTCTTAAATTCTTTAAAAATTATATTTCCGAAGTATACCATTATAAATGATCAACCATGCTTTAAATTTTAAAATGTAATAAAGTGTTTTAATTTATAACTTTAAAAAAATCGTGGGTGTTGTTAGAAAATCTGGTTTATAAGTCCTCAGAGGGTTAACCCTTTCAGTCCTAGTGGTGTCATTTGGCATCATCATCACTCTCAGAAATAACACTTTCATTTTTGACGATTCATGAATTCTCAAGCCTCATTTCGTTAATTTTGAGGATTGTTTCGTCAAACTATCACGTGACTTTTGAGTAAACGCGAATCCTCACTTTTACGATCGCGATTTGACGATTCTGTATCTTGATTTTGAGGAAACTGAATCTCATTGCTGTACTCAATGCTCAAAAATGACGAAATATTTCTTTAGATTAGACGACATTCATATCCTCATAAAATTACGATTCGAATTTCCTCACTTTGAGTAAACGAAAACTCGGAGCATTTGGAGCATTTGCCAGCAACGGAATCGTCAAAATTAAGGAACATTTTTGAGCATTCATTTTTGAGAGTGATGTTCCTGACTATAATTTAAAAAAAATAATAAGGCTGACGACCATCTATTGGGATTAATAAAAAAATACTTTCTAATCGAAAAAGTTTGAAGAATCGAATGATGTGCTTTTTGATACCATAAATGGTTATAGACGATCAGAAAAAAAATCTAAAATGATGATGCCAAATTGTCATTGGGACTGAAAGGGTTAAAATATTACGTTTTTCCGCAAGCCTGAAATACGAAGATATCATTACAATTAAGAACATCACTCGATATAATACTTATTACTCTTCTCGTTTCGTGATCTCACTCTAAAAAACACACAGCCGAAAATTTTACTGTAAATTAAATACAAATACTCCTGTAAATTATAGCTCTAATCTCTATTCATTATTAGCTCTGTTCATAACGTCTTCCATGAATAAGACTTTTCTGTAATTAAAATTTATTAAATAATAGTTGCATAAATCTTTAATATCTCCATAAAACTTAATAATTTTGCTTACAGTTGGTAATCTTTTTAACATATATCAAGATCGAATAGATTTAGGGAAAAACCTCTAAATTCAGGGAAACTGAAATTTTTTAAGGATTATTACATTCAAAGTTCGAAATTATTTATTAAGGTGGCGCAGAATTTCAGTTAAAAAAGTTAATAATTATGATTCTGTATAATTTAATTAGTTGTAATTATTTCTAGCAATTAAAATGTAATGATGATAATCTAAATGAAATTTAAGTAATTTGTTTAGATATAAATGCTCGCTAAATCAAACATGCAAGACAAAGAAAAAATCCAAAAAGTAACCTTTACATTTTTATAAAACAAATTGTTTAACTTTAATTTTTCTATGCTAGTCACCCTTAAATCAGTGTCGAATTAAAAATGCATCTTGAGTTTATATTGTATGCATTGAATGGATAATAAACGCTGGGATCCTAAATCTCTAAAACCATTTTTTATGTTACATCGAAAGTTAAAAAGTATTATGCCGATAAAATACTTTTATGGTACATTTGACAAACTATATAGCCATGATCATTTATTCATTTTTAGAGATATTTTAACGTTAAATATATAATGACTTTTTATTTTTTCATATTTTACGGTTCAATGCATGATTTTCGTATTTTCCCCCGTTAAAATATCACGTTACAGAACTTTGTTTTGTCTATTTGAAAATGTTGCAAATATTTTTAAAATATCTGTACCCTTTTAGAATTTATAAATCGCCTTATGAAACTAATTTAAGGATTGACATTTTCTCAACGTTGTATTATAGTTGTAATATATTTGTAACCTTCTATCAAACTTTAAAAAGTTGTTTTATTAGCCGATGATGGTTATGATTTCAGATGTTACATAATTATCTATATAGTAAAAAAATACCTTTTGACGAAAACCCTTCTTTTAGTCAATCACTCATAATTTATTTTTATATTCTTAGTTTGAAACCTCTGCAGTTTACGACACTTGTATGCAATTCTGCTTTCATATACTCTAACAGACTCGTCTAACAATCATGTCAAATCAACCTTACATTAGTGGGAAGTAATTAATCATTTATTTAGAAGATTTATTACAATTGACTACGATTTAAGAGTTATACCAAGCTACTGAAGTGGGAGGAAGCCATTTTTAACCATGGCCAGGTGACTAATTTAACTAAAGCAAAATTAGAAGTACAACAACGGCTTTTGTATGTTTACAACCAGATGTATTATTCATAAAATATAAATAGCTTACATTTAATAGGATCTGGTCATTGATCCCATAGATTCTACTATTTTGCTACCTCTCACAGGCATTTCAGCGCCATGGAGGCTTCTGAACATGATAATATTGTTAACATCATTGACTACGACCAGTTTGTGGAACAGAAGTTTAAACGCCCTAGAACCATTCACCATGGTAACGTAAGGGCCTTACACAAGACCCCATTCACACTAGCGCTTGCCAGGTCCTAGGACCACCTCCCCCCCGCCATCATATTTAGACTGGCCTTTTGGCTTATTTTTTACCCCCATTCTCGTTTCGCCCCTAATTGGTATGTCTTCGATGTGTAGGAAGGACGCTTCGCGTCGATACTACAAAATGTTATTTCGATCTCCGACATTTAAAATGATTATCGCAATTTTTTTGCCGTACACAATAAAGGTTTTTTTTTACATTAAGTTCTGTGTAATAAAATAAATATACATATAATAGTGTATGTGCGTTTTGTTAAAAATAATGACATTTAAAAAAAGAAATTGTGACCCTTTTAGTTCTAGATTTTGCTAAACAAAATAGTGATTATTTTATTTCACAGAAAATGCATACAATTAATATACCAGTTTTACCAGAAATTGCGATATTTTTGTGCTTCGTAATGCAAAATAGTAATGAGAGAAAAATAAAACATTAAAATAACTAATGATTAAAACAAAAAATCTAAATTTCCAACATCAAACCAAATCCCATTTTAAATATAGGTTGAATTAAGGATCGAGTCTTCTGTGTGAATACAAATTTATTTGGTTTAAAATTGCTAATTTATGTGAAAAGGAGCGCTTTTATAATTGACTGGAAATCCCAATTCACTTTTTTATACCTATATTTAATATAAAATGTTACTTGGTTGCTTTTTTTAGCGTTGTTGATACTAAAACTTAAATAATGCGTTAAATTTAATGAGACTCATAATAGTTTTATTGCTCATTAAAAACAGATTTGCTCTTATGAAGAAAATAGCTTTATATCTTTTTATTCTGTTAGTAATAATGGAAGGGATTAGTGGAAGAACGTGCCAAGTGACATTTTTTGGGGAAAAATATTTTTGTGTCAATGCACATATTTTTCAATGTTTATATAAAGATAACATGCTACTTTTTTTTCATAAACATAAGTAAATTACACTCTCAGAAATAACACTTTCATTTTTGACGATTCATGAATCCTCAAGCCTCATTTCGATAATGTTGAGGATTGGTTCGTCAAACTATCACGTGACTTTTGAGTAAACGCGAATCCTCACTTTTACGACCGTGATTTGATTCTGTATCTTGATTTTGAGGAAACTGAATCGCATTGTTGTAATCACATGCTCAAAAATGACGAAACATTTCTTTAGATTAGACGACATTCAAATCCTCATAAAAATGACGATTTAAATTTCCTCACTTTGAGCAAACGAAAACTCGGAGCATTTGCCAGCAACGGAATTGTCAAAATTAAGAAAATTTCGTCGATTTTGAGCATTCATTTTTGAGAGCGTATATTCTATGCATTTTGAATGTAAAATTCTTAACTGGTTTTAGTGCAAACTAAAAATTTAAAAGCTCATTTTCCCCTTTTTGTCACTTAGCACGTTCTTCCACTTATCTCGTCAATTTTGACTGGTATATTTTGTAATGCTGCGGAGACTGGTAAAAAAGTTGGATTTTTTTAGACCAAAATTGCTGGTTCCCTGTTGTTGGTCGAAAATTTTTGTAGTTGTATAAACTTTTACTTCATGCTAAACGTTCCCTTCCGTACTGGTCAGCATCCCATCATTATATTTCATAAGCTTTTAAACCCATGCTGATATCAGCATTTTTTTTTTGGTATGTTTGAATGAAACCAGTCTTTTTTTGTATGAACTGCGACTTACACATTTTGTACAAAAACTTTTGACAATATTTTTATTTCTCAGCAGCTGAATTAAACATTTACAAAACTAAACCGAATTATGGAATATTATTAGAATAGAGATGAATTAATTTGACCAATTATTGTTTGCTTGTTTTCTCCTCAACAAAACGAATTAAAATGTACAATTTTTTTTTGTAAATTATAGTACAACGGCAAGTTAAAAAACATTTTTGCAAATGTTTTCAAAAATTTTACATTTTGTTGAAATTTCAATAAACACATTTTGGAGTGTAAACTAATTTTAAAATATCTTTAAACTCATTAATTTTCTTTACAACAAAATGTTCACACATTATGATTAATTAGGCGGTAAAAAACATATTTTTTAAAATAAATATCAGAAAATCCCTGTGTACCAATGGGTATCTCACAGGGCATGCAGAAGTAAATGGAAAACATTATTTAACAAAATAAAATATATATATAAAAATAAAAATCAGTGTGACAAATACAACGCACAACTAAAAACATGAAAATATATAATTAAAATGTAAACAAACAAACATTAAAATATAGAAAAAAAATTGGAAAATTAGATAGGTTTATAAGTGTCATCAATAAATATAATAAAAACAGCAAATGAACTTTTATTAGACATTAAATTATCAAGCGTTGGAGGACAGTTAACGTTTAATTTTTTCAAGGCTAATTTAAGGAAATTACTTTCTGAGGCAAATTTTGAACACAGAAAAAGAATGTGCTTGACGTCTTCGTCTCCTCCAACACTGCAGTCACAATTTACATTCGAAAAAATATATATTTGGGTAGATA
Source organism: Hylyphantes graminicola (assembly GCA_023701765.1). Lineage (NCBI taxonomy): Eukaryota > Metazoa > Arthropoda > Arachnida > Araneae > Linyphiidae > Hylyphantes > Hylyphantes graminicola. Next base: position 13,792,750 of record CM043117.1, on the reverse strand, counting down.
AAAATGTTTTTAAAACCATTTTTACTTTTTACTTCCCTTATAAATTCTGCCATACAAATTATCAGGCGAAAACATACCTAAAAGCAATAAAAAGTTCATGCACTAAAAACTTTTCCAGAGATCTTTTTAAATCGAAAGCTATTTTAAATTATTTTAGTGAAGTTAGACATAATTACATTTAAAAATTCTTAAACTATTTTGTGCACTTATTATTTGTAGAAGTAGTTATTGTTTTCAGAAGAAGCAAGTAAAAAGATTTATGAGGGCAATAATGAAAGGAATTCCATTTCCAAAGAATTCGATTTTAATATTTTTATTTTCGTCGAAGAAAAATATTTTTTCAAAGATATCTTTCGAAAAGATATTATTGGTTTCAAATTGTAATTTACGTATGAAGATCACTTGAATTTGTCATATAAAAAACACTTTTAAGTATAAAATTGATATTAGATGTAAAAAATATTCAATTTTGGTTTACTTTAAACTATGTGATCTAAATCAAACCAGAACTAATATTTATCTTTCATTCTATTTTAACATTCCTAAGTGATAATACAGATATTTCTTTGAATCCTTTTTATGTAAAACCAAACTAACTTTTCATATTTAAAGCTCCAGCTTATTTTCTGCTTTATTATGTTTTTTTATTGGCATTTAAAATTGAAATCCATTCAAAATCTCAGAAATCGAAACTTATCTCCAAAGTTCTGGGTCAATTCGGTTCAAATCTCATTCTCACAAAAGCAGACAATCTGATTGAGGCTCAGCTTAACAGTGGCGCAATAAATATATTCCGTTTTATTAAATTCCAGTATAAAAAACCTCTAAGACGCCAACAAGAGAGCAGTTCCCAGCCCGGTTTGGAAGAAAGATGAATTGCCATTGTAAGCTCAAAACGGAATTTGCGTCGAAAGCACAACACAAACAAAAAGAATAAAACTTCTTCTTGGAATATGACTTGCCCTTTACGATAAAGGCCAATCCAACTGCGAAACTCAATTGACTCCTTTTATGTGCATTTAGAGTCATTCGATGTCGCGAATTGTACTACTTCTTACAAGGCAATTTAGTTCCAATAAAGTGCCTTCTAGGCCAATCCCGATCCACCGCGCCGTGCACGAGAATAATGACCAATAAAATGGAGTTGCTACTGTGCCAAGGTACTTTCAAGTCGTAGTTTCGACCTAACCTAACTGCACTTAAGTACAGATACTATTTACTTGTATTGCTTATTTAAAGGTAGTTTTTTCACAATATAAAGTATTTTAGTAATTTCTGGACGTTTTCGCGTATGTGAGTTTCAAAATGGAATCAATTCAGTCTTTTGTTATTTTATCACAGTTAACTTTATTAAAATAATTTTTAAATCTTATTTGCCATTTAGACCTTAATATTAACATCGACTGTAATTAAAATTAATTATATTTTCTTAGAATGTTGGAATTTTGATTAAATGCAAAAACTAATTAGAAGTTATTGTTTGAACTTCTTTTAGGTAAAGTTAGTGAATTTAAAATCTTCAGCACTTAGAAAAGTAAAATTAATTTTATTTTTGAATAAAACAACAAAAGAACTTTTCCTGAAACTAATATAACTCTATTTTGCATTATTAGAACTAAATTTTCATTATTCAAGCAAGTTTTAAGTTAATAACAACAAATGCTATCTTGGTAAAGTAAATGAAATTAAAAAGTTCTGCACTTAAAAAAAAACAAAATTAAAACCATTTTTTGAATAAAACAATAAAATAACTTTTTCGGGGACTAATATATAAATATATTTTGCATTATTCAAGCAAGTTTAAGTTATTAAAAACAAATGCTGCATAAATTCAAACTGGATTTTAGATTATTCAAAGAAGAAAAGTTATGTTTGGCAAACGGTGCAACGTAAAATGTTCTCTCTCATTGAATATAATAGTAGGATCACAAAGTCAATATATTCGTGCACTCTGATCCAAGTCTATATAGAGATATTTTCCTTCGATATGGAACTTTTGCGGCGCATTAGTAAAGATGCTATGCAAGTATTTCGGCTCCCAGCGTTGAGAGCATTCCGAAAAAGAATATTTTTGTGTTTTATACACGGGATATCGCAGACGAAAAAGAAAGTTGGCATTCATAAAATATCGTCTGAAGTTGAAAAATTTATTAGATTCACTGCAATACTTCAAAAAAAAATATCTAAATATTAAAAAAAAAACAGTTTTTACTGACATTTTTTTGTGGCATCAGATTGTACAGTTCTAAAAAAACCCCTGATTTCACAAATATTATTTTAAACGAAATGCTACTTAAGCTTTTATTCTTTTACTTGCTTAAAATATGTTCGTAGGTTATTGGAATCTACTTTAAATATTAATGACAGGTGGTCTCTAAAAACCAAAGTGCATCTGTGTTAACCAATGGAAAAATATTTTCTGAGCCACATTTTTCCGGATGCATTGAAATTTTTTTACTGAGAGTTTTTTTTAATACGATGAATGTAGCTGACTTACTTCTTCTTTATTGGCTCTAAAGCCCTTTGTGGGCCAAGGCCTTCTCCAGAATCTTCTTCCATTGTGATCTTGTTTTGAAAGACGACCTCCAGCTTTGCACTTTTACCGTTCTAAAATCTTCGTCGACACAGCAATCCATCGAAGTTTAGGCCTCCATCTTGCCCTTGTGCCGATTGGTTTATCTCCACCATAAACGGTTTATGGTGGAAGACTCTTCATGTTAAAGAGTCACGGTGCATTCTGCACAGATGTCCAGCAAATTTCATCCGGTAGACTTTTATGTAGTTGATGATATCTGCCTCCCTATATATCTTAAACAGTTCACTATTATATCCATGCCTCCATATACCATTGATGTTCACTGCACCCATAATTTTTCTAAAAACCTTTCTTTCAAAGATAACCAGTCTATTTTCATGCGATTTTGTCATGGCTCAGGTTACAACTGACTTACATATATCTATAATACCACTTTTTGAAATTGGTTCGAATAATTTGTGTAAAATTGTTTATGGCAAATCAAAAATAAATTGAACCAATTTCAAAAAATGGGATTTTAGAGACCTAAAAGTCAGCTATATTTATCGTATATAAAAACCGTTTGAAAGTATTTAATGCAGCCGAAGAAATGTGGCTGAGAAAATAATTTTTACTATTGGATTGACGCAGAGGTACTTTGGTTTAAGGACCCGCGGTCGGACGGTCTCATTCGCTCTTAAGGATCACACAATTTTCTTAATGTATGTTCCTAAAACAAAACATGAGAAATGTTTTTTTTATATATATTGCGCTAAAAATATATATCCACAAACAAACTAAATTATATTCTTTCAGCATATTTTAATGTAAAAGGTTCCGATGCGTTAAACTAATTTATCTAAATCTTATCAACAGGGTATGGAAAATAATTAAATTTTTTGATGTTATCGCGGAATTTCGTAAAATGCACTTGAAATATTTTTTAAGTGTCATTTATGGTATGGTATATCGGGGAGGCAATGGATCGTTTCAATAATAAAGAGTAGCAAACTCGTACAGTAGACATTATTTATTAAAAGATCTCCATCTTATTCACGTTAAGGACGGCACATTTTTATGTCTACACATCACAGCATTTTAAGGAAGAAGAGTACAGTTACATCACAGGGACATTGCAACATACACAAGAGGGCGCTACAGTCTCGTAGGACGGGCTTATTAGTGAAAAGGTAAAAGGGGTAATATTGACTTACACCAATACTCCCCCGCAATGTTAACCCTTACTCTTTTCGAAAAAGTTCTTTACATCGTTCATGCCCAATAAACTGAGACATTTGTAGTGTTTGATGGCGGGTAACGCCTTTGTTAACACATCGGCTGCCATTTCCTCAGTGGGCACGTGGCTGATATCAATTTCTCCATTTTTGAGAGCGTCTCTAACAAAGTGATGGCGGATGTCTATGTGTTTAGTTCTTTTGTGAAATACAGGGTTTTCAGCAAGTTTGATTGCCCCCATGTTGTCGACTAAAATTTGAATCTTTTCCAACTTTTCAGGGAAAAGTTCGTTTAGAAGCCTTTTAAGGTATATGGCCTCTTTAGTTCCATCCGTTAAAGCCATGTACTCACTTTCTGTGGAGGAAAGGGCAACTGTGTTCTGTTTATGGCTATCATATGAAATCACAGCACCGGCCAGGACGAAGCAAAAACCAGTATAACTGCGCCTTGTAATTTCGCAGTTCCCAAAGTCTGCGTCTGTGTATCCATACAATGGATCTTTTGTGTTTTTATAAATTAAACCAAAATATTTAGTCTTTTTTAAATAGCGTAAGACGCGCTTTGCTGCCGAAAAATGTGTTCTATCAAAACAAGTTAAGTATTGGCTTAATTTACTAATGGCATTTGCTATATCAGGCCGAGTTGACACGGCCAGATACATTAGGCCTCCGATTAACTCCCGGTACGGTAGTGTGCTTTCACAGTTTTTCGCCTTTTCCAATTTAACACTAATATCAACAGGAACACTAACTGGTTTTGCTTCTGACATGTTAAAACGTTCCAATAACTCATCTATGTATGTAGATACCCTTCTTGGCTAATAGTTACAATACCCTTCTTTTGTTGGAAGTTAATTCCTAGGCAATATTTAGCCAGACCTGCATATTTCGCTTCTACATACTTACCCAAATGAGTTTTGAAATCTGTTAAGCATAGAGGGGTTCTCAGATATAAAGAGAACATCATCAACATATATGCAAATTAAAGTTAAGCCTTCATCACCATTAATGTAATAAACACATGGATCGGATTGTGATTGTTTTGCACCAAAGTCAGTCAATATCTCATTTATCTTCATATTCCAGCATCTTCCTGCCTGCTTTAAACCATATAAAGATTTGTTTAACTTACATATAACATTTTCATTATTCATAGCACTTAACATATCTTTTGCCTTTCGGCATAGCACTTCGTCATTTTTTCATTTTCAATTAAATATTTTAAACCAACATCAAAATACTTAGGTAATTTAATATAAACATTTTCATATAAACATACCATTTAAGTATGCACAAGTAAACAATTTATGTAACAAGTAAATCAAATTGATGTATATCAACATTAACAATGAAGCAATTGAACAAAGTAATCTAATTGATGACATTCTTGCCACAGGACTATACGTTTGATTCTGAAAATAATTAACACTTTCAACTTGAGAGAAGCTCTTCTCTTGCTATTAATCTAGCCTTTGATTTTTGATTCCCATTTTCATTTAATTTATTTCTATTTAGAGAATAAAACGACTACCTACAATTTCGGTGTCTGACTCGTTTTCACCCGTGTTTTCCAATAAGTCAAAAGTATCATTTTTTTAAGATTGATTTAACTTCATTAGCAATGGCCAAAACCCAAGATTCGGATTCTTTAGAATTTAACGCGTCTTTAATACAAATTTCGTCCATAGCAGAGAAAGTTTCGGATTCAATCTCACTATAAACCCTTTTTCCATTACGCAATGTCTTAAAATTTCCGCGTGATCGCTCCGAAAAATCAGCTGTTGGCGTGCCGTTCGGCAATAAACAATCGTCGTTTTCCCCTTCATTTCCTCTCCCTCCGAGGAGAGAATTGTTCAATCCCGCGTGACTTCATTTTCTCGAATCGAGAGAATCTGTTTCATCCCGCGTCAATCCCGCGTCGAATCATCTGTTTTCTTGATCTGGGCACTTTGCCAATTTCCCCCTCCTCGTTCGGAAATTTTTTTTTCGTTTAACTCTAGATTCTCTGGGAAGAAATGAAAGAGGTTTTCTGAAAGAGGGTTCTTTTGCTCGTTTGTTTCAACTTCGAGGTTTTGTTTACTTTCATTGAACTTAACCGAACGCGTTATTTCTACACGCTTCTCGTTAATAAGCCAAATTCTAAAAGCCTTCGTGTTTTCCGAATAGCCAATTAATCTACCTTCCTTAGCTCGCGGTTCATATTTCTTTCTATTTTTGCAGTTATTCCAGACGAATGCTTTGCATCCAAACTTTTTAAGATACGATAAGTTTGGCGGTTTGCCAAAGAAGAGGGTGTACGGCGTTAGTCCGTCCAAGGTCTTACTCGGCAAACGATTTTTTACATAATTAGCTGTAGTAGAAACGGCTTCACCCCAAAAAGAGGGCGGTAACCCAGATTCGATTAAATAACAACGAATTAAATTTCCCAAAGATAAACGAGTTGAGGGCGTTCGCAAACAGAGTTTTGCTGTGGGGTATTTTTGACAGTTAATCTATGGATAATCCCACATTCTTTTAAGTAGTTATTAAATTCATTACTGGTATATTCTCCCCCATTATCTGTTTGGAAAATTTTCATTTTAGAACCCGTTTGATTTTCAAAGAAATTTTTCACTTCTTTATTCTTTAAATGCATTAAAAGCCAGCCTCAGATTTATGCTTTAAGAGCTTGACAACTGAATATCTACTATATCTATAAACTATAAAATAAACGTTCTTACCAAGTGATTCTACCTGAAATGGACCTACCACATCGGAAAAAACCTGGTATCCCTTTATAGTAGATCTCACTCACTTTTATGTGGAGTGGAATGGGGCTGTGGGGCTGCGGTTAGTTTGCCCTTCACACACGTTTCACACAAGTAATCCTGGGGTTTTTCACACATATACGTCTATACCGAGAATGTTATCATTCTTTATCGCGTTTTCCAGGTACTTGAAGTTAAGGTGTCCTAGTCGCTCGTGCCATCTGATTATGTCAGCCTTTCTTTTGGTGTCGAGGGAGTCGCTTGCAAGTGACGTTGAGGGTGTGTCCGGTTCCTTGAGGGTGTAGAGGTTTCCTCTTCTCTCTCCTTCCAGCGTCTGTCCGGCAGGGTGGACAATGCTCGCTCCGTCTTTGGTGAAGGTGACAGTGAAGCCTTTATCGCATATTTTGGAGATGCTGAGTAGGTTGTTTCTCAACCCGGGGCAATAGAGCGTCTCGCTCACTTCAATTTCGGCTTCTTCTCCATCAATCAGGGTGGCGACTTTTGCTGTACCGATTCCATTTATTTGAGTGGTGGATTGGTCTGCCATCATCAGATTATTTTCTGTAGTCGGGGAGATCGACTCGAAAATCTTTCCATCAGGGCTTAGGTGTGATGAACTCCCCGAATCGAGTATCCACAGCTTTTGGTCGTTCGAGTCCATGCGGTCTGTAGAGTGGGTCACTTCGGTGTGGAGTGACACGTGTTTATTCTTCACTCCGGAAGAAGACCGGCAGTCTATAGCTTTGTGACCGGGCTTAGCACACTTGTAGCAGATTATTTTCGTTGTGTCTCTTCCATTCTGGTATTGCTGCTGCTGTTGTGGCCACTTCTTTTTCTTAAAGGGTTTCCTGTTGCCATTATTCCATTTAGGCTTGGCGGCTCCGGTCGCCTCGTCGTGATGGGGGTTTCCATTTCTCGAGAGGTAAGCCTGTTCGGAAGAGGTTGGTGCTCCATCCTTTGAATTTCTGGCTTCGAATTCTTCTAGCAGCTTAACTTTGAGATCATCAGGCGACGGTAGTTTGTCCCTAGTTTCGATTGCGATGCGAAAATTTTCATAGTTCGCGGGGACGCTGTACAGCATTAGAATTGTCAATAAATCATCTGCGATCTTGACATCGAGTGCATTCAATTTATCCACGGTATCGGTAAAGTTATTCAAGTGTTCAGCCATGTTCTCGCCAGTCGTCATTTTCCTAAACAGAAGTTGCTTCAGCAGCGAAGCCTTTTTGGCGGGACCCTTCGATTCGTAGATCGATTCTAATTTTGTCCATACTTCGTGTGAAGTTATGCAATTTTTGATGTGGCATAGTTCACTTGGGCTCATAGCTAACACTATGTCGGCCTTCGCCTTTCCGTCGGTGACTGTCCATTTTTCGGCGTCTACCTCCGGTTTCACTTCTGTTCCGTTCACATAACTCCAATGGTCATTTTTGACGAGTATAGCTTCAATTTGTATTCTCCAGGTGGAATAGTTCGACTTATTCAGTTTCTCGATGCTGTTGGTTTGAGCCATATTCGTGAAAGTCCAGGTGCAAGTTCAAACGAAAAGTCCACGTGCTATCGTAATGGCTGCTGATACGGTCGGTTAGCTTGTTAGGCCTAACTTCTCTTTTGTAAGCCTAACCACGCTACTCTTTCAAAAAAAGGAAGTCCAGTTTTTTGTTCATCGGCGTTCATCGACGTGCCTGGGCCCGTAACCTATCGGGGAGGCAATGGATCGTTTCAATAATAAAGAGTAGCAAACTCGTACAGTAGACATTATTTATTAAAAGATCTCCATCTTATTCACGTTAAGGACGGCACATTTTTATGTCTACACATCACAGCATTTTAAGGAAGAAGAGTACAGTTACATCACAGGGACATTGCAACATACACAAGAGGGCGCTACAGTCTCGTAGGACGGGCTTATTAGTGAAAAGGTAAAAGGGGTAATATTGACTTACACCAATATGGTACTCCTGACATATACAGTTGTTTAAACTATATATATTGTATTTCTTATATCGTGTGTATGTATAAAAAACTAACCGCAAAAAGAATTTTATAAAATACATATTCCATTTCTATCAAACTAAATTATATTCTTTCAGCATATTTTAATATAAAAGGTTCCGATGTGTTAAACTAATTTATCTAAATCTTATCAACAGTGTACGGAAAATAATTACATTTTTTGGTGTTATCGCGGAATTTATGCACTTTAAATAATTTTTTAAAGTGTTATTTATGCTATGGTACTCCTGACATATACAGTTGTTTAAACTATATATATATTGTATTTCTTATATCTTGTATATGTATAAAAAAACTAAACGCAAAAAGAATTTTATAAAATACATATTCCATTTCTATTCAGTTTAACGAAAATAATCCAGGCATTTTTAAAATGTTTTTTCAAAATAATAAACCCAGTTGTATTTTGAAAGTAGCATACTATTCTTTAAAAAAGTTATATATTTATTTGGTTATGCTTTATCATTCTTTTTTTGTTTGACAGTTGGTTTCTTCTTTTTTGTTGTTGTTTGTTTTGTTTTTTAAACCAGCAAAGCTTGCTTGCTTTTTAAGTACTTTCATGTTTCAGAGGCTTAAGCCACAATCAAATATAAATATATAGGTTCGTATAAGATTTTTTTTTATTATACTATGTTCCCAATATATATTACTTTAAAGAAATATTATTTCATATGGTATGAAGCAGTATCTATATAAGCATCCATGGTGCAAAATAGGCTTAGAAATTGATAAGTTAAGTAGTTTTTGAAAAACACCCTTTAAAAAGCACCCCTTAATGTCGTTTCTCCCTGAATAAGAATTCCTTAAAACGTATTTCTAAAGCAAATATGCTAAATAAAATCATCTACATATCTTCCGATAAAAGAAACTGTTATATAGGGATAATCAATGTCAGGTTTTTATCTGCAATTCACAATGTAGTGTCAGTCACGATTTGAATGTAGTGTCAGTCACGCACTAAAATGTTAATAAATTATTTCCTATGGTACTTCAATACTTTTTGCAATCAATATATTTAGCTTCAAACCTTATACTTAAAATAAGCAGAGGTAGAATGCTGATTTACTGCACAATCAGAAGAAATTAGAATTTCTATGATAGCCAAAAATCTACGAACTTTCGCGTAGTGTCAGTCACATCACGACATTTTTATTATTTATTAGTTAAATATTAAATTTAAAAAAATTAATTATTGCTAAAATACTATATGCTCAGGGGTATACTGACATACAATATATATTTTAATAAATAGAAAATAATTATAGAACTGTGCAAACGAAATTGGTTAAATCGTTCTGATGTAGTGTCAGTCACGCGTGGAAATGCCCTTATATGAAACTTTAATTTTTTATATTGGTGCAACCGTGAAACACATACAAAACAGAAAAAGCCAGAAAAATACAATGAATTATTAATTACGAAGGCTATTGCCGTAATTGAGGATCACAATCAAATGATTGGTTTTTAAAAATATTTGTTCAGGCTTTTGTGCTTGGTCAGAGACCCCCTTATAAACTTTCGTCAAATAAGAGACACAACACACATACACATGACAGATGCACACACAATCAAATGACCAACCGAGACCTAAATAAGTACCCAACGCCAATTTAAAGGGACACCTCCGTGGCATCAAGCATTAGGAGCATATTTAACGTACACTCCCTCTATACGGGGGGTTATTCGTCGGACGCTTTGTGTAGACAAAGTACAATTGTACTTTGTACTATTCCCTTTCTCATGTTACCCCACAATCACAGAACATTTATTTAAGAACATTATGGTATTGGTTGGTATATATATATTTTCAGGCTTGTGTGCTTGGTCAGAGACTTGCTTATAAACCTTCGTTAAGTAAGACAGACACAACACACACACGCAGACACATACGTTTATGGTACTTATTTTAATAAAAAAGAGCTAAGAAAACAGGTATGTAATGAGAAAAAACGACGACGTTTATCCATATCAGAAGCTAGAGACCTCAAACCGAATACCATCATTCTTGGGGGTCCGGATGGACATATTTGGACCATTACGCTAGCGCTCTGCACGCCGTAACATGTGCGGGTTTGATCCCCACCTTCGTCCTGAGTGTACTTCTTTTCTCTTCGACAGTAAAAATTCTTTCTGTGTCCGCCTTACTTAGCGAAGGCTAATAAGCGGGTCTCAATCAAGCACACAATCCGTAATATATATGTACCTACCCTATCTTACCATCATTCTTATCCCCCCGCAGAACAAATATCAGCAGCGTAATACCTTTCAAGTCACGGAACCCAAAACAATCGGACATGCACCGTCCGCGAAAGAAAGGATGTTAACTAAGATCTTCACCATCGTAAAAAGCAGAATTCGTTACAGCATTAGTTAGGTTCGAATGGCAGCAGTAGCCTGGTATCCAAACAGAAGTATTCTCTTTGTTTTAATTTAATAGAAAAAAAATTCCAAGCCTAATTACTCCGGCTGTATTGAATATCTTTACAAACTTTTTTTAATGGGAGACTTACAGTACAATATAGCCAATGCATTAGTTTTTAAATCACAACTTCCACAGAAGTATTGCTTTGACATGTTATCCTATTTTCACAGGTATGGGAATCATCACAACATCAATTAAAAAAAATTGAAAAGAAAATAACATCCGTTTATTTAATTATTAATTGATAAAGTTTAAAAATAGTGTCGCCATCTGCTGTATATTTTTGGCATTTCAAAACTTCAAAAATATATAATTAAATAACTAGATAACATTTCAGCTTCAAATTAGTTTCATTTAGGGTTATGTTGAGTCCCATACCTGTTGAAAAAGGGCTAACATAGCAAGACAATACCTCTGCAGAAGCTGTGATTCCAAAACTAATGCATTACTTCTATGGGACTGACAGTCCCTCTTAAACGATAATGAAGCTGGTTTACAGTAATTTATTTTTGCAAAAATGGTTCGACTGTTATGTTGTAAAATTATTTTTTAAAAATTAAAAAATAAGTAGTATTATATAGTCTTGTAAGCTACTGCATTTATCATATAAAAAAATCGCTTGTAAAAATATCTAATACAGCCGGATAAATTTGGCTTAGAAAATTAATTTTTTCCATTTGATTAACACAATGAGGAGTTTTTGTTTATAGATCCGGCTATTTCTTACACCCCCCCCCCCCTTAATTTGTTCGACATTCCCCCTGAAAGTTATGACAATGACTAAAAAAGAGCGGCAAATAAATAAGGAATGCGATGGGTTTTTTTTACTCGGTTAATACGATTTATTTAGTTGTATTTAAACCAAACTATTTTGATTTAGTATTTAGTTCAATGTTCATCAAGATGGTAATGATCGTCGTTTTTGCAAACAAAGCAGGTTTCTAAGAATTGTATTTGGTACAAATTTCAAATAAACTCTTTCTAACATCAGTAACGTTTTCGCACATACTATCATGCACATGACTAATTTTTATTTTGGACAGTCCAGAACAATCCTGAAAGATAAACCGACTTTACTAAACTATTTTTGATGGCGAAGATGAAGTTTGAATTGTACGTGAATATCATTGGTACGTTTTGAAATTAACCATACCCATATTAGATGTGGTTACATTTCAAAGAAGCGTGAACCAAAGCATTCTAAAAAGGGATTTTTACATAGGTTCTCATTTTTATGTTTAATTTAAAATGCATTTGGTGGTATTTATCTGTGCAGTTCTGTGATTGATCAGGTTGACATAAAAACAGCATCGCTAAGAGGCCTTCTCTTAAGAAGGTGTTGATTGTACCAGAAACCAATACTTTAACGACCCTCCTTTACATTCAAATCCTTTGACATAACACTTCAGGAAAGTTATCCCACTTAATGATGAACTGTCCAAACAAGGACCAATGTCATTTTCGTAGCTTATTAGCAATCGATGGATGCACGTCAAAAGTTTAATTGGCCAGTCCATCATTGTCATCAAGTGAATGAAATAGCCAGATTGTCGCATCTATCAAAATGACATCTTGCATATTGATATAACTTCGACAGTTAACTAGACTGTTATAACTTCATAATTTTGACACAACTGACACTATTTATGTAATATACATCGTACAGAACACATTGACAAGATATTAGTGAAGTTCTGGATCTACTATTGTGAATATGTTGTATTGAACAATGTAGCGTAGAATTCTAAGATCCTCATAATAGTGGAAGTCAGTCAACGAATAAGGAATCTATTGCGTTATCTACACGTCGTGTGCTAGAATATTAAATTACTTTGGATTCCCTAACAGCCAGGTTTGTCACAGCTACGTCTTTTTTGTCTCTCTAGGTCACAGTCGCAATGTGACAAGTATGTGACGTCTCAGTGATATCACGTAAGTCGCTGTCACAATGTGACTGGTATGCGATATCAAAGGGATGTCACTATGCGATCTTGCAATGACATCATATTATGACCTGTACGTGATATCGTAATGTTGTCGTCTAAAGCCCGAAAATAAAATGCGACATTGCTGCAATATTATGTTCATCACTAAATTACACACTATTCGCAGAAGTCAGTTATATCACACACAACTCAAAATGTGATATTGCTGCGATATCATCGATGTCCATGTTACGTAGAAGAAACGTAACAAAAGCGGACATTCTATTTCTATGTGACAAAATTGTGACTTATTGTGACATCGCAGTGATCTTCAATGACCAGTATGTGATTTCGCTTTTCGTCACAGACTCGTCAAATGGCTGTTTTATGGTTATTATATAGTCTTATGGGTAACACACTCATTGTTTAGTATTTTGTTCTCAAATATAAAATTCTTTATTAAATATCGTAATAAAGGTAAATAATCTAAAGCAGAACTGCACGTAAATGTACATAACAGTGTAATTGTTTGTCACATAGGTTGCTAGGAATTTAAAACAACATTATCATGTTTGCTTTAGACAAGCTACAAAAACTTAAGTTTAATATTTTAGGCATTAGCTGATTGAAATCTAGGTACAAAAATTTTTTCGGTTTAGACTGTCGTGAAGTTTTTAAAAGTAAACCTTTTTGCGAAGCAAACTTTATTAACATAAATAAAAAAATTATATGGCAGATATACAAATCAAATACAAACAGTGAATTAAATTTGTCCAAACATCAAATAGAAGGAAATAATTTCTACGTCATTAACTTTTTTCCAGACACCCTTAAACTTTCTTCGAAATTATTTATTAATAAACTAAATTAAAGATAAGAAACCTCTTTTAAACTTTGAAAACACTTAACTATTAGAGACTCTTAAAGCAAAGTAGAAAGTTTGGAGTTTGTAACTGAAAAAGATTTGTTAAAAGATAATAAATCCTCAAAAAAGACTTTGTATTTAAAAGGTTACATTTTTTGAAAATTGTCGAAATGTAATAAAAAGTTTGAGCTGATGGTTAAGCTTTAAGAATTAAGATTCTTAATGGTGGAAATAAAGGATGATTTTTTTTCTATTAAAAAATGGTATAATTTACTTTATCAGAGTAGAGTAAAAAATTATAAAATTAGTATGTGTGTGTAAATAAATGTATAGATATTTTTTACATTTACTTGGATTATGTGTGATGTTTTTAGTAAGTTTCTTTTTAACGTAATACGAATACCTTTACTGACATTTTCCACACTCGATGACTAAGAGGAATACACATTTTAGTTTTGTAATAATTATAGTTTAATGCTTATTGCAAAACAAAAATCATCAGAAATAGAAACTGAATGAGTTTTTAATTTTGTAATAATTTTAAATATGTTCATTAATTAATTTTTCTGTTCATTAATTATTCTTTCTGTGTTATATCTGTACTTCTCCATTTTATAAACAGATAGTACAACACGCATAGCTAAAATATTTGTACATTCATAATTAGTTTCACACATGTTTAACTATTGAGATACTAATTATATGATAAAATTTTGTAATATGTATGTAACTTACGTTTTTATTCAAATAAAAATATATAATGCTTTTAAGTCAATACATGTTTTATGTTTAATTTAAAATGCATTTGGTGGTATTTATCTGTGCAGTTCTGTGATTGATCAGGTTGACATAAAAACAGCATCGCTAAGAGGCCTTCTCTTAAGAAGGTGTTGATTGTACCAGAAACCAATACTTTAACGACCCTCCTTTACATTCAAATCCTTTGACATAACACTTCAGGAAAGTTATCAGACTTAATGATGAACTGTCCAAACAAGGACCAATGTCATTTTCGTAGCTTATTAGCAATCGATGGATGCACGTCAAAAGTTTAATTGGCCAGTCCATCATTGTCATCAAGTGAATGAAATAGCCAGATTGTCGCATCTATCAAAATGACATCTTGCATATTGATATAACTTCGACAGTTAACTAGACTGTTATAACTTCATAATTTTGACACAACTGACACTATTTATGTAATATACATCGTACAGAACACATTGACAAGATATTAGTGAAGTTCTGGATCTACTATTGTGAATATGTTGTATTGAACAATGTAGCGTAGAATTCTAAGATCCTCATAATAGTGGAAGTCAGTCAACGAATAAGGAATCTATTGCGTTATCTACACGTCGTGTGCTAGAATATTAAATTACTTTGGATTCCCTAACAGCCAGGTTTGTCACAGCTACGTCTTTTTTGTCTCTCTAGGTCACAGTCGCAATGTGACAAGTATGTGACGTCTCAGTGATATCACGTAAGTCGCTGTCACAATGTGACTGGTATGCGATATCAAAGGGATGTCACTATGCGATCTTGCAATGACATCATATTATGACCTGTACGTGATATCGTAATGTTGTCGTCTAAAGCCCGAAAATAAAATGCGACATTGCTGCAATATTATGTTCATCACTAAATTACACACTATTCGCAGAAGTCAGTTATATCACACACAACTCAAAATGTGATATTGCTGCGATATCATCGATGTCCATGTTACGTAGAAGAAACGTAACAAAAGCGGACATTCTATTTCTATGTGACAAAATTGTGACTTATTGTGACATCGCAGTGATCTTCAATGACCAGTATGTGATTTCGCTTTTCGTCACAGACTCGTCAAATGGCTGTTTTATGGTTATTATATAGTCTTATGGGTAACACACTCATTGTTTAGTATTTTGTTCTCAAATATAAAATTCTTTATTAAATATCGTAATAAAGGTAAATAATCTAAAGCAGAACTGCACGTAAATGTACATAACAGTGTAATTGTTTGTCACATAGGTTGCTAGGAATTTAAAACAACATTATCATGTTTGCTTTAGACAAGCTACAAAAACTTAAGTTTAATATTTTAGGCATTAGCTGATTGAAATCTAGGTACAAAAATTTTTTCGGTTTAGACTGTCGTGAAGTTTTTAAAAGTAAACCTTTTTGCGAAGCAAACTTTATTAACATAAATAAAAAAATTATATGGCAGATATACAAATCAAATACAAACAGTGAATTAAATTTGTCCAAACATCAAATAGAAGGAAATAATTTCTACGTCATTAACTTTTTTCCAGACACCCTTAAACTTTCTTCGAAATTATTTATTAATAAACTAAATTAAAGATAAGAAACCTCTTTTAAACTTTGAAAACACTTAACTATTAGAGACTCTTAAAGCAAAGTAGAAAGTTTGGAGTTTGTAACTGAAAAAGATTTGTTAAAAGATAATAAATCCTCAAAAAAGACTTTGTATTTAAAAGGTTACATTTTTTGAAAATTGTCGAAATGTAATAAAAAGTTTGAGCTGATGGTTAAGCTTTAAGAATTAAGATTCTTAATGGTGGAAATAAAGGATGATTTTTTTTCTATTAAAAAATGGTATAATTTACTTTATCAGAGTAGAGTAAAAAATTATAAAATTAGTATGTGTGTGTAAATAAATGTATAGATATTTTTTACATTTACTTGGATTATGTGTGATGTTTTTAGTAAGTTTCTTTTTAACGTAATACGAATACCTTTACTGACATTTTCCACACTCGATGACTAAGAGGAATACACATTTTAGTTTTGTAATAATTATAGTTTAATGCTTATTGCAAAACAAAAATCATCAGAAATAGAAACTGAATGAGTTTTTAATTTTGTAATAATTTTAAATATGTTCATTAATTAATTTTTCTGTTCATTAATTATTCTTTCTGTGTTATATCTGTACTTCTCCATTTTATAAACAGATAGTACAACACGCATAGCTAAAATATTTGTACATTCATAATTAGTTTCACACATGTTTAACTATTGAGATACTAATTATATGATAAAATTTTGTAATATGTATGTAACTTACGTTTTTATTCAAATAAAAATATATAATGCTTTTAAGTCAATACATGTTTTATGTTTAATTTAAAATGCATTTGGTGGTATTTATCTGTGCAGTTCTGTGATTGATCAGGTTGACATAAAAACAGCATCGCTAAGAGGCCTTCTCTTAAGAAGGTGTTGATTGTACCAGAAACCAATACTTTAACGACCCTCCTTTACATTCAAATCCTTTGACATAACACTTCAGGAAAGTTATCCCACTTAATGATGAACTGTCCAAACAAGGACCAATGTCATTTTCGTAGCTTATTAGCAATCGATGGATGCACGTCAAAAGTTTAATTGGCCAGTCCATCATTGTCATCAAGTGAATGAAATAGCCAGATTGTCGCATCTATCAAAATGACATCTTGCATATTGATATAACTTCGACAGTTAACTAGACTGTTATAACTTCATAATTTTGACACAACTGACACTATTTATGTAATATACATCGTACAGAACACATTGACAAGATATTAGTGAAGTTCTGGATCTACTATTGTGAATATGTTGTATTGAACAATGTAGCGTAGAATTCTAAGATCCTCATAATAGTGGAAGTCAGTCAACGAATAAGGAATCTATTGCGTTATCTACACGTCGTGTGCTAGAATATTAAATTACTTTGGATTCCCTAACAGCCAGGTTTGTCACAGCTACGTCTTTTTTGTCTCTCTAGGTCACAGTCGCAATGTGACAAGTATGTGACGTCTCAGTGATATCACGTAAGTCGCTGTCACAATGTGACTGGTATGCGATATCAAAGGGATGTCACTATGCGATCTTGCAATGACATCATATTATGACCTGTACGTGATATCGTAATGTTGTCGTCTAAAGCCCGAAAATAAAATGCGACATTGCTGCAATATTATGTTCATCACTAAATTACACACTATTCGCAGAAGTCAGTTATATCACACACAACTCAAAATGTGATATTGCTGCGATATCATCGATGTCCATGTTACGTAGAAGAAACGTAACAAAAGCGGACATTCTATTTCTATGTGACAAAATTGTGACTTATTGTGACATCGCAGTGATCTTCAATGACCAGTATGTGATTTCGCTTTTCGTCACAGACTCGTCAAATGGCTGTTTTATGGTTATTATATAGTCTTATGGGTAACACACTCATTGTTTAGTATTTTGTTCTCAAATATAAAATTCTTTATTAAATATCGTAATAAAGGTAAATAATCTAAAGCAGAACTGCACGTAAATGTACATAACAGTGTAATTGTTTGTCACATAGGTTGCTAGGAATTTAAAACAACATTATCATGTTTGCTTTAGACAAGCTACAAAAACTTAAGTTTAATATTTTAGGCATTAGCTGATTGAAATCTAGGTACAAAAATTTTTTCGGTTTAGACTGTCGTGAAGTTTTTAAAAGTAAACCTTTTTGCGAAGCAAACTTTATTAACATAAATAAAAAAATTATATGGCAGATATACAAATCAAATACAAACAGTGAATTAAATTTGTCCAAACATCAAATAGAAGGAAATAATTTCTACGTCATTAACTTTTTTCCAGACACCCTTAAACTTTCTTCGAAATTATTTATTAATAAACTAAATTAAAGATAAGAAACCTCTTTTAAACTTTGAAAACACTTAACTATTAGAGACTCTTAAAGCAAAGTAGAAAGTTTGGAGTTTGTAACTGAAAAAGATTTGTTAAAAGATAATAAATCCTCAAAAAAGACTTTGTATTTAAAAGGTTACATTTTTTGAAAATTGTCGAAATGTAATAAAAAGTTTGAGCTGATGGTTAAGCTTTAAGAATTAAGATTCTTAATGGTGGAAATAAAGGATGATTTTTTTTCTATTAAAAAATGGTATAATTTACTTTATCAGAGTAGAGTAAAAAATTATAAAATTAGTATGTGTGTGTAAATAAATGTATAGATATTTTTTACATTTACTTGGATTATGTGTGATGTTTTTAGTAAGTTTCTTTTTAACGTAATACGAATACCTTTACTGACATTTTCCACACTCGATGACTAAGAGGAATACACATTTTAGTTTTGTAATAATTATAGTTTAATGCTTATTGCAAAACAAAAATCATCAGAAATAGAAACTGAATGAGTTTTTAATTTTGTAATAATTTTAAATATGTTCATTAATTAATTTTTCTGTTCATTAATTATTCTTTCTGTGTTATATCTGTACTTCTCCATTTTATAAACAGATAGTACAACACGCATAGCTAAAATATTTGTACATTCATAATTAGTTTCACACATGTTTAACTATTGAGATACTAATTATATGATAAAATTTTGTAATATGTATGTAACTTACGTTTTTATTCAAATAAAAATATATAATGCTTTTAAGTCAATACATGTTGGTTAAAAGCATGCATTTTTTTTGCTGTATAAGGATTTTTCTGAAACTAAATACTTTAATTTTGATTTTTTTCTAAGAACATAAAAGTAATTGTTGCATCATATATGAAATATACTTATATGAATAATAATTAACTTGGTTATGGGTTTTTAAAACTAAAGTTAAAATTCAAAAGTTTAAATATAACGATTTAAAAATAAATTACTTAGAAATAATTTCGAAGTGTTTGTTGAACTGCCTAAGAGCTTTTTTAATTCCAAATGTTGATTAAAACAAATCAATACCAAAATTACTTTTAAGGAAAGTCATTAAAAATTCTTGCTAGAAAAGTTTGATTTTCTAAACATTTATAAATAAACTACAAGTATTTTGATTTCAATAAAAGATTCCACAGAGATAATAATGAACACGAGTAATTCGATAAGCTTAAAACTTTAATTCAAATAATGCATTACCTCATGTTTGGTAACAAAAAGCTATTGTGTTATTGTGATTTTTGCATTAGAAATCGAACTTTTGAACACAAGATAATGAAAAGTTTCTCTCAAAATGTTGGTCAAAATATCATATTTTGGAATTACTTTGTTTTGTACTAATGTTAAGGAATTACTTTGTCTTTTAGTAATAGAGTACAAAAATACGACATTTATGTTTCTACTTTTTGTTACATTATATTTAAATAATGGAAATTCGAAACCAGTTCAAAAGATTAAGAAGCATCTTTATACTGCAACATGAAATTGAATAGATTGGTTTTGGTTTTGAATTATCGTCGCACTAGAGCTGCACGAGGGCTATTGGCGACGGGCGTCGTATTTTTGGACCACAGTCAGGTGACGAAATTGAATAGAAATAGCTTAAATTGATAGTTACAATTGATAAAGGGCACAAGCCCTTCACATAAGTTGGTTAAATAGTTAAACTGTACTTAAACTTAGCTCTTAACCAAAAAACCTAAAGTTGTAAGAAGTTCTTCAACTATATCTCATATTTTTGACACATCAACTTCTTAAGATATATTTCATGTGGTCTTCCAAATCTAATTTTAGAAGTTAAAATTACAGAAATAAACTGTAACATCTGAATAAATTTAAACAATAAAAAGCAAAAATAGTTAAACATAAAACGTCTAATTTCACTGACGCCAAATATAAAATATCAAAAGTAATACAATATTAGATTTTTCTCTAGTAGGAATTTAGGAAAGAATTAAACGCTATAAAATCCCTTTTGTGCTTCATTGGGGAAAAGTCTTTTCCCTAATCGCATCACTGAAACCGTAACTATTTTAGAGGTTAAACAGTAATTAACCTCTATTTTATGGATTTTATAGGCCTAGCCTGCGAAGCTAAAATTGTGGTTCTATTGGATGGGTAATCAATAATGTTATGGGATAATTTAACGTTTGTTGATCGATATCAACGCAAGAGTAGTTTTCCAAATATTGGAATAAATTGGAAGGGTGATATCCAAAGGTCCAAAATGTCTATTTTATTCAAAAATGAGTTTATAGGGCCATTTTATTGCTTAATACAGACAATATTAAAAACGTAATACTTCCTTATGGAATCGAAAATGTCTTTTATAGATTATATAGTTTCAATAGTCATTTATGGAGAAAAAAATTATAAAGTAAAAATAGATATTTTAATTCTGATCAAATCCGTGGCCCGGTAGTTAAGGAGAAACCCAATATGCTTCTAAAATAATAAAACAAAATAATATTTTGAAACTTTTTTCAACTAAGTGTTGAGTTTAAGAATCTAAAGAACAAACGCAATTATTTTAATTTATGGGTGGCTAGCCCTTAATTATTTTCTTAATTTTAAGAGCACAATAGCAAAAAAAAAAAAAAAAGAATATGATTTTCATTATCTTCCTGAACTTAATTCGAATGACAACAGTTTTTAATGTTTTTATAGTTAAGTAAGTATCTTTAATTATATATCTTAATAAATTACACTGCTAAGTGCTGTAAAATTTGGTTATAATCAGATATACCTTTACTCCACAAATCTTGAAGAAAATATTTTTGTGGAAATAGTAGACAATTTTTTTGTATGATAAAAAATAAATGAGAAAATCTGTTCTTTAGTGAGTCTACAAAAGTAAGTAACAACACAAAATACTTAAAATATCCTTCATTAAAAATGTTTCTCGTACACTGTATAATTTGGTGTAATGTTAATCCATAAATATGAAGGCAGCACATGCTGTTAATAGTTTAATAGAAAACGTTAGACCAAACTTTAACAGTAAATAAACTATAAAAACTTGAAGATAAGGCAATAACAAATGAATTGTCAAGTTAATCCACAGAATTTTTTCTCTATATAATTTTTTCACGTTCAAAACAGAAGTATTATTTTTAAATAAATTGACAATAAATTGTTTTTGCACATTTTTCAATGAGTATAAGATTAATATGAAAAGTTTCTGCAGCTTGTTTTAGGATATTTAAGGATCAATTTTATCCAAAATTACGGTTTACTTTTCAAACAAAGCAGTTTATCAATTGATTATCACTCAGACAGCATTAGTAATGATGCATTATCCCAATGTTTAGGGGTATCTGTGTGGTATACTTGAACCATTTCTCAATATATAAGTACATAATACCGTCTATTCTGAGCATTCAATGCTTCAAACAGCATTACTTATAGTTAACCAATGTTTGAAGAGATCCCAAAATATATTTGAAGTTCTGAATTCCTTCAACGCATGACATAGCCATTCACTAGACAGTTATTTAATGTTTAATGCGTGCGGTTCTAGTGACGTATTAAGAAGTTTGGCACAAGTAACTCGAGAATGAATTACTTAATATTTTCAGATATTCCAAGTCGCACATTAATTTCTAATATTTTATAATAATAGTGTACAAAATATCCTACATAATTGGGTTGTTTCTGATGATGTAACTCTGCAGTTTTCATTAGTGTTTTATTTCCGTGATTTAATTGGTTTTTTCGGTTTTACCGTCCCAATACTAAGTTTTTCGTCTTCTGTGTTCTATTTTGCAGTTCTTCAAGTGCTTCTTGCTTTCATTCCTGACATTTATCAAACGTTATAGGTTAAATTTCAACTGTGCAAAGCATTACGAAAACCGTTAATGTTGTTAGAAAACTTCAGTTTGGATGATATCCTGTCTAATGTGGCCAAAAAAACCCACCGAAATTATGGCACAGCGATTTAACGTGATTTACGAAAAGATAAAAGCATTAGTTTTACTGGAAGAAAAATTTGAAATCAATATTCGTTTCAGCAAGGTAACAAACTATCGTGTTGTCCGAAACAACTATAGTTCCAGAAGGCCCAAAAATGAAAACTATACCTATAGAACTGTTGCCACTCATGAAGCAAAATATGTCCATTAGCGTCGAATGGAAAGTCAAATATGCACATACAACAACTTTGATCGTTTAGTAACATGCGTTTCGATTAGCGTACCAAACTTCATACTCTCAAAACATACCACAAATACATAACAAATTCGCAGCCCATCTGTAACTTCTGAAATCGCAGATATTGCCGATGTATTGAACACTTTGCCGTTTGGAAGAAGCAACACTGTAGTGATCATGGGATGATAGTCCAAACAAACTTAGTCCAAAACAAATGTATTTCAAAAATGAAATCAATATCGCTGAATCTCTTGCCACTCAAGACGTGAAACATGCCATTAGCATCTGATAGAAAGTCAAATATGTTAGGATCAACATACGACAATCTTTTATCGTTTAGTTAACTTACCAGTTTATAATTTGATCAAACTACTAATGCTTTTACACATTAACACACTATACCACAAACTCTCTAAATCAGACCTTAAATGCCTAACAAACAGGGATCTTAGTATAAAAACGTGCTAAGTGTTAGTTGTGAAAATATTGAGATTTTTGAGTCAATGAACATATTACTAACTTCTGTAACGTTGACAAGTTTTCCCTTTTACATAAACATTTTGCTAGTATATTTTTTGCTTTTTTCATGTACCATTTTTAAGAGAGCAAACTACACTCCTTTCCAACCTAAGTTGGGTACATCGAAATATGGTATGGAGAAGATCCTTTAGCGTATGAAAAGAGTTTCATAAATAATTTGTGAATCCATCCAGAAAACATGTTTGAAACATTAATTTCGCATAAAGTCTAACAGATTTGAATATTATTTGAGAAACTTTGGCAATTTTATCGAAAAAAAGTGTATTTTGGTTAAATTTTATACAGATCTTTTTGTATGTAAATATTACCTTGCAAGAGCTTTCAATTAACGGACTAATCGTGCTTTTCCCACTGAATATTTACTCTTTGCTTTTACCCAGGTTAGGTTGGCACGGAGTGCAGGAACTTTAAAGATATTTTTTTCTCGTTTTCAACTTTTTGTCACTTAGAACGTTCTTTCACTAAGCTCCTCAAATATCCAGACCATCTGTAACTCCTAATAATCTCAGACAATGCCGATGTATCGAACCCTTCGCCATTCGAGAGAAGCAACACCCTAGAGATCATGGAATACTCTGAAGTCCTTATAAGACTTAGCTGCCCTTTCAGGCCTTTAAGGTCCGGCGAACCTTGAAATTTGCCAGACACTCTAGCACGTAGCAGACGGTTTTGGATCAAGGATCTGATTGGTTGAAATACTTGGAGAGATAGAGGATCATGGGTGGATTTGCGAAACATACAACATAGCTTCTACCTTAACTAAATAACAATTGCAATTATTTAAATACTTTTTGCACGGATATTACAGCATATTATGCAAAAACTATTGCCCAATTTTTTCAATGCATTGAAAAAAAAGGTATAATTATAAACATTTTAAATATTTGTTGATTATAATCCTCAAAGTATTTTTTAAATATTTGTTTCTTTCAATGTAATGAAAAAAGAAACATCAATATTTTATTATTAATTGATATTGTAACTATTTGCATTGAAGAAAACTCTCTTTAGAACGAGACATTTTTTTAAGGACAACACCAAAAGTACAAGACAGTTAAAACGTAGAATTCTGAAGAGTTAGGACAAAAGTTGTTAAGCAGTCACATTTTTTTTTCAAGTTCTGACAAAAGTCTCTCGCCAAGAGGTGAACACTAATTTTTTAAACACATTCTATCAATCACTTCAGTTCACACAAAAATCAGTTATTACGAAAAATAATTATCTGCAATAAAGTCACGTCATTACAATATCCATATCGAAATTAACCCTTTCAGTCCCAGTGATGCCATTTGGCATCATCACTTTCAATATTTTTTTCAAAATTTTTATGTCCTGTTATGACATCCAAACACACATCATTCGATTCTTCACACTTTATTCAATCAGACAATATTTTACATTAATCTCAATAGAAGTCAGAACTACTATTTTTTTTTATTTAGAAAATAGTCAACAAGCGTTTCTCCAGATTTTTGATAAGTTCACTTCAGTTCCACATATTTAAAACACAATTTAAACTATTGCGGTTAAAAAAATTACTATTTTTTTTATAATATGGTCAGATACCTTAAATTATATAACTCGAAGTGTTTTTAGGTCATATATATATTTTTATTTTGTTGTTTTCCACACTTAAAAAATTTTGGCATTGTTTGAAAATTGTTTGTTTAGATTAATTGTTTGAAAATATATTGTTTGAAATTAAAATTCATTGTTTGAAAATTGCTTGTTAGAAAATTGTTTGTTTAGAGACATTGTTTCAAAAACCATATAAAAAATTTTAGTGATTTTTTTTCTTATGGAATTCGTATATTTGACCTAAAATAAGCTTATTTTGTGAATATCAGATGTTTCTGTAATGTAGTAAATTTTTGGGACTGAAAGGGTTAAAAAATATATGGGCAGGATTCTGGTTTTGAGTGGGAACAGAAATGATGAATGGAAATAAATTCTTTCTGGAACATATATTGGGTTAATCAATTACAGGTGGAAACGGGGCACAAATCATATCACCGATTTAACGAAGTGTAGGAGTGAAAGGTGAAAGATATTTCGTTAAATTTTATAAGCCAAAGGCTAAAATATAATTTTTTCTTAAATCTCAAAATATCGCTGATCTAGTGACTTATTTTTCGTCTCAGCATAAACTTTTCAATTTTAAAAATAAACCATCAGTAGGAGAAAATTCTAAATTAGAAATAATTACCATGAATTAAGATCTGATTAAACCAAATCTTCATAAATCCTATATTGTGCCTTTTATCTTATACTAATGCTCTGGGAATTGAAACTTTAAATAGAATTGCGGATTACTTTGGAAAAATTGCATTTCAACTTCATTATTTGAGTTTATAAAATATTCTCACTTCGCTGCTTGGATGATAATGGAAAACAAACGGTTTGAATTCTTAGTTCCATTATCTATTTCGAATGTTGCTGTACCTCAGAAGCAGCTATATATAAATCAGAAATAAGGCTATTCAATTTTTGCACTTGTGGTTAACATTTCAAATTTGCACAAAAAGTAAAAATTGTTTTGCAAACTTAAAGATGCTTTATTTATTATACGGTCTTAAAATTAGTTAAATTTCTTCACAATTATTTAGTAATAATTTTTGAATTGAAAAAAAAAATCTTATAAATATATTATAATATAAAGTGATACAATTTTAATACCCAATATTTTAAATTATCAATTATGTATGCCACATTGACGTAACTTTTTTCAAAAAAAAAATAATAAGCATTCTTTTCTGTTGAATCTAATATCACTCTTGATAATCCTGAGTGATGATTACGTATTGACAATTTTTGATTGGCGCTGTAATAGCGAAAATGCTCTTTATTGACAGAAATTGGGTTCGATTTTATTTTTCATTAAAATATTGATATATGAATGCAGCAAATATAATACATTCATTGAAAAATTTCCCAATCGTTCAACATCGCCCTCTACATTAAACTTTCAGCAGAGAACTATATTCCTCCCATTGCTCGATTTTGTTCATTTTAAAACGTAACTTAAATTATAATTGTTTGGTACATTATTTACAAAAGACAATTCACGAGATTGTCTAAAGCTGTTACGCTCATTAGAGAATAATATTCTACTGCTATTGCATAAATAAACGACATTTCGTTTTGTAGTTTAGAAGGTTAGAATAATACGAAGATGCTGTCGGGGGAAAACCAATGCAAAAGCCTGTGTTCTTAATAAATCCATGATCGTCCCCACACTGCAAACAGAAATGTCTTGATTTCAGACACCAAAGCGTCTGAAACAGGGTGTACATTATTCAGACACCAAATGGCTTCTTATTTTTTTCAGACATATAATGTATCTAAAATTCAGACACGTATGCAACAGAACTTCAGACACTTCATGCATCTGAAATTATTGTGGACCCACACCCGATCTGTTTTTATATCTACAAACAATTCAAATTCCAACATTTCAATTTGAATAGTTAGCAGATATTAAAGATTATAGTACATTACAAATACAATTTTAAATACTTTAAAAAGGTTGGTAAAAATAATTTATGGATAGATTAAAAAAAGCAATTGAAAAAAATTTAATTTTCCTACATGCAATGCATTTTAATGTTTATTAGGAAATAAAGCACACAACAATAAGAATTCAATATTTATTGCTTTCAAAACTTTTTCAAAAATTTCAGTAGTTTTGAATGTTTTGCTGCAGATTGATGCCAATAAGCATAACAACTAAACGTCACAACCAATAAACAGAATAACCAATAAACGTAATAACCAATAAACAGAATAACCAATCAACAGGCGTAGTGGAATCAAGGCTCTATGCACACATTAATTTGTTTGGGCTTATAGAACCCACTTTGTGATTTAAAAGTGGCTTCACTTTATTCTGGCGCCTAACATCTTTTAAACCACTGCAAACGAAATAAAAGGTTCAGGGACGAAATTATTAAGAGTTGTGCTTCTTTGTGTAGATAATTTCGAACTCTAAAAGCTTTGAACGATTCATTATTTGACGATTTTCGCAATTTGAAACCTTTCCGATACTTTGTAGTACAGCTACGCTTTTAAGTTGGAGTAAACAATTTTAAGGTACAGAAAGATAAATGGAAACTCGGGTTAAATCGAATACAACTGAGGTTTTAAGATTGAACTAAGTGATACATCTCTGAGTGTTTCGTTTGAATTAAATGAATGCCTACAAGAAACATTTCGCCCAGTGTTAATGAATATACAACAAGAAAACTACCGAAAATGTGGGAATGTTGTTATTACAAATAGTTGGAAGGCTTCGAGCATTTTCGTTACTGAACAATGGAATTAATACTTGTAGTAAATTTTAGTGTCTTTAAAAATCCCATAATAGTCAATAAAGTTGTATAAAATGAGCTAAAAGTTTGATATTACTTTAATGAAGCTTAACGCTAAATTATGTTACTAAATCTTTAATCAATCATGCAAACAATGAGTGTAACAAAAGTAATGTAACAACTAGTGTCAATTACAATGTTAGTTTCGGTAACTATTCACCTAAAAAGCATGTTTTGAAATTAACAAAAACTATTTTGCAAATCTTACGAACTCTTTGAATCGCAATAATACCTATGTTTCCGTTTAAAAATATTAAGTTTTTTATTCGCTTATTTGGTAACGTAATTTGTACGATATAAATGATTCAAGACACTAATCTTCATTTGTCTTAGATTTTATTTAGGTTAACCAGGGTTGCTACACTTTTCGGTAAAAAAATTAAGGACTTTTTAAAGGCTTTTCAAGGATGTATTTCTCCATTTTTAAAGACTGTATATTTGAACATGCAACACCTACATTTCACGATAGCTTTTAAAAATTCTACTCTGCCTTCTTGGATTATACAAACAATAAATAAAATAAAATAGGAACGATTCACATTGAAGAAGTGTTTTTAATGAGTCAAATTAACATTTGAAAAGATAAATTCTTCAGCCTTAAAAATTAAGGAGTTTTCAAAGTGGATAACGTTTTTCAAGCACTTTCAAGATCTTGAAAATCAATTTATTTCAAGCACTTTTCAAAGTTTTCAATGACCGTGGCAACCCTGGTTAACTTTTGCAGAAATCTCATTTTCGCGTGACATATTTTCCCGCCAATCGTCATTAACGGATAAAGAATAAATAACATTGTACAAATACCTAAACAATTATCTGCTATGTTACTTCAAAAAGTTGCAAAAACCGAATGACAAAAACCATAACAAAAAAGTTCAAATCTCCAAAGTCTTTTTCTTTTTCATATATATTGTGAGGAATAATTTATTTTGAAGGAAACTACATATACACGTTTTCCATTCGTTATCTTCAGATAATACATGAAGTAGTTTGCAAACATCGTGGTTTTATGCTCAGAGAAAAGCTTCTCGTCAGATATTTATCGAAAACAAAATATACGGTCGAAAACGGATAAAATGAAATTTATATAGCAACAATTTTTTAAAAAGCATCATATTTTTGCTTTTAATAATGAATACATTCCAGTATGTTTCCAATTTTCTTCGCTTTTTAATTGATCTTTGTTTTATGAAACTAGAATAAATAAAACTAGAAGTTGTGTGTTATGAAATGCTACCACGTTCAACAAAAGTCTTATGTACTCTTAAAATCTTATGACCAAATTGAAAATGAGGTATGTATGCATAATTTAATTTGGTATCGATTATTTTGAAATCTGGTTTCTAAGAATGGTTTTTAAATATTGTTATTTGAATGCTTAGATCAAATAAACAAATTTCTGAAATTAAATATTTAACCAGCGGGTGACCGAGCTCTGCTCGGAGAAAACAGGTATCGAAGCTAACTCGAAGATTTTAATTTTCAATTGTGATTTATCAAAACAATACATACCATAAGAAAATTTGTGAAACCATTGGTGAAAAGATAACCAGTTAAAGTTAATGTGACCAGATATTCAAAATCAAAAAGTGCGACACTCCATCTATTCTATACAAAGGTAAAGTTTTAAAAGTCATAGGAAATGAAATGTAATTGATAATTGGCGTTTCGTTGAAAATCAACGAAAATGTCGAAATGTGGTAAAAATTCCATTTCATACTTCATTCAACTCGATAGGTATAGCAACCATACGTTAAATTTTCAAGAACGCCAAAAATCGCCAATGAACAGAATAGAACTAAAATCGTCTGCTGATTGGAAGTAAAAAAAATATTCATGTTACCATTTCTGTAAAACTCAATAAAGTTTGAAGCAAGGTTGAATTTATTTAAATTTGAAAAATTAAAATCTTAACTTAACATTTATAGCTTAAGCAGAGGCTTATAGCTTTAGCAGATGGCATCACGAAAGTAGCCATTATGGCGAACTAATGAAGTTTGAAAATATCCTATCTGTAACTCCGAACTGCTTGACCGTAGCGCTTCAAAACCTGTGCCAATCGATTCGTCGTGGCCAAAAACCCCAGACCCCTAAGTTTACCGGAGTTTATTAATTCTGGGGCGATTTTCGATTTGGGTCCAATTCCTCGTATTATAGTATAAGATTTAGATGCATGGGGAAAAAGATGGCTAACTGTAACTTTAACTAGTGTACTTTAAAGTTTGAAGCTAATCCAGTTTGTAAGATTTTCTTTATTGGATTTTTTTATCAGATTTTAAAAGAATCATTTTTATTGGAATAAAATCATGCACCATTGAAACCAATGAATTTGATATGAAAATAAATCTACAAAACTGTTGCAAAAACGTCACTTATTACAGATCTTAATGTTCTTAAGGAAAAATATATATTGTTACTCCACGCAATTTTATCGCAATTGAAAAATGTAGTAGATACTACATAGATAGATAATAAATTTATTGCAATGGATCTAAACCCGTTTACAATGATTGGCAAAATATATACATAATACTATTACAAAATAATAACAAACCAATTACAAGGATACCTATAAAAATGAAATACAAATAAACACTTAAATACACAAAAGACGTAAAAAAAGACACAAGGAAGAAAACTAGTTGTCAATTTCATAGAAGCTTAATATATATTGTCTAAATTTTAAAACTGATATTAAGTAGTTATAAATATTATAATAGTTTTTGTAATTAAATTTAAAAAAAACTGGAAGATTGTTTGAATGAATAAAGTATTTTCTCCTGAAGGATTCATAAATAGGGCAAGTTAAAATAATGCGTTTCCAGGTTTCATTTTCGGATGCATTACACATTTTACATATAGTGTCCGGAAATATTTTGTAAATTGAACAATTGTAAAATGTAGTACAAATATTTCCAGATATTTAAAAAATTACTTTTAATTACTTGTGAGAAGGATCAAATACATTACATAAAACTTCTCAAACTATTTATAAGCAGTAGTTTGGCAAATAGTTTTCTAAAAAATATTAATTTTAAATAGTTTGCATTGTTTATTATTAAGTAACTAATTTTAATGTTGTTCTTAAATAGCATTTTTTATAAATGTTTCCTTAAAATTAAAAAATTTGGAAAAAGATCTCATGGATTAAACCTATCATAGTAATCAATAACGTTAAAAAAATATAGTTTGATTAAACATATTTATTTATCTTTATTTATTAAATCAAAGTAAAACTTCAGATTTGTCTCTATCTTAACAATAAATTCTATAAATAAAATTTTCAGAAATCTCGTAGAAAAAGTTCTTTGTATTCTTCATAAACTATCATTCTAGGAAATGATTTTGATTCTGAGTCACGATTCAACCATTTTCTTAAAACATGTTTCTTTTTAAATGAACAACACTTTCCAAAACCTATCAGTGAAAAAAATGTTTTAAAAAAGCTCGAAAGTAAATCGACTTCTGAGAAAACAGCTTTTGTGAAATGTACTAAAATTTAGTTTTTTGACAAGTGAAGTCTTCTGTGTAACAATAGTGTATCTTGGACATTGTACTAAGACTGCGAATTATACTTTAATTAATTTGAAGCCTATCAGGATTTTCTGAGTAGCTAAGCAGTTAAAATCTCGGCTTTTAAAACCATACTTTTTAAAATGTCAAACTGCATTGAGTAAATTGGATTACATATGTGTAACCGTTAAGGGGGTTCAGTATGTTGTTTTTCGGTAATGTTAAATTGGCCAATTGCAATGTACCTTTTCGCAATAACTACTGATCAGATCATCTTAAAATTTTCTGTGTGTGTTATACCAACCTTATATATTAATCTGAGGTCAAAAGTTTTTTTTTTAAATAACTGTTAGATTTTTTTTAATAAAATAAGTTTTAAAGTACCAAAAAAATCACGAAATGTTTCACTTTTTTTGCCCCATAAAATTTTTTTCACTTTGGTTTTATTAAAATTTGTAACCTCAGATTAATCTATACTATGTATTACATCATATAAAAAAAGTTTACGAGAAAACATAGCAAAGTTTTTGAGAAAAGGTACATCGAAGTTCAAAAAATCAAGTTCTGAGAAAAACGCGTTTAAAGTTTTTATTGTTAACCCATTTCATTACGAAGCCATGACATTAAAATGGCTTTTAATGTCCAAAATATTTTTCCAATCGTCTTGATACTTTGTGACATTATTAATAAAGATTGTAATAGTATTTTAAGCCAATAATTTTTGTTTTGATTTTTTCATCGATTTGGGGGTGCTGAACCCCCTTAAAACCCAAAATCAGCTAGAAATAGAATTAACTAGTGAAAACTAGTTTTAACTGATGTCATTAGTTAAAACTAGTTTCCACTAGCTAAAACCATTTATCACCAGCTAATATTAGTTTTGACGAAATAGATTTGTTTAAAATAGTTTTAACTATAAAAACTTATATTAGATAAAACTAGAATTAACGGAAAATAGCACGATTTAGGATGATAGATTTATATTAGTTTAGTTAATTATTGGGCAGAAATGCAATGAAGGCGTTTTGATATCTGAAAACACTAAATTAAGAACCGTATATCGAGTTTTTTAAGGCCTCCATTGTCGTAATAAGATTTTAAAATTAACGTTCATAATAAATAAAAAGTCAAGCATTCGCATGTTAATTCTAATTTTTTCTTTCACATGTTAGATATTTCTAGTTTTGGTTAATTACAACTAGTTTTAGCCAAAGCAATTGGCCAAAACCGGTATTAACTAGTGAGATCCAATTTTAGATAAAGGAAACTAGTTTTCACCAATGGCTTCAGTTAAAACTCGTTCTCACTAGTTAATTCAAGTTTTAGCTGATTCCGGGCTATAAAGGTAACATATACATGCCTTGCTTACTGGTGTGCACTGTTAAAAATTGTGTGGTTGGTGTCATCAAAATAACTTATTTATTTGACTGCTATACAGAAAAGAAATATTCCAATTGCATAGCAGGGACAAGACACTAAAATCGAATAAAATGCAGTCAACAAACATTGAATTTGAATAAAACACAAACACTAAAAAATTAAGTAAAATACGAGCATTAAAATTGAAAAAAAACACACACCAACAATGAATTTATACTTAAGAACTAGAAAAACGGAATTATAAGGTCACTGATAAAATATCTCTTTTTAATTTCGTAAAGTAGTCAAAAAATAAATCACTGTTTATTGGGAGTTTGTTAATCAGTTTAATGAATTGTATATATAAATGATTTTTAAGATAGTTTTAAGAGAAAAAAGTTTCTTTAAGAATATATTTATTTCTTGTAGTATAGCTAGGAACAAAGAAATTAAATTCTGATAATGGTTCCTAGTAGTTGTAGTGGTTGTGTGGTGAAATGTTTTAATATAGGGTAGGGTACATATATATTCCGGCTTGTGTGCTTGATCAGAGACCCGCTTATAAGCCTTTGTCAAGTAAGACAGACACAGATAGAGTTTTTACTGTCCCAGAGAAAAGAAGCACACCCAGGGTGAAGGCGGTAATCGAACCCTCACCCGTTACTGCGCGCAGACTGCTGGCCTGCGATGCTAACCACTCGGCCAACCGGGGTCATTTCAATATATTGGTATTCGGATTAACCATTTTTCAGATTGTGGAAGCAAAAAACTGATAAATGATTCAAACATTTTTTCTCATAACAGTTGTGGTTACTAGGAACCATATTTTGGTGAAACCATGCGCCAAATTTTTAACAGTGCAGATATTGTAACTTGTTAGGGACAAAAAATTGCAGTGCATTATAGATGGTTTATTGCAACAATATATTTACAAACGAAATTTTTAACAAATGCTTGGAATTAATTTTTTTTATCAATACAAAATCCACGTAAATTCGATTTAAAATTTAAGTTATCATGTAGCGAACTCTTGGTATTGTATTAATAATATAAAATGTTGATTTTAACAGAACTTTGCACATCAAATGAAACTTAGATTAAAATAAGGACATAGAAGTATTTTCACTACTGAACAAGATTTCAGAAGATAATTTACATATGAAGATTTATTTAAACACAGTCACACCATCCAAGTCCCATGATGTTTTTAAATCCAAGGTTTGTCGCTTATTTATGCAGTTCAACGTATAGTTTGCTTGGTAAATGAAATTTCGCGCACAAAACTTATGCGTGAAAATGTTTCTTAGAATAAACATTGGCAAAATATTTGAAAATTTCTAAGTAATAACATTGCATAAGTTTACCCAACATTACAATACATCATAAGTTAACTCAAAACTTAATACATAACTGTAACAAAAAATATACGATTTAATAGTACAAAAGCTTAGTAAAAAAAACTCAATATTGGATTAGGTTGTTACAAAAGTTAGAAGAAATTTAAACCCTTTACGCCACAAATAACTTATTAACAAGTAATAAATCTCAAATAATCCTGAATTTTTTTAAGAAACCATTTAATTGAATATAATAACAAAATGTACAACTTTAAGCAATGAATTGTAGCAAAATGATGTATTATTTCCCTTTTCTACAAACATTGCTAATTATCCTGGACAACATTTCAAAATTTCCTTGCTAGCCGATACTAGTAGTACTATTGCATCTTTAGTCTATAGAGTTTCTTTTATCAAGGAAATCGTTTGACTATATACACAATGCACCAGGAAAGCATTTAGTACCAGAAAAATACTAAGGTAAAACCTCAATCTGTTTGATTTTTTTTTGATTTCTCAGTAGTAAAGAAAATTTCGAATAATATATTTTTTAACATTTAATTTCAAAGGTTACAAAAAGTACTCACAAATAGTAACAATGTTTCAATTATAATTTCATATACATTGATGATAAAACGAAATCATAGATTTAAACAATACTATTTTTAATTATATTTTTTGAGATTCAAAAACCTGGGATATCGATTATTCAACAGCAAATGAACTGCAATTCTACGTTTTTTACAAGAAATTGAACCAATTTATTTCTTTAATAATCTTGGTCTTTTCCTGGAGGTACAGAATTTTAACACACATCTTCTTACCGTAATTTCATGACTGATTGATAAAACCGAGACTAAACTTGATAATAGAAAAAGAGAAATAGTTCTCTGATTAAAATCTCGTGGTGCATAAGTGAAAAAATAGGAAGAGAGATAAAACTTGACTTGGGAAATGTTTTTGTCTCCCTATCCAATCTGCGTATTTCATTCGAAATAGAAAGTTATTCCTTTAGGTTGTAATAATTCGAACGGGTTTATCGAAGAAAGACAAAAGAATAAATATACAGTAATTAGATAACTTAATCTTAGGATGTAATTAATTTTCTGAATAAATCCCATTCCGAAGATTTTTGTCATAAAAGTATAATCTTGCTTATTAAAATGACAGCAATGAAAAAAACTTTTTTTGTGTGTCATGGACAAGAAGTTTTCGGCTATGTGATTAGGACTTAGATTAGTTTAATAATGGGACTGTAGCGATAGAATAATTTAGTATTTTCTATTAATCTGTAGTTATAACAGAGTATATAGGTCTTTATTTGATTCTTTATTGCATTTAACGAGTTTTATTAAAAGTGAAATAAGTCAATTAAAATTGTTTGATTTGTTATTTAGGTTTTCAATACAATGATTGTTTTAATGAAACAACGTTCTTTTAATAATAAAAGAGAGGTAGTCATAAATTTCCGCAACTTAATTACTAATTTATTTACATATTATAGAAAATTTTATTAATTACGTGACAACACTGAGATGAAACAAAACTTAGTTCATTTGTATTCTAGTTATTCAATTTTCTTCTAGTAATTAAATACAGTTTATAGAAGATCTAAATTCATTTTGAGATTAGCATCTTGTTTTAACGAAGTTGTTATGCTGAAAAACTAAATAACTAAATTATTTTACTAGGTTAATTAGTTCATTAATACATTTATTCATAATTATTAGTTAATTATAGGTCATAACTAATATTATTTAATTATATTTCAAATTAATATTAGTTAATTATATTTCATAATTATTATTAGTTAATTATAATCATAATTATTAGTTATCAATAATTATATTAATTCAGCGAATTCCTATTACCATTAAAGTGTGGATAAAAATTAAAAAAATTAATATCAAATTGGAAACTTACCAATCACACAAGAATTCTGCAATTAGAAAAGAAAAATGCAATCAGTTTTTATTGCCTAACTAACTTCCGATATTTACCGGGTAATATATATAGGAATGTGCCAGTAATTAGCTCTAAGTAACGTACTGTACATTGAGAGTCAGGGTATGTGGAAATAATTTTTTGTGCTAGTTCATATACGCTGATACACTGTTGCGGTTGTAGCTCGTAGGATTGTGTGTACCAGGAAGAAGTGAAGAGTTTATTCTGGGAAGAAAGAATATTGGCATTCTCCAAGAATATTGGTTTGGATCATTACGCCAGCAGTCTGCGCAATGTAACGGGTGCGGGTTCATTTGCCGCTTTCGCCCTGGGTGTACTTCCTTTCTCTGTGACAGCAAAAATTCATTCTGTATCTATCTTACTTGACGAAGGCTTATATAAGCGGATCCCTGATCAAGTACACAAGCTGCAATATATATGTACCTACCCCCTCCCCCCTCTCCAGACGAGCGTATGTAGAATGGGGGACTTGGGATTGGCGATATTTCATTAATTATCGCCCCACTTGTTAATACTATTAACATATTGATTTTCGAATATAAACGTTCAATAAAGTTTTTCAAATTAATGTTTGGTAGACGTTAAATTGTCTTACTATGTTTTAAATAAGTTTCTTGGCGTGTTTGTGGTTTTACTAAGTATGTGATTCCAAGTAGCTGCAAACCCTGTGTAGTGAAATGTGTAACTATATTTCGATATTTGTTGAATAATTTCTCAGTACTTTTTCCAAAATTTGGCAAATGGTTCAATCTAATACCGAAAATATGGTGAAAAATTGTCACCACACAGAAGTTGCAGCTACTAAGAATCATTCTTCTGATGAACCATAACAGTACAATTTTAACAGTATGCATAAATTGTTTAGTATAAAAGTCTTTATATGTCTTATATTTTGTTTATTTAAATATACTTAAACAGAATGCCATTTTCGAGGCCATATTTCCTTCCATAAATTATCTTAAGTAGTCCTCTAAGACAATGCCTATTTATCCTATAAAATAAGTTTGATGGGTTGTACGTTTGTTTGTAACAACTTAGAGCTAGAACTATACAAGGGCTGTTGGCTATTACCTTCTTCAAACAGGCCCCCGCACCTAAATATCATCACACTAATCATTATGTTTATACAATCATCAATTTATTCAAACAACCATTTGTAAGATTCACTCAGTTTGAAGAACCTCAAAGAGAAACTTTTATTAACGCAACGTAAACCCATTAAGATCTCAACATTCAAACAATTTTAACAAACGTTTTCGTCATCTGTAAGTGTTTGTCAAATAAAACTTAGAGAAGCATTGGGAAATTTAGATGAAATGGCAAAATTAGGAGGGAAAATGGCACGATTTTACAGAAATATCCGAATATACTTTGAAAATTTCAATTGCCAAAACGTATGTATTGAAGTATATTTCACTGTTATTTTTTTATTTATTATTGATTGAAATTTAATGTAAGATTTAAAGTTATTAAATTTGTAATTATACTCTTATTTAAATTTAGATCACTTTAATTCTGGACTAAATTAGGATATACTTAAATTTAGGATCAAAATTATAGTTAAGAGAAATAATGTTTGTTAAGTACTGTTGCTTTGTAGAATTCAAAGTAACGTAAAATTAAGATGAGAGTACAATATTGCCAGAACATAGGCACATCTAAATGACCTAAACACCCAATTTTCCAAAGTCATCTAGTGTTAAAAGACACGAAATAGTGACAACTGACAGACATTGGCGTCACTTAAAACCACATATTGTAGCCAAGTCTCCCTAAACTAATTTATCCTCAATGAAGCAAACAGTTTTCAATTGAAACTTCCACAACCGCGGATTATTTATTTATGAACATTGGCTTTTGCTCAGGGGAGTTGGCGATAATTAGGCATAGACACTTTTCGGCGGCACTACAACAGATTTCATATAAATTTCCTTTGAAACTTAGGAATGAAACTGTTGTTATTTTTATCGAACGTTTCTTAACATATATTGCTATTTAAAGAAACTGTTTTATTATGCGTTAACTCGATCCAGTTTAAGTTATTGGTTATGCGTCCGCAAATGTGGATCCTTGTAGAATTTCACGTCAAAACCTCATTTTAACAATTTTCTTTATAATAACTTTCATATTGTAAACACGAATGTTCAAGTTTTAAGAAAATACCTATACCGATGCAGATGATTTATTAATATTTAAATAATATCGTCCGTACGAAGGTAAGGAAGATTTTGCTGGTTTCAAAGCTGCTTTTAGCGTAAAATTTATCAGACATTTTGAATTAAATTAAAAACGGTTAGCATTACAAAAAAACCGAGCATGTTTGATAATTCAAAGTGTAAAAATGTATTTTTAAGGATTTAAACCAAATTCTATTGAAAATATATGCCCTCAAGCATTTATAATATGTGACGAAAGACCGTTAATGAATTTTTAACAAAATAACTAAACTCAAATTACTATTTTTTTTTTCAGAAGAGTTTTTCCCACGTTTAATTTTTATATGAAAGTAATAATATCTAATTATTATAATTATAATTAATATAATATTAATATAATTAACAATTATAATATTAATATAATAATATCTCTTTAAATAATAATTCCCAACGGCACATTACGTATGGTATCATATATATTATTTTATTTATAGTGTTGACATATAAGCGAACTATAATGTGAGTTAACTTTAGTAGAAACCAATTATTAATTGTTTAAAAAATAGTTTCTTAAAAAACTTTTTTACTGGCAAAAGTATTTTGAATTGAATATCAAATAAATTGTTTTTAAAATACGTCTGTTTTATATTATAAAATAAACTGTGTGGTTAGAAATCGTGTTGAAAAGAACTAAACTATCTCAGCTTGCCGATCCCCGACCGAAAGCTCTACAAAATCGTAAGAAAAGTCATTTTATAAACTGCAGGTGAAAATTGGATGGGAAAACGTCTCTTTCCAAGACGCTAATCCGACGTTAATGCAACGTTAACAGGACATCCCATCGTCATGGAATGAATTTTAATGACTTTTAGAACGCTGGGATAAAATGTTCTAAAACGGGAATGCATATGATTTTGTGGTGGACGGGTTTTAAAAGTAGGTTATTATGAGGTTCTGTATTGAGGGTAAAAGTTACTCAAGTTCATTGAAGTAAAGTAAAAAGAAAGAAGTTTATAGCAGTAAGTTTAAGAAGCCTAGTTTGTACAAAGTAGGCTTAATATAATATTTTATTGAAGTTTCAAAGGTTGTAAGACAGTTATCAGCGTATTTGCTTTATGCAAAAAATCAAAATATAATAAAACTATTTATAGCAAAATAAATTTTTGTCAAAAATTGTGAATATCAATCATACGTGGAGTGGACTTGTATCTTAAAGAAATAAATATCAATTAATTATTTTAACTGTATAGGAAGAATTTAAGAAATTTCAAACTTTGTAATATTTTTTGATCACTTGAATAAAGTTTTAAATTTATCAAATAATATATTTGATTACTTAGATTTTTGTAGTACATTACTATGCTTGAAGACCATGTATCTATCATATTCCATCGAGTTATTCAAGAATTCGTTATATAATTACCTAATAGACCTTACAATTCAGGAGATTATGGTATTTTTTATTTTGAATTTTAGCAACTAAAAATCTCCAAAATCTTTTTTTTTACAACCGAGATCAGGTGATTTGTTCTTTTTTTATCCAAGTCACTTACCTCATTTTTTTCTTCCTTTAAGGTAAACGAGTACCCAAAATTTTAAATTTTTTACTATTACTTTAATCTTTTCCAAATTTTGCATAGTGATTTCAAATATAATGAACAGCTTTTTTGGCAGTTTTTTTATTTAAATATAATTGATTTATTTTAAACGGTGTTTTTCAACTTAAAAAAAAGGGGTTTACTCTAACACTTCTAGCATGAAAAGTTTTACATTAATTTACCTGAAATTTTTTACAGATGCTATTTCAATATATATCTGTGCCATGAACCTCTAACATCTGGTGTACATATACAAGTTTTTTTTAAATGTCCAAGTGTAAGTTAATCGAAAAAAATCTTTTTCTGTGTAGTTAATTTATAACATTTTTCGTAATAATTTCTTTTCTTGTAATTTGTATGTAACTCTAGAGGATCATTACATGCATCAGTTCAAAACGAAGAATTTAACACATAATTAATGTTTATAGGATGAAAATTCAATGTGGTGGACTTGTTAGCGCAAACCTCTTTTTTTTAGTAGAAAAACACCGTTTAAAATAAATAAATTATATTTAAATAAAAAAAATTGCCTAAATTGTTTTATTCATTATACTTGAAATCACTATGCCAAATTTGGAAAATATTAAAGTAATAGTAAAAATTTTACAATTTTGGGTATTCGCCTACCTTAAATTAATTCCCAACAAACAACACTGTTAAATGTTCATGTTCCAAGCAAGAACATTTACTTAATTATTAAAGAGAATTCTGAAACTTCTCCTCCTCAACATTGTTCATCCATAAGAATAGTAGAAAACGTGCCATTGGGGAAATTATAGGGGTCCAACAATTTTCCACCCCCGAGAAAATCAAACAGAGAGGTCTGAATAAGATAGACGTTTGTAATGAAAAAAAGAGTGAAGTTTCCAGAAAATTTCAAAATCATTGCACTGTAAAACTGTGTTACTACTCCGTAAAACTGGTAAAAGCCTTACTTCTTCCAGTTTTATGGAGTAACGTTAGATTAATGTTTATGGAGTAAGGTAACAAGAAAAGAAGATAACTCCTATATATTGTTCAGTGTAACTCTATTTTATAAAATGAATCGATCACAATGAATGAACGAATTTGGAACCAAAAAACGAATGAGGGTTTTTTTTAAATCTAAAAATCCATACACTTAAAAACTTTGCTGGTTAGTGTTACTTCATGAAGCTTGTAGAAGAGTAGATTGTTATTACACCAAGTTTATATAGTAACGCTACACAAGTAATCCTTTTTTTTTTTCGAAGTGTCGCTACTTCCTAACTATGCGTTACTTCATAAAAAGGGAAGTAAGACTTGCTCCGACTGGATTTTCGGCCTAAATTATTTATGAAATGTTACGCCATAACTTTGGTGTAACGCTACGACAACCTGGAGTAACTTTACAACAAAGTCTTACAGTGTGTATTGAGTACAATTTAAAAGAACTAAAAATTGCATCTTAATCAGAACCGAAAAATGTATTATTCATAGGTATTTTAATGTATCAATATCTACAAGTAGTAAATATTTCCTTTCAAAGTAAAATTATAGCTTGGTTACCCGCAAAAAATAGCACAAAATAATTCACCTAGTGTAGCGAAATTAT
This sequence comes from Hylyphantes graminicola, assembly GCA_023701765.1. Taxonomy (NCBI): domain Eukaryota; kingdom Metazoa; phylum Arthropoda; class Arachnida; order Araneae; family Linyphiidae; genus Hylyphantes; species Hylyphantes graminicola. The sequence continues at coordinate 13,751,751 of CM043117.1, read as the reverse complement.
TTTGTATCATTATTTTGTTCGAAATTATTTCAGGAGAGTATTTGTTTCATTTCCTCTCTCGACTATTTGTCTAACGTCTCGCGCAGTTCTATCCTTTTTGAAATTCAGTTTGTCTTTTTGTTTTTCGAAAGTTAGTTCTAAAGTATTTAATAAAAGTTCATATCGTCTGAATTATGTCATTTATGTCCACTGTATTTCAAGGCAACATTGCTGTACTAATTTAAATTTAAGAGTTATTTTTGGCCTTTCTCTAGCGATAAATTGGTTCACTTGGTAATCCGACCTCGGAAAGGTTTTTGAAAAAGCGGCATCTCCATTGGTATTCTTATCCTAATGGAAAGCCAACCTATATTTAGGAATTCAAGATGGCAACGCGGTGGATGAAAGTAGTAGTTGCTAAAACGATGTTGGCCAAATGACGTAATTGAAGTCGATGTATCGGGCTATGTTACTTTATGGGGCATCGGGAATTTATTAAAAACCTATTGCACGTAGGTAATGGAAATACGTGTGGTGAGGTTTTAAATATTGAAATACATGAAATTTATATACTTGGTAGGTAATGGAGTTCTGAAAAATTATTTTGGGACTCAATGTTTTACACATTGCGTGAATTTTATGAGAGATAGGCTAAAAATAGACAAGGGTCTAAGAAGCAAGTAGGATAAGTGAACGGTAAAAAATTTGCTATTATGTGACGAATATTTTTAAATGGTAAGACCTACCTTTTTAAGGTTAAACAAATAATTAAACTAATTTTTTTTAATAAACAGTTATTGAAAAAAATGGAATCGAATGTGTGATAAATATATTTATTTCAACATATTTAAATTTTTCTAATATATATCAACCCCAAAAGTATTAAAAAGGCAAGATAAATCAAAATAAAATACTTATCATCAAGTAATAATGAACATCTTTTAATACAGATTCCAAACACATGCAAGTATAATTCAACGAAGAAGCCGGTTTTGAGGCATGAACACCTAGGGAGAGGGAAAAACGACTTTAAGTATGACTAGATTTAAATTTAAGCGGGCAAGAAAGAGAAACTACTCGATTTACTACAATTTTGAAATGTAAATTTTAAGAGGTATTCAGACTTTGCCGGAATCAAGAATTACTCCTAATACTTTGACTTCATTAATGTTATACTCTTTTATTAATAGAGAAAATATAGGAAACTTTAAAGTCGTTTTATCCAAAACAGCTCAGTAATAGCTATTTCGAACCAATGCACTATCAATGAATACGGAGCGACAATCTTCATATGCACGGAATATCATTAAGTGTCTGTTCTATCCGTGTATATCAGTGAATGCTGCATTAATACACTAAAGATAATTAACTAAATCGGTCAATATCGTGTCCCCATATTCGAACTTGGTAATTTAACAATTTGGGGAAATGCAAAGGGATGTTAAATTGATGTAATCGAAGAGGTTTACATTTGTATTGTTTCATGAGGAAACGATTCTTTTATAAGATCTCCGAAGCAAAACTCTTTTATATTAACGGTTTAAAATCAACTTATAGATGTCCACAATATAATTTTTAGGTAATATTTTGTATTGAAAAGTGGTAGGGGGTAGGTACATATATATTCCGGCTGGTGTGCTTGATCAGAAACCGGCTTATAAGCCTTCGTCAAGTAATACAGACACGTATAGAATTTTCACTATCACAGAGAAAGGAAGTACACCCAGGGAAAAGGCGGGAATTGTACCCGCAATTGTTACAGCGCTCAGACTGCTAGCGTAATGGTCCAAACCATTCGGCCATCCTTGCCCCGCATTTAAAAGGCTTGCAATATTGACTAATTTAATCAAAAATAACTTATTAACCAATCACATGATGAGGAATATGGGGCTGCTAAGCCATTGAAACATGTGTTTCTAGCTAGTGCCTTCAAAACAGCAAATTACGTTTTATTTAATATGGGTTTTCTGTACTAAACTTTTTTTTGTTGTTGTAAAAATGAATACTTTCCTTACAGCATAAAATAAAGGGTAAGTTATACTTTTAAAATTTTCTTTGCAAAAAATATGTAAAATAACATGTTTAGAATAACATTCAGTCATGCTTAATTCAGTCAGTTACCCCTGGTTCCAATAAAAATGTCAATTTTGGACGGTATTGACAAAAATAACAAATACTATTCTGTATACCTTATAAGTTAGGCCTTGAAAAACTACAATAGCGGATTTTGAATAATGCATAAGTATGTGCAATATGCGACAAAATCAAATATAGCTGTAAATCATAACAAAAAAATGTAAGTGAAGAATGGATAAAAAATATTGTTAAAATTTTAGTTATTTTAAAGCTCATAACTTCTTTTGATGCCCGTAGTCCAACTATAGTAGTAAACCAACTACTGTTGTCAAGATACGAGATGGCTTCCTATACATTATGCATCTGTGAAGGTGTAAAACTCGCCAGGATTAGATTACAAGAGGACAGTAGAGACCGAAAACTAAGGGATAAGATTTTGACTCTGGATAAATGACTAAAATACTTTTTTACAAAAATTATTCTTTATTTAATAAATAAAATAAAAAAATTCATTTTTAGTGGAAAAGTTAATAAATAATTCTAATGCCAATTACAAATGGAGTTGTTATTTTTTGCATAATATTTTTAATATGGTATAAGGAATTTTATATTTTATAAGGAATTTTAAAATTAATGATTTGTAGACATTAATTTAGGACATTTTTATATTCTCAAAATATCACTCTGTTTGTTTCCTCAACATCTTGCACTGATCTTATGGAACACATGAAACTTCACACATTATTAATTTACAAAACAAAAATCACCAATCTGCTTAATATTGCAAAACGGGTATATTTACCTTATTATGTTCTGTAAAGTCTTTATTTTTAATTATAAAAATATTATGGCAGGGAGTAAACATTTGACTTAAGAAAATAAAATATAATTTAACTGTTCCTGATTTACAAAAGAATATACAAACATAAATAAGAGACTGCGTTTTCACCTTTTATTATAATTAAGAACATTTCTATTTCAACCTTACTCATATTACTAAATTAGAGACAGGGGATAAATAGCTTTTGTTCACATCCCGTTTGCCTTGAAAGTTTCTTAGAAACTTTAAACAGATTGCTTGAAATAGTTCTCTAATTACTTAATAGTTAATGACTTTTCAATTATTGTTTACTGGGTAATATTGCTAATCTAATATTGTAGCGGAAAATACAAACTGCAAAAGTATTAAGATCCAGTATCTTGACATGAAATTATTTTTACATATCTTGTTTTGTTAGTTATTGAATTCCGAACTTGAAGTAATGACTCAGTGCATCTTAAGCGGGCGTTTTATATCAACAAATTTAATTTTAAAATAGATTTTTTTAAAAAAATTACTATTTATTTTACACTGTAAAAATAATTCAGAAAATGTCAGAATCAAATTCGAGTAACACCAATTAGGCAGTTGCTTTACCATATTATTATATACCATTTATTGCAACCAAATTGACAATTTTTGACATTTTTCGAAAAATTACTAGCTTTATGTGAAATTATTCCTGAATTCCTAATTGAAGTTATTGATATGTTCATTGACCTTTTTTATCGTGCGTTTAACCCAAGACCCAAAAAAACCTTTTAAACTTGATGCAAAAAATAGTTTATAAACTTTAAATCGAAGTCAGGGTGGTCTAGGACTTTAAATAACAATAGATGGGTACAAGAAAAGATTGACTTCCTTCCACCATTTCTAAACCTTTTTATTTCGTGATGAAATTACTTCAAAAATGACATTCCAAAAAACTTCCAAAACATATTACACGGACGTCAAGAAATACAAAATATCGAACACCAGCAAAATAAAACATCAATCTCATAATATACGAGAAAAACTTCTTTTAATATCCGATGAAAACAAATCAGAACACCAAAATGTACAAGATATTTCAAAACTTTAACAAATCATCTCAAAATAAAATAAACTTCACCGCATGAAACCCCAATGGGCATTTATTTCGGCCAAAGTGACAAATCGAATGACATTTTTTTCCCGAAAGGCGAAGAATTTTCTGTCGAAGGATTGTCGAAAATATTTCAGAGAATATGTGGAGTCTTTAGAAGAAAAAGCTCTTATTTTGCTCTATGGGCTTTTTAAAAAATTGTAACTATAGCAAAATCTTAGTAAGATAGCTTCATAGAAATACGCTTCACAATTGTAAAATTACCCTTTGTTGGAAAAAAATAAAGTAAATTTTAACGCAAATGACCGATACTATACACTGTAAAAAATACTTATTTTACAGGAAACACTTTTTTGAATAGTTTTGAATATATTTTTTTAAATTTTAAAAAAGGTTTTTGTTATTCAATCCCCATATAATTTTGTTAGTTTTAAATCTTCTTCCGCAATTATTAATCAAGCAGTTAAGAAAACCCACTTATCATTACTAAAAGAACGGACAAAAGAATTATCGTGGAGAAATGACATCCTTAATCTCCCTGATTGCCCAAGAAGCAGCGCTGTAGCGCTGCCTTTCGTCTTTTTACCAAACATGATTGCACATACGAATATATCTTCCGCCTTAAAATAGTGCACTCTTAAAACAAACGCGATTTTAACTCTGAGTTAATTTTCACACTTCCAGTTTTGAAAATGCACTTCCCCGAAAAGAGTGGATCCTTTGTATGTTAAACCTCCGACAGGATCGCTCCAAACGAGTGATTTTAACTCAGTCTGATTTAATATTCACTCCTTTCCGGTGTCGAAAATGCACTGCTCCTATTGGAGTGGAATTTACTCTTTTGTTTTAAGAGTGTAGAAAGAGTGAACATTAAAAAAGTAGAATAATAGAATCCTCTAGTCGGGTGCGTATTAAATTAGTTTATAAAAATGCTCAATGTACTCGGAGTAATTTGGATTTGAATATTATATTTTCCATTATATTGATGTATATAGAATACTTCATTTTAGAGACTAGGCTATCACTCAATTAAACTAATTGCGTTGATAATCATTTTATACATTAACTCAATTCAAATTTTTGTTCAGACATCCAACAAAGTGATCTGACAACTTTCCAGAGGATCAAAGTTTGACAATTTGTTTTATTGATGTAATAGTTATACAAACATGAAACAATGTATACACACAATGTGCTGTAGTTACTAACTTTCTTGCTACATTGATATCTTATGCATTCATTTATTAAGTGATTTTTTTGCTTGAAAAGATTATCTAAGCTTCGAATTAGAATAATAGTAAAGGAAGAAAACTGAAATGCAACTAATGCTGATTGTAACTCCTATGACGCTTATTTAATTTGTAGTCATATAGTATTTATTAAGATAATATCTAATGAGCTGTGTTTATCGAATTAATATTTAATTTAATAATGCCGTTGTCTAGAATAACTTTTTAAATCTTCATGACTTTTAAAAAAAGTAATTCTGAAAACGGGCGTAGCATAAATTAGACTAATATGTACTTTGGGAATTTTTAATGTAGCGTTGACAATTAATATATTCTGTAGAAAGATATAATTAGTTTAGTTTCCCTGATCCTTATTTAAATAGCATTACATAATTTGAAAACATCGATTCACGGAAATAACGAATCACAACATTTTTTTTAAAAAAATTAATTGCGATAAGAATTTCTAGAAAGGTAGCCATTTCATTTGCTAGCTAAAAAGTATTTTAGCTTATGAAATATCTATTTAAAGTATGTATGTGAAATAGTGTTTTATAATTTAACTACCATTACACAAATATAGCAATAGAAATTGATATCATTGTTTTGTAAACTGAAAACTTTAATTACTTTTATTTTGATTAAAGAATAGCACAATTCCAAAATCAAAACTTAAACAATGAACAATAGCTAAGAGGTAACTTCAGGTTAACAATGAGCACCTATTTTTTTCATTACAGTATCATTTATTCTATAAGAATAATTTCTTTTACAGAGATAAAAAGCTATTGTTTCTGTAAATAGAAACAAAAAGCGTTAGTTTTTTTTTACAAGTTTACAACAAAAACAATAAGAAAGGTCACCATTATTTTATATTTCTCTTGAAAAAGGTGATTATAGCCGGTCATATTGTGGCAACCACACAAAAGAAAAAAAACTGTATTAACTTTTATTTAGGAAGAAAGCGTTGGCAGCGGAAGTTTTTGCAAACGATTCCTTGGGGGAGTGTCCCAAGAGGGGGAACTGAGGACAAAAATCGGCAACAAAATAAGTTATATCGTTCTTTTTTTTCACTTTGTTTTGGACAGAGGAAGTGCCAAGGGGGCTGCAAAAAGAACAAGAGTGATAATAGACCAATAACGAACTTTCTCAGGGAAGTGGAAATATTGGAGAAAATACCGCGGGAAGAATTTTGATTTTACCTTCGAACGAACTTTTAGAGGATATATAGTAGTACAGATATAGGGTACAGAAATATATTTGTATCAAAAACCAACCACACAAAATATATCTGAAATATAAATTTTACACAAATATAAAACTGATTTTATAAATGATTTTTTTACTTTCAAAAAATTAAATACCAACAAAAAAAAAGCATATGAATAACTCTATCTTAGCATGTGCTTATTAAATAAAATTCTTTTCTAACGGATATGTTTCCGTTATTGACTACTTGTGTTTTAGTTTAAAAAAAACCAAATGTTGAATATAAGTTATGTGGCAAAGGTTAACTTTTCTTTAATAATATAGGAAAAAATATATAAAGTATATAAAAAGTTCCTCTCATTTTAGTAATATAACAAAAAGGATTCAAAAATTTAGCAAAAGTTCATTTCATTTTGATAATATAGCAAAACAAATTTAAAAATATAGCAAAAGTTCATTTCATTTTAATAATATAGCAAAAAATATTTTAAAATATAGCAAAAGTTCATTTCAAATGATGATGATTAGTCGAAAATTAAAATTAATCAGTACTTAGGCAAATATTTAAATTGAAATTTTGAGGATATTCCACGTTATTCAGGGAAAATATCCTGTAGAGACTAATGTAAAGAGAAAAAAAACCTTTAACAGAAGAACATACGTATTCTTTAATTTCATAATTAAAAATGTGAGAAAATGGGCGTTTAAGGATATTTTGTTATAAATAAATCTTTTTAAAGTATCTGAAAGAAAGGGACCAAGCTCTGGCCCAAAAGCACACCACCTCACATGTTACGATCTAATCAAGAAGCGCCTCTATTTTCAGTGATAGTGAGAATAATGGACCAGGAAGTTAAAGTATTCTGCTGTGTTTGCAATTTCCCTGAATAATAATTTAATCACGCGCCATTTTACCATGGGAACTGTTCAAAGGATTGGCAGGACATTAACTGAGAATTGTAAAGGAAAAACTTAAAATCATAACATTGAAGTTTTGGGCGATCAACTACATATATAGTTTAATTCCGTTATTGCACTTATTTATTAAATTGAGAATAATCAAAACCAAATCTTTTCGTTTAAATGAATAATAAGGTTATTGAAAATTCTTCATTTTTTTTTCGAAATATCTTAAAAGCAATATGCTTGGAAGGTATTCATTAAAACAATGGAGCTGATTTTTCAAAATGTTAAAGTTTCAAATTATTACAGCCCTTAATTATTTTCCTGGGTATTGCTAGAAAGTGAAATTTTCCTGTTGTTTAAATTGTAGTAACACACATTCATGTATGGTATGGTATGGTACATAGATATTCCAGCTTGTGTGCTTGTTCAGAGAACCGCTTATAAGCTTTCGTCAAATGGGACAGACACAGAAAGAAATTTTACAGTTACAAAGAAATGAATAACACATAGACAAATAACAACACACACATTCATGTACAATGAACAGTTATAAAAAAAATACATAGATTTTTTTATATGTTAGGTTTTTATCTATGGTTTTGTAATTCCAGTCACTGTAATTACTGTCCCATATTAATGCTGTTAATGAACGAAAAAAAATATTACAATGTAAATTCATATAGCATGTGATAATTGATTTATTCCCCTTCAAAGGGGATTCAAGTGAGAAGATAGTAATTAAGAAATGGAACAAAATATTACACAAAACTTCACATAATTATCTAACTGGTAACTTGTTTTTCGACAGTTTTTCCATTGTACAAGCCACCCATCCCAACTGCTCCAGTGATGACCAGTTGTCGGCATTTCGCATGGATCCAAATGCCCATCCTAGCGGTTCTACTGTTCGTTATTTTTCAGACAACCAATTCGGCCAGTAACGGTAAGACCAGATGACGAAAATTTATTCATTAACACATTGACAAATTGAATAGTAAAATTCATCTAGCAATACGTTATGTTATTTAGAAAAAATATAATTTAATGTTTAATACACAATGTGTTTTGTTCTTATATGATTTAAGTATTTATGTGCTGATTAATAGTTTTTTTTACCAATTCGGCCAGTAACGGTTAGACCAGATAACGAAACTCAATTAGTTTACATATTGACAAATCGAATATTGACAAAATTAATCTAGCAATACTCTATTGTATTTAGAAAAAATGTATTTTAATGTTTAATACATAATGTGTTTTGTTCTTATATGATTAATTTAGGTATTTATGTGTTGATTAATAGTTTTTTTACCAATTCGGCCAGTAACGGTTAGAATAGATGACGAAAATCGATTAGTTTACACCTTGACAAATTGAATAATAAAAATAATCTAGCCAAACATTATGTTATTTAGCAAAAAAAAAAATAATATTTAATACATAATGTGCTTTATCCTTATATTATTAATTTAGGTATTTATGTGTTGACTAATATTTTTTTATCAATTTGGCCAGTAACGGTAAGACCAGATGACAAAAATCAATCAGTTTACACATTGACAAATCGAATATTGATAAAATTCATCTAGCAATACATTATGCTACTTAGGAAAAAATAAATTTTAATATTTAATACATAATGTGTTTTGCTATTATATGATTAATTTAGGTATTTATGTGTTGATTAATAACTTTTGATGTGCTATAATTATTTTAGATTATTTTAAATTTTAATGTTTATTGTTCATGATCACATTTGAAGTTATTGTTAAATATTTGTAGAAGTTATTTTTCAAATGTGAATATACCTAAATAATGTTTAAATGGACATCGTAGCTGAATATGCACAATCTGTTTTAATCAAATGTTCCTTTTAACATAAGTTAGTTAATAGTTTTGCAAATATTTTGAAATATTTTTTTATTTTCTAGTAAAATCAATTAAAACACAACCTAAAAAAAGAAATTGAAGTGCAATAGTTATAGTCAGTAGTTTTTTTTTTAAAAATATTTTGAAATATTTTTTATTCTATAGTATAATCAATTGAAACACATCCTAAAAAAATTAAAGTTTTATAGTCATTTGTTTCGAGTTTTTCTAATTAGTAAAAAAAAAAAAGCTAAATAATAAAGTGTACAAATATCTCAATCTAAATCTTGTTTTTTCTCGCTTAATCACAAGTAAGTTATTTTTAATATATTTAACTTATTCTATCCCTAATTAATCACAATTAAAAATGCACTAGTTGACAGGACGTTAAGTAAGTCTCGCAAACTGTCATAAAGTGAATTAATCAAAAGTTTTGGATTTTCTTTTTGACGAACTTGAAGCTGTAATCGCGAGTTAATTGAGAAATGTAATTGATTTCTGTTTATTATTAGTAAAATATACGATTTGATGTAATCATATTCCAATTAACAAATTTAAGTAAAACATATTTTATGAATAAAGTATTAAAGAAAGTATCTCGAAGATTAATATCCATTGTACTCCAATGATCAATCAAAATATTAGACAAGCCGAATGTTAACCTCTGAAGACCCGAGCAAAGTCCTACACGTATATTCTTAATCTAAACATACTTTTCATACAAATATATGCTTAAAAGTATGTTTTGCAAAGTAATTTTTTTAAATAAAAATATGTTTAATAGTTACTGAGAGACACTAAAAGCTATAAAAATACACATTTTTTGTGCTATAAATGCAAAAAAATAAGGCTGTATCACTTATTTGCAGTTAATAGTAGTTTATTTTAACATTATTTTTGATTCAAAATGCCCATAAATTTAACTACTAAAAGAACTTTTTGAAAGTTTAAAGAAAGAGCTAGTTGCTATATTTTAAGAACTCTAATATCGTATTGAGCTTCGTTCAACTTCTTTCATCAATAAATGACTGATACCTGTAATCAAAGGCTGAAAACTGATTTTCGCATCTTCTACCGAATCAGGTCAATATCGAAACTAATTAACACGTTTATTGTTTGTGGTGAGGCTTAAAAAATGTCCTCAAATAAGAACGGAAGTTTTTAAGAGGATAAGTTCCAAATTATTTGCATTGAATGGTACCATCAGAAACTAATTTATCAAAAATAAGTTAACTAGTCGAAAATCAGTTTTGCTTCTCTGCAATCTTAAATGAAAAAGTGTCTATCTTCTGTAAGAAAGTGCGAAAGTCTCAGGTCATCCATGTTCACGTATCCAGACGTCATAATAAATGTTCATGGGCAACAAGAAAGAAGAAACCGCCCCCTAACTAAACCAATAAATCAATGAGGTAAAACCGTTAAGTGTTTAAAAAAAAATTCAGTCGCTATAGCATTAAACATCTTGCTCAGACGTCGTGAAACTCAATAAAGTTATTGCTTTTGTAGCGGTGGCTACATTTTAAAACGTAGTTTTATATTTCTAAATAACTTTCTACTAAATAATTTTTAAGCAAAGAATTTATTATTTCTGAAAACCTTTATTTTCAATAGACATTATATTAAGGATCTCGTTTACTACTGTTGCCATTCACAAGATACATAAATTTGTGCACACAAAGATTGTAATATGAATGTAGATGTTACAATTACGCTTTAAAAAAAACTAAAGAAACAAACAAAACTCTAAAAAATCTTCAAGAAAAAATGACGTATATAGAGCATTCACTGAATATTAAAAATGCGTAATCCCCAAAATAAATACATGTTTTTATGATTTAAAAATTTAAACTTACTTTTTAAATATTTTCTCAGGGCTCATTTATTCTGTTTAAAAGCTACTCCCTATTTTCGCGTTAATTTTTTGTATGTCTGTATATCGGGTTAATTATTTAATGTACGGTTGTAAATGACCATAGAAAATTCCACGGAATTTTTTTTTGTGAATCACAGAACAGCAAGATAAGACAAGCTCTAAATAAAAAAAATTCTAATCTCGGAAGCAAAACTTAATCCTTTTAATTAAAACTCATATGCATCAAATATTTACACAAACCTTTCGTTGAGCAAATAACTTCTCTGATTCGACGAAAACTTGTTATTAACCATTACCTATTATCCCTTTCAATTAAAAATTAATGTCACTCAGTCTACTTAAATAAAAAATTCTAGTTTTAAAGGGAACCAACAGCTGATAAGACACACAAAAACGTTTCTTTTATGCATTAGTTCAATATCAAGATTGGTAAAAGCTTAATGTATTAATTCCCATTTTAAAATATTTTATTTAAAATATTATGAATGTCAAAAGGTTGTTTGAGTAAAAAAAAAACTTTGAATTTAATATTTAATGTAATTTCAAACTTTTATCAAAACATTGGGTTAGTTACTTTTTGCTTTTAGAAATTTTTTTCTTATTTTTTAAAAGCTTAGAGTATAAATATTTATTTTTTTAATTTAACGTTAAAGCTACGGATTGAATAAGCAATTTCTTTTTTTAAAAGGGGATATATTAAAAAAATCTACATTATGAGTTCAAAAATGCAAATCTATTACAGATTTTCTACTCGTAAGTGGACATTTGTTACATTCTTTGAAACGTGGGAAGTTGGTTAACATTAATTAATAATTTCAAAAACTAGTAAAATTACATTTTAAAGACAAACAACATATTATAAAATATTATTAGCTTTAGTTTTAAAAAAAAGATAATGGTCAATATACATACATATGCACTATTGTAATTTTTTTTTCATTTGTATAAAATACTACTATTTAAAAATACTTTTAAAAAATCAACCTTATTTACTATTTCAATTATATAAATAAATGATCGATTGTCCAAAAAGCCACAAAACACAATTCATTCGACTAAAATTTTATATAAATACCTTAAAACGTCTATCTTAGAAACTCACACTGAAATAGAATGATTTTAAAATTAAATTTCTTAAAAGAATTTTTTTCAAAAAATATCCAAGCCATTTAGAATTTGCCCGAACCTAACAAAAAGCTTCCTAAAAACAAATATGCTTCTATTATCCGAAGAACTAGATCATTGGCATTTCAAATATTGGTGATAATTCAATTATCAAAGTTTTTTTATCGGAATATTTGTAGGAAGAGGACACGTTATTCCAAAAACATCCTTGGGGTTTCTTCTGCGCTAAATTTGAATGTTTATTGACGGCTGTGGCTTTTGGATTGACCCTAGAATTAGCATATTAACCATGTTATTGCGAAAAAAAACGGTGGCAACAAGTCAAAAATTTTTGACGAGTGTACGATAAGATTTTTTTTATAACAGACTTCAGGCGCAAATGTGTGCATTTTATTCCTGAGAGGTGGCGTCTTTAGGCTATAATTCAATAAATGAAAAGTATTCTGATTTTTGAAAACATTCCATGCGAAAACGTCAATAAAATATTCTTTAAATAATATCACAGTTTTCTTATGCAATGAGTTGAACTAAAGGCCACTGTGACGATAAATTCGCCACTATCGATTATAGTTAAATGAAGGTAAAACACTGGGCGCAATTTAAATACATTATTGTATTCTGTTTAGCTTTACTTAAAAGAATAAACATTATTTTGAAATTTTGATACAATTCAATATCATTTAATGAAAGTTGGAAGGCGTAGAATAACGGATTAACTTCTTTAAAGTTTAGCACAAATATGGCTACACTTTATCAATTATTTGTTTATCGTATTTGGAAATAATTGATTAATGTTCTTGAAATCGAAAATAGTAACTCCTCTATTAATGTTACGACACATTAGAATAGAAAAAAATTCAGCCAATTAGATAATGAAAACTGATTAACGTTTAAACTTATGAAAATTATTATGGCAATAAAATAGACTATGTTTTTACCTATACTAAACGCTTAAGATTTATGTGTTTATTGTTAAATGTACGCTAAAATTAATCTTCAGAAATATACACCAAAACCGACCTTAAGTTTGCAGTATACAAATGTTCTACGAGAAAAAGGGTAAATATTTCTCTTTTTTGAGTGCGAGAATCGAATACAAAAAGGTATTTCACATTCAATAAACAAATTGATTTGTTATGTCAAGACATAAATTTATTATTTTTATTAGTTAAGTTTCAGTTAGAGTGTTATTTTAATTATTTTTGTCCTTCGATTTTGACGTAACAGGGCGCACGAATATCAGGGTCGAAGGAGTAGCCAATCAGAGTACTCGAAATTGCGGCACCAGCCGGGTTGTTTACCCAATTTCTTCCGCTCAGTACATTTCTCTGCTGCAAACTTAAGCTCGGTTTTGGTGTAGGTTATAACAAAAACAATGAACAGCTGGATATTTTTGAGGGTTTTAGCGCACTTATTTGCGTGAAAGAAAATGATAAAAAGCAAAACATTTTAAAATGTTGATTTGACAAAAATAAACCAAAATTTTAGTACCGATGCATCGATTGTGATTCGTTATTATACTTGAATTAATTTCTCTAAACAACATTATATATCTTGCAAAAAAAAGTAATTTGCAAATTTATATCAAGCAATTATCATAAAAATATGAAGGTTTAATCTTAAAAATCACAAACAAGAAAGCAAGTTTTGTCGCTATTTATCAGTCAAATAAATGTTTGAATTCGTATACTATATATCACTTCAATGTTTTCAAAACCCTTTAAAAAGTTAAAATCTCTTTTACATTATACGAATTGCTGCTTTACTCAACTTTTAACTTTACCGTTATTTGTACAAGTATTCCTTATTCCTGTTTTAAAATCATCAAAAATTTATTTCATTTCTGTTGATCCATGTCAGAAAGTGTATACGAAATAAGGTAACAAGTATACTTTCTTCAATGCTAATATTTGGATTCGATATAACTAAGTAATTCAAAAAGATATCTGAAAAAGTTATATGTTTTTCATATAATAATCAAAAAAGATTCATGAATCGTTATCATAAGGTTCAAATAATAACTTTGAAGTCTGAACGGGAAATAGAAAATGCAATTTTATCTACGGAATACAGATCTTCAATTCAAAAGGTGAAATTCTTGACTGTTTACATTGAATCAGTAGAGAAAACGTTAAAATTCCGAAGTATTGAAAAAACTTTTTTTTTTTCAAGTTTCATCGTCACTACTTAAGAAAAATCAATATCATCCTATCTCTCTATGGTGTAATGAAAGCCAAAAGTGTTCTTGAAACTATTTTTTTTACATAACTAAATCTGTGTGACTATTTGTAGAAAAAAAGATTGGATTGAAGAAACAGGTTTATTTTATACGATAAAAGTAACATTTCATTGAAGATTTTTTTTATATAAAAATAGAAATTTGGGGAGAAATCTGATATGGGGCAAAGTTTCAAAATTGCTGCAATGTTCTTTGCCTATTTTTCTACATGAATAATTTTGTTTGGTTTGTTTAAACTTGTTTTGAAATTCAGCTTATTTGGCTATTTTAAGCAGAATTGAAGGCGTGTTGGAATTAAGATTCTTTAAAAAGTGAATAACTTAATGATATTTAGAAATCCAAAAATGTGTGTTTTTAATTTATGGTGAATATTGATTTTAATACGGGTTGTGTGTAGTCAGCTACAATATACTAAATAATATAATATTATTTTATTTTATTGAAAAACATGAAAATTATATGAATATTTAATACATCGTATTTGTGTATTAATATTTGCTGGAATATCTTCTAAGTAATATCTGAAGCGTTGAGATCGGTTCTAGGTTTTTTTCATGGAAAAACTTTAAACTTAACACAATTTAGATAAAGTACTATTTTTTTTTGCTTTTGAGTCACATATTAAAACAATAAAATTATCCCTTCATATGACATGTTAAAAGTTACTCATCAGAAAAACATATTATACTATATATGATTATTCGTAGAAAACCGATTGGTCTTGCATTTACGGCAAAGTACCGGAGGAAAACTACACGGGCTTTTTTTTAATGATTTCCTAGAAAACTACAAATCCAAGCTCAAAATTTATTTTTGAAATTATCTATTTAAATTTTAAAAAAAAACATTAACCAACCTCAAAAAGTAAGCTTATAGAACCCTGTAAGTCAGAAACATTTATCATATAAAGATCCAAATTGTAAAAAGCGTTCAATACAACCGGAATAATGAGGATTGGAGAATTATTTTTTTCATTGGAATAACACACGGGCATTTTAGTTTGGTAGTCCCGCCGTCGTTCCCTCTTAGCCCTTTCAGTCCCAGTGATGCCATTTGGAATCATCACTTTCAATATTTTTTTCCAAATGTTTATGTCCAGTTATGACATCAAAACACACACCATTCGATTCTTCACACTTTGTTCTATTAGACACTATTTTACATTAATCTCAATAGAAGTCAGAACTACTATTTTTTTTTATTTAGAAAATAGCTAACAAGCGTTTCACCTGAATTCTGAAAAGTTCACTTCAATTCCACATATTTAAAACAATATTTAAACTACTTCGGCTTAAATAATTACTAAATTTTTTTTAAATAATATGGTCAGATACCTTAAAATATATAACTCGAAGTGTTTTTAGGTAAAATAGATATTTTTATTTTGTAGTTTTCCACAGTTAAAACAATGGCAATGTTTCAAAAACCACATACAAAAATTTAATGTTTTTTTTCTTTATGGAATTCTTATTTTTGACCTAAAGTAAGCTTATTTTGTAAATATCAGATGTTTCTGTTGTGTAGTAAATTTTTGGGACTGAAAGGGTTAAGAGCACATTTCAATAGTGTCATTTAAAAAACTAAACTCCTCGGCGAAACACCCCGTTTAAGGACCAAGGCTAGCCGAGCCTATTTAAGCTTACTTGACCAAGGACTCTGGGGTGCTAGGCATGTGTCCCGGTTAGGCGGTCAACCTCAGTTTCATCACCCAGTGTTTAGTTCCCAAACATATTTGGCAATTCAATTCAAGAGTGCCATGTAAACAAAGAAAAGTCCGTCCCACACAGATATTAAATTAGAGATATTCCACATGCCCCTTAACCCAATTCTGTATTTCAGACTACATCCTGGACACGATCCGGGACCGTCCATCTACTCTCCCGGAAAGCAGCCTACGTCATATCGCGCAACTGGTTTCGATAGGAACCGGATTCCGGGGGTTGAGCGTCCCCCCGCCCCTCAACCTCCGGTTTAGAGAAAAATCCCTGAAGAGGGCCCGCCTATCGAGACCCAGACCCAGGAAGTACGAATACGTGATCGGGTCCGAGTTCTTGGGCAAGAGATCCGATCCTGAAGAGGGCAAACGAATGGGATCGGAGTTCTTAGGGAAGAGATCTTATATTGATGAGAATAAAAGAATGGGATCGGAGTTCCTCGGAAAACGAATGGGATCTGAGTTTTTAGGAAAGAGATCTCTGGATACTGAACGGCAGAAGAAGATGGGGTCTGAGTTCTTGGGGAAGAGGTCTTCGTATCCAGAAAATGACAAACGAATGGGATCGGAGTTTCTAGGGAAGAGATATGATCCCGACGAAGTTAAGCGAATGGGATCGGAATTCTTAGGGAAGAGGATAGGATCGGAGTTCATCGGAAAACGAATGGGATCTGAATTTTTAGGCAAGCGATCCGATCCTAATGAAGAGAAAAGAATGGG
The DNA here is from genome assembly GCA_023701765.1 of Hylyphantes graminicola. NCBI lineage: Eukaryota > Metazoa > Arthropoda > Arachnida > Araneae > Linyphiidae > Hylyphantes > Hylyphantes graminicola. Next base: position 13,734,908 of record CM043117.1, on the reverse strand, counting down.
ATCTGAATTCTTAGGGAAGAGGATAGGTTCCGAATTCATCGGAAAGCGAATGGGATCGGAGTTTTTGGGGAAAAGATCTGAAACAAATGTTGATGATGATGACGAATATGACGAAGGATCGGCTGAAGAAAAGCGGATGGGATCTGAATTTCTCGGTAGGAAGCGGAGACAGACAGAAGTGCAGACAAGTTCAGCAGAGGCGTAGGGGGTGAGGTTATTGGATGTGCCATGCCGAGTTTCTTTCTTCCGCTACCTCTGAATGTTGAAATGCTATGTACTTCATGGATGTTGAAATGCGTGTGTATCTATGGAATGTATGTGTATGTGTGGAATGTAAACTTTTGGTGTGCTTAAATTCAAGAATTTTTACAAGATAATTTTAAGGATAACATTTCTTATCTCATTCTTCCATTAAAAACTTTTTAAACCAAGTATTTTATGAAATTTTTACTATCGATAAAGTATAAATGTTTTCATTACGATATTCAATTGATAAAAAGTATTTTTTATATATTTTAAAAAAAATTCCTGGAAATAAAAAATAAGCTTTTTTATTTTAAATTAATGAGCAAATCATACAAAAAGTTTTGATATTTTTATTTATTCGAGGACATTGCTTGTTTTTAAATATCAGGCTTCATGTGTCTAATTTCTTTAATTTAATTTTTAAATAAAATTGAAAACATAACGAGTTTGTAAGCCGAACAACAATCTGATTTGTAAAAATTTTGTTCTTTACCAGCACAAATATTTATTACTTTAAATATTTGTTAAGGTAAAATTCAATTTCAGATTTGCAACACCAACACATAATTGTAATCGATGTTTTATGTTCATGACTGTAATAAATTGCATGAGTGTCTGTTCCAAAACTTCTAGCATGTGAAGTCATTTCTGTTTATAATACTTAAAGTGCATGGTCATAACAATAAATAAGAAATCTGAATATTGTAAGAATAGAATAATGCAAGGAGAAAAAGAAAAAAATGCATGCGAAAAACAAATATGTTTATTCTTAACATTATTACTTTAAAATAAAGTATAATTTTTGCATAGCAAACATTCAACTTACAAATGTGGAAAATTTAAAAACTAATTATTATTATTATTTTTAAAATAGAAATCCCCTTTTTTTCGAAGTTGTACATTAGATAAAGTTATTGTTTTCAGAATTTTGATCACTTTTAATTTTTAAACAAATAGTAGCACTTTTTATTTTACATCAAAATATTTGAAGTTTCCCTTATTGCAACATTTACAAAATAAATAATATTTAGTACATTTTTATTTATTTTTTTCGTAAAACCTTTACTTTAGTAAAATAGTTCCAAAATAATTACTTATCAGAAACCTACTAAAACAGTGTTTTTATAATTAATCCTGAAACTTAAATTAGCATGATATTTATGCACGTATGTGTTAATAAAAATACATATTTAATTGAAAAATTTGTTGGTAAAGCTGCTTATCTGAATCAAGAGAACTTTTTTGAAGCACCAAAAGTAGAATGTATGAAATATTGATTGACTCAGGTTTACAGAAAGTATCCAAAAATGATTTTCTAGTAAAATATAAGTTATAGTAAAAAACTGCGCATTGTAAAGATATTTGTGTATTGTTTTATTTTTTAATGTGATTAATTGAAAAAATAAAATAAATCACATTAAGAAAATTAAGATTTTAAGCATTAAAAAATTCAGATTTTAAATATTAATCAAAACTTGATTTTGGATCTTTCTTATTGTGTGATTGCATACTTGTTTCATGCGATGTTAAAAGAGTTACAAGCATCTTGGAAAGGAAATTGTTGATCAAAACGAATGTTTAATTGTTCGTTGTTAACATAATACTTGATGTTTGAATATAAGCATTTTGGCATGTTTGTTTTCGTCAACATATGAATTTTGAAAGAATAACATTGCAATTTCAGGTTATCAACTAATAAATGCTATTTATGTATATACTAACTATTAATTTAACTAAGTGTCTATTAATCGTAACTGCATGATTTGAAAGGTTTATCTAAAAAATTGCATTATTTCTAGGTGTTTATAATTAAGTATTATGATGTCTAATCTGAAATTTATTGCAGGACAATTTACTGGAAGTTAAAAGAACGCATGTATGCACCTCAAATTTGATTCTATAAAATGCGTATAAAAATCATAAACGTAGGATATCAGTACCTCAAACTACAACTGACAAAAAAAATCAACGCACACAGTCTAAAGATAATTAAAAACCTTCCGATTAGCAAAATAATTCATCATTTTATTTTTTGATGTTCTCTAATTATGTTTAACAGAGGCTATAATTTTGAATTCATTTAAAAATACTTATACCTCACCACAGTTTAAGTATGCAGGATAGAAATGTTCTGCGGGAAAAAGGGTAAATAGTTCTCATTTTCGAGTGTTCTGCGGGAAAAAGGGTAAATAGTTCTCATTTTTGAGTGTGAGAATTAAATAAAAAAACGTATTTCACACTCAATAAATCACTTTATTCGTTATTGCAAGACATATTCGAATTAGTTTTATTAGTTTTTTCAGTTAGAGTGTAATATTAATTATTTTTTTCTTTCAATTTTGACGTAACAAGGCGCACGAATATCAAAGTATCACAAAGGGACAGCCAATCATAGCAGGCGAAATTTCGTCGCCTGCTCTGATTGGATAGTGAGGTTTATTTACTCACTACGTTTCCTCCGCGGATGCGAGCGCAACTGCAAACTTAATCTGTGGTGGACTGTAGTAAAACCAATAAACAAGCAAGAAATACAGAAGAAATGAAAATGCATGATCATGGGCATGGTATCTTGGTGTGATGTTACGGTGTTTTGGCGATGTCTACATGTGCTGGTTTGAAATAAACAAATGCATGGCTTCGATGGGCTGCATGACTCGATATTCCAAAGCATCTTGGCTCTAAATATGTTTAATAAAAGTTATAAGTTAAAAGTAAATTTATTCGAATGGCAGAATTGGACTCTCAAAAGGTATTCAAATTCTTAATGTCAGATTATTAATCAAGATATTTTTTAAGTTGTAACTTTTGTATCTTAAAGAATAATGGTAATAAGCTTTTGGTTGTAACTTTTGTATCTTAAAGATTAAAGGTAATTAGCTTTTGAAACTTGTTTAATTTTGGGCCAAATTTTACCTTACTTGCATATTCATTAACATTAATGATAATAATTAACCTAATGATAATAATAAATAATAATGGAATTATTTGCTATTGTCATCATTCTCCTGAAGTAGATATCTTTATTTAATTAATATTAACTTTGAATTAAGCTCAACTATGCATTTATACATTTATTAAATATTATCTACCTTTATACTGATTAAAAATTCTCGTTTATCAACATTCATAATATTTTCATAGATAACCCTGCGATATAATTCCATCCACAGAATGTACCTGTTACTGGTTTTAATTGTGTAATTGTGCAATTTATTAATGGTATTTACACGGGTATCGCCGAAATACTTTAAAAGTAAATATTTGATTAAAAATCTAATCGTAAATTCTTCAAATCCTTCAATAATGAATTATTTTTGACAATTATAAGCCTAAGTCGAACTCATTTATTTGTGTGAATTTGCACACAAATAAATAAGAAACGATAATGATGTAATACGAATCTCCTAAATTTTTGTTTTTAAATTTTGATCATGAAGCAATGTATTAAATTTTTTTGCGAATTTACGAAAAAAGTGTTTGTTTTTTCAGATTTTATTAAACTTAACTTTGAAAGCTTGAATATTTTTTTTCAAAACTTCCTGTCACTCCTTTTCATTAAAAAAAGTTAATTATCAAAGGTACAAATTAACCCAATTATTGCTACTGAACTCATAAAAAAATTATTTTTAATGAAATTTAATATCCTATTAAGAATTTGAATGCCTTTTGTTGCATAAAATCCGACTTTTTTGTGCGCTTCCATTTAAATTTATAAAATGATTTAAGAACGCCATTTCATCCATATCTTATTCAAGTAAATTCCCACAAAATATGATAAATAACTGAAATTTAAATAAACCCACAGCAAACGTTTGTAATAAATTCTAAAAAAAATCGGGAATGCAGATCAAAAATAATCAAATCTGAATCCGAGAGGATCAAGCATTTCAAGAAATCATGTTTACTCACAAAATGCCGCAGAATAATTCAGTTTTACGTGAATTTCGTTTATTTAAACATTCTAACCAACGTACTGGCTCAAAAATGTTTTATTTAGGACAGAAATAGCACATTAAATAAGTGAGCATGAAATTCACTCCGTTAAATGTATGCAAATACAAGAAATATATGCATTTTAAGTACTTGAATAATGGGAGATGTTTTTTTCGAGTCTTTAGGTTGAGAAGGTAAAGGCATGAATGAGCTATTGTGAGACGTTTGCGTGTTAATACCGACGTACTGAATTATTTATTCAGGGTCATACATGCAAGAAATATTTGAAAAGTTAACGTTTTTATCATTTTTTTTTATCAAACTTAACGGGCAATCGAAGTGGAAGAATGTGCTAAGTGACATTTTCGAAAAAATTAGATTTTTTGTTCCTATGAACAGGTATTAAATTCTTTAAAGATAACAAGATACCCACTTTTCATTGATTTTATTATTAAGTATATTTTTTTTACCTTTTGTAAGTGCTATTTTATTGTAAGCTAAGGGCAAACAAAAAACTTTAAAGCTCATTTTCACATTTTCACCTTTTTGTCGCTTAGCACATTTTTCAACTAAGCTCTTCGATCTTATATATTTATTAATAAATTAAAATGAGCAGTTATTTTTTAGTTGTTAGTATTTAAGTACTACAAATTACCATTTAAAAGAAGAAAACATTTAATACGTTTTCCCAAAATATATATTTAATTAAAAACTATTTATAAAAAGTTTAAATATAACATTAAGTATTCTTAAACTTATAAAAAATGCAAGTTTCTTTTCTTTATCCAGTAAAGAAGACACGTTATTTAAGCTTGTTTTTCTTTTTGTTACTTAAAAAACATATTTAGTAAATGTAAAGTTACTTATTATTTAAATTATTTTTCTTGTGTTAACAAAAATAATAAAATTCATACATATTAAGTAAAGGTTAGCTTATGAGAAAAAATATTATAATTAGTTTAATTGAATATTTTTTAACTAAGATAAAAATAATTATACTAATAATTTCTCAGAAAGCTTACGAATATTTTAATATGATATTAAAAAAACTTCTTAAATAAAAAATAAATTCAGAAATACAATTCCATCAGGGTATCAAGAAAATAATCACCAGCTTTAAACATTAAAAATAATATATAATTTTTAGAAAGTAAAAGGCTTCGAAAATAAACTAGTACGAACGTTATATATGAAGCCCCTAGTGTAAAGCCTGATATTTTCTAACAACATCATAAAAATTAAGAATATTTTAAAAATGTAACTTTAGCGTTGATGAGAAATGGATGAAAATTACCAAAAAAATCACACAAAAATAGTCCAATTTTGCCAGTTAATTTATATATTCAGTGCCAAATGTTTTTGGAATGTTTTAAAATTTATTTTTAACGAAAAATTCATGCTCACTGTGAATTTAATTCTCTATAGAGTGAAGTTGTAGCACTGCAAATGCGGAAGAAGTATTTTTCAGTTCTTAGATGTCATCACAGGTAAGAATAGATGGAACGTGTGGACGGTCATTTTAAGGAAACAAACATACATAAATATTAATGATAAAATAAAAAATCATCGTTTTTGAAAAAGGTGTTTATTTAATTAATTACTATTCAAATAAAAATAGCGTTTCATCGCTGAATTTGTTATCGAAAGACTTATTTTGGCTACAGTGTTATTGTTATCAACAGTTGTTTTTAAAATGTTATAGTATTTTTTAGTATAAAATTAAAATTTTGTTTTATTATTGGTAGAAACACACTATTGCGACACGATTGGCTTAAATGAAACCTTAGATAGTATTTATATTTAACTTATTCTTTATTTTGAAAAGACTTTTGATTGCAGTTAAAATTTGTGAGATAATTTATTACTATTTTTAGAAAAACTATGGTTCTTAAGATGTTTCCTTATTTTAAACTTTGCATATTGTAACAATTTTTATTATTTATAGTTATTTATTTTATCTTAAATAAATAAAATCAATCAATTTCCCACAGCACCATATGTAGTTTAACTACGAATAGATACAAGATTATATGTATAATTAAACTATTTTACAAATACTCATCAATATTTATTAACGAAATAAAAAAATATATATAATGCTTCAGTTACAGGAATAACTTCTTTAAAAATAAAATACAGTTGAAGAATCTTATTTTTTTTACTTAATCCTTCATACAGGGTGAGGCAAATAAAAGTGGCCCCAAGGTGGAGATAAGAATACGATAGAAATGTTGCCAAGTCAAAAACCAATACAAAAACAGGTTTGCAAACTGAAGCGATTGATCGTTTCAACATTAAGCACAAGCAAACGCTTGGCGACTTATATGCTGGCTACTACGCAATGGTTTGAGAAGCTAGTTGAAATTAAATATAAAAAGATTAGTAGATCCGATGAAAAGAAAATTTCCCACAAATGATTATTTCGGACTTTATTTATCCTAGTTTTATTGATTATTTTGGTCTTTATTTATCCTATCTTTCAAAACATTCTAAATTGATTGCAAGACATAAAATTTACAATATGGGACGTCTTCATACAATACGAACTAAGATCTGAACTCGCCACTAGTTTATGAGTGGCTCTAATGTGAAGCTAATGCCAAAACAGGTTTTAGGCGGCTTCAAGAGTTTTTCTCGCCAAGCATTTCAACGTAATCCTATCTCTAGACAGACGCCACTTTTATTTGCCTCACCCTGGTATAAGCTGAATAATTTAGAATACGAGCTTTTATCTTTATATTTTTCCCTTTTTTTTTCTCCAACCGAAATGTCATTTTAATTATTCTAATATTTTAATGGACAAGTGTTTTTTTAATGTTTTCAGTTACGCTTTGATACAACGTCAATTATTTCCGCGAATATAAATTTTTTCAAACTTTTTTCAGACAGTCACTTTTAATTATAAGATAACTTTGATTTTTGTATTAGTTTTTAATTCTTAATCTTGATGTTATGCTGAAAAAAACTTCTATTTTTTTTCTTTACCTCGAAACATTTCTTCTCTTATTTATATGAAAACATGTTGTTTTTTTTGCAGTTCATTTAATTAAGTTTGCAAATAAGTTAATTTTATTTTAAATTTGCTATTCAATACATTTCTCTCAATTAATTTAATCTGTTTGGAAAAAATGCTTTACAATTACACTACTGATTGTTTTTGCAACTATATTTTGTTGCTAATTTAAATTGCAGGTAAAAATAATAGACTACCTACACACAATATTAAAAAAAAAATCATTTTCAACACAGTGAACACATATTTCAAAACTTCAAAGAAAATTAAATGTTTGGTAGCAGTAAAACAAAACGAAATTAAGCTAATTTTATTTTTCCAAAAAACTTTTAATTAATACATACTCGTTAATATTGCACTAAGCTCGAAAAAAACTAAGCTTCTCTCATTTTTCATAATGGAAATAACATTATTCGATTTCAATCAGACGCCCACATGTAAAATATGGTTTTAAGAAAATATTAAGCAAATTTTTTTCAATGTATTTACTCAAAGCTATAGAAGTTCGTCTTTTTAATGGTGATAGAGTGATAGCTGATAAATATAGAAACACACGAGGAAAGAATCGAAGTTCGATTTAATTTACATTTCCAACTTAGTTTAATATTATCAATCAATAAAAACAAAATTCCAAAAATGTGCTCTTAAAAACTATAACATATTTCGTCTGCCCTAGTTCTTTTTTTTAATACACATGACACGGTCACAGTTAGTTTAGCTTCCCTTCTTCCAGAGTTATTATGACGATCGTGATGCCCTCTGGCGACCCCATATGAGTTGGATAAAGTCTGATCTCTAAAAACGCCAAAACTTTTTCAAACGTTAATACTTTTTATATGAGTTACTTACTCTGTGCATATAAATCTAATAAATTTTAATGCATTTTATTGAGCATCAGTATCACGATTCATGTAACTTGCTTACAAACTTAAACTGTTCCAAAAGGAAGGTTTCGCTAAAACTACGAACTCCAAATGCCGTACTATAATCAGTAATATACGAGCAGTGATTTTACGCCTCCAACTGTACTACAGTTCACCTTTCACAAAATTGGCCCACTACTGTTACGTCGCCAACATCAGCATTATATTCTATTATAGTCCACACGATTACAACCCAAGTGTCTAAAGAACGTTCTTCACCTTTCAATTTGTGTGGTTTTCCAAGAAACGGCTTGAACATCGCTGCTCTAAACCAGTGGTTCCCAACCTTTTCTGTAACATCGTCCCCTTCTTTTAGTTCACTAACACATATCGTCCCCTTTGATTTTATAATTTTTCCAATTATAATTTGAGTTAAAGTGTAACAAATAAAGCAATTCTATAATTTCAAGCACTTACTGGCATATATAAAAACAACCAAAGCAGCTTTATCCGTTACTCTTAAATAAAATCGAAAAAAAAGTTTTTTTCTATTTTTATTTAGATTTTTTCAAAGAATAAAAGTAAAATAATTAACTAACATCTTCAAACTCAATTCTGGAAAATTAAAGGTAGTTGACAATAAAAATTAAAGAAAAAAATGAACGTTGAAAACTTTTTTTATTCTATCTTTTTTCAAGTTCATGCGCAAGTCTTTGAGGCAATGTGCAATTGATTTCTTTGTTTAGTGAGGAGCTGGATAACATAACTAACCTTTTTTTTTAACTAAATATATTAACGGAACGAGAAAAAAAAGTAGTTCAGCTTTTTACCACAGTTAAGGGGATCAGTGTAAATAAGTTTAACGCAGGCTAACTCATAACCTCCCTGCTTGAAATGAGTTTCGCCTCACCGTCATACTTCAGATCTACAAACTCCGTCTGCAAAGAGTAATCAAGGTTATCCACAACCCCCAGATTCAAAAGGGAATGGATCGACATTAGAATCAGGAATTTCTAACTTGGTCAAATCTTCAAATCTAGTAAAAATGTCAGTTTGAAACTTGTCACAGTGATTAAAAAAAATTAGAATAAGTTTACTGTACTACAGTACAGTATATTTTAATTTTCCCCCTTTGAATACTCATCGCCCCCCCCCCCTATCGCCCCCAAACTATTTATTGCCCCCTTGATAACACAAATCGCCCACTTGGGGGCGATCGCCCCCAGGTTGGGAACCACTGCTTTAAACCTACCTTGTTTGAGGTTATTCGCAATTGAATCGGTGAGTGCAGAAACCATTTCAGTCAAAAAAAATCCGAAAACTCGTTTTCAATGAAAATAAGCGTAGAAAGGCAAGATGCGTGTTGGGTGCAAAAAGTAGGTTAGTCTTTTGAGTAGTTCCCTAAATACAGGACGTTTGTTTCGAGGGTTGAGTGCAGAAATAGAGGAGGAGTTATTACGTTTTTTCTCCCTCCTGAAAAATTTGGAATTTGTGACTGACATTGTTTCTGCACTCACCGATTCAATTGTTTTCCAAACCCAAGTAAGGCGCGTTTACATGATCCATCGAATCCATGGAATGTCAAAATCCCCATTAGAGAAAAAGAGGTTGAGCAGGATTTCTAACCCAAATGATAGTCTGTGGTCTAATCCATGGTGTGAAACATCAACCCTCCTTCAATGGAGGGTTTTCGAAACCCCGAAATGAACCCTGCAATTCCGGTTCTGTCTTTGAGAAAATCCACAAGAGGGAAAAATTGCTGAGTTTTCTCTTTAATCCATGGATTCGATGGCTCATGTAAACGCGCCTATAGTGTGAAGAGAAAATGAAAGTAACACGCCGTTGCCTATAAAATAACGATAAAGGTTATGAGAAGAAATTTCTTTTGAAGCTTGCCTTGTAATCGTAAGAACTATAATCTAGGTGGTTTATTATGTTACTGCTGGGTAAGAACTATGGGCTAATTCCATGCAAAATTATCCTTTCTGAAGTGTAGGTCACAAATGTAAAAAGTGATTATCACTACACTCTCGAAAATGAATGCTCAAAAATGACGAAATTTTCCTTAATTTTGACGATTCGTTTGATGGCAAATGCTCCTAGTTTTCGTTTCCTCAAAGTGAGGAAATTTGAATCGTCATTTTTATGAGGATTTGAATGACGTCTAATCTAAAGAAATATTTCATCATTTTTGAGCATGTGAGTACAACAATGAGATTCAGTTTCCTCAAAATCAAGATACAGAATCGTCAAATCACGATAGTAAAAGTGAGGATTCGCGTTTACTCAAGAGTCAAGTGATAGTTTGACGAAACAATCCTCAAAATTAACGAAATGAGGCTTGAGGATTCATGAATCGTCAAAAATGAAAGTGTTGTTTCTGAGAGTGTTCAATTTTTTACTTTAAATTAAAAAAGATTTGTGAAATAGCAGATCTACACTCACTAAGGCTAAATAGTGTAACGTGCTTGATTTAATTTGATTTATTTTGTAAGTATATAATGCTTTTAATCTCTTTTTAAATGGTGACCTACACTGCAGTTAGGGTATACTGACCAGTGAATGAACAGGCCCCAGTGAATGAACATTTGGTAGATATAATTTAAAAAATAAGGATTGAAAATCATTCCACTATATGGATTGGCAACACTGACTTCCTCCCATGTAGTAGGAAGCTATCTGAGAATGGCTGGTTGTCCTGGTCATTATATCCTGGTGTTCATTCACTGGCTAACTTGATGTCTTAAACGTTCATTCACTGGTTTGTCTACACTCTTAAAACAAACACTCCCAATTTACCTCAGTCTGAGTGGATTTCACTCCTCCAGACTGGAAAATGCACTTCTCCTTTTGGAGTGGATCCATTGTGTGTTAAACCTCCGACAGGATCACTCCAAACGAGTGATTTTAACTCAGTCTGAGAAAATATGCATGCCTTAGGGTGTCGAAAATGCACTTCTCCAACTGGAGTGGATTTCACTCTTTTGTTTTAAGAGTGTACCCTATCTGTAATTATCCTAAAATCTTTTCCTTGGGCCAGCTCATCACAAATATCCGTTTCAGATGCGGAAGATGCATTCTCCTCAGACTGGACCCGGGACAAACCGGACCAGCGAGTCTCCGAATTCATGGGTGGACCCGGAAAGCGAGTCTCCGAATTCCTTGGTGGACCTGGAAAGAGACTCTCCGAATTCCTTGGTGGACCTGGAAAAAGATACTCAGAATTCCTTGGTGGACCCGGAAAGAGATACTCAGAATTCCTCGGAGGTCCCGGAAAGAGATACTCAGAATTCCTCGGAGGTCCCGGGAAAAAGAGGTCCAGCTACTACGATCTCCAAGAGGAAAGTTCGGATAAGAGATAAATGTATGTTATCCGTGGACTCGTTTATCCGGTTGTGGTCCGGAGTGTAAAGTAGACTTCCTCGCTAGAGATGTAGAGAATGAAAGAATACAGCTTCCGGATTCTTTGATGACGTTTATTAAATTTTCTTCTCCCTTTGTCTATTTTTCCTTCATATAACTATCTTTAATGTTTTTTGAGGTTTATTGAAATACTTGGTGTGCCAAACCTTGTTTCCTGTCTTGTGAATGTGAAATGGAAAAATATATCAATGTGTACTTCGAAAATGAATATGATAAAGAAATTATTTGTAACGCAGGGTAATATTGTACATTATTCTACGCGTTACATAAAAAAGTATATGAGTAAGAACCTAATAAAATTTTCTTCCTAAAATGTATCAGGTATTTTATTTTCGTACTTGGCTCATTATGACTCTCATTTATTTCTACTTGTCAACAGTACAGAGTTACAAATTTTGGTGTAATATTGCACCGGAATCCCACACTCTTAAAACAAAAGAGTGAATTCCACTCCAGTTGGAGAAGTGCATTTTCGACACTGGAAAGGAATGAATATTATCTCAGACTGAGTTAAAATCACTCGTTTGGAGTGATCCTGTCGGAGGTTTAACACACAAAGGATCCACTCCAAAAGGAGAAGTGCATTTTCCAGACTGGAGGAGTGAAAATCAATCAGACTGAGTTAAAATCGCTCGTTCGTTTTAAGAGTGCAAGTGGAAAATCCACGCTCCAAATAGTGATAACAGCTAAAAAGTTTCAGGAATGGATTCCGGTGCCATCTCGCACCATATTTTTTAATAGTATACTGCTCATGCATGCATTTAAAAATTGCATATCTATCCAAAAAAACTTCCACTTTAAAAATAAATACTGTGAATATGTAATTATTATTAGATTAACTTGTTTTCATTTGTCGTTAAAGAGGCAATTTTTTGGAATGTGTGTAACAAAATCTAAAAACCTGTAAATTAAAAATAGTAAATAACGTTTTAAAAAAATGTAGGGTAAATTGAGTGTTTAAATTAATAAAAAAAAATTAATAAAATAAAAATAATTTCTAAAACAAATTTTAAAATAGAGTAGTGCATAATTCTCACCAGAATTCCATAAAATGATACACACAAGAAATATCAATACTGGCAGCAGTTGTTACATTGTTATTTAATTTTAAAATGGTAACATTTAGGGTAATATTGTGTATGTATTTGCTAATATGTGCTAATTAATAGTCGTTTCAATTTTTAAAATGCCGAGAGTAGCTAAAAGTTAAATATGATGCTTTTCATTACACTCTGATTTTAATAAATTACAGATTCAGCTTAAGATCTTTTGCTGGGACAAAGTTATCAATAATTGAGTTAATTTTTAGAGATGCAATTTAACTATTGTATTAATTTTTGGAAACTCGGGAAATATTTGAAACCACTGAAGTAACAATTTGTGAAACTTAGACACATAAATATATTTAACATTTTTACTGTTAACTTAATCATAATTTTAGGTAAATAAAGTTGTTACAGCTAATGATTAGATATGAATGCTAACGATTTTATAGCAGCTGCAGCTTAATGATTATATTAGAATATTAGATTCGTAATAGGCAGACAAAAAGTATAGAAGTTAAGTCTCTGATGTTATAACTTACACTCTTAAAACGAACGAGCGATTTTAACTCAGTCTGAGTTAATTTCACTCCTCCAATCCAGGAAATGCACTTCTCTTAGAGGAGTGGATCCTATGTGTGTTAAACATCCGACAGGATCACTCCAAACGAGTGATTTTAACTCTGTCTGATTTAATATTCACTTCTTTCCAGTGTCGAAAATGCACTTCTCCTACTGGAGTGGATTTCACTCTTTTGTTTTAAGAGTGTAGACATAACATAGGTTTAAAAAAAATTAAAGATTGATGATTGTTGATTGGATCAGGTGTAAAAAAGAAGCATACAAACAAACAAATGTATAGACTGGTGGAAATCTTTATGATATCAACACTTCTATTGCTATTTTTTAACTAAAAATTGGAAATATGAGCGTAACACCTGAATTTTGAAGAAAGGTATACACACTACCAGACGAAAATATCCCCGATGTCAATACTGGCATTGCCATTTCTAAATTATTTCAAATTAAAAGAGTAAAGTAGGCAAAAAATGACTGATTTTCGTATTTCGTTAAAAGATTAAAGGGACGCATTACCCAAAAATTTAAATCCCGCATTTTTATCGCTAGAGCTCAAATTAAACTATTTTTACAAAGGACTAACATTCAATAAGCATATACAAAAAAAATATTAACATTGAAACGTTAGTTTTTCAAAAAATTAAAAATATTAAAAATAATAATATATATGGATAATAATAATATGGATATTGAGCTACCAGCTAAACAAAAATAGTTATGCAGATTCATGTATAAAAATAGCCAAAAAAAAAGATTTTTTTCTAAATTTTCAACTTCATCACTATTTAAAAAAAATTCTAATCACACTTGACCCTATCCCATACCTACTTTTTTTTTATGGTATACGCCTTAATACAGGAAAAAACATTTGGAGCTCAACATTTATTCACTTAAAAGCCTTAGGCTTTCAACCATTCATAAGCTAAAAAAATTAAAACTTAAAAAATCAACAGAAAATTTCAAAAACAATTTTGCAAAACCACTATATTATTTTCAATAAGCCTCTATCATTATAAATGATACCTTCTTTTCTTGCAATATCTTTATCACAGATTTCTAGCATGTTTAATTATTTTCTGGACAGCCCTAAATTTTAGGTAATGCGTCCCCTTAAAACCATCTTAAAGACTAAACCACCTAAGTCAAAACCATCTAAGTTACCCATTCTTAGCTTCCAAACAGGAAATGTAATGCTTTTATAAAGGCTGTGTCACTGCTTTCTGTCCGTCCATCTGTCATCACCCATTTTCATAGCCTAAACTATAAATGTTACAGACCAAGTGTGATGCACATAAAAAGTCAGTACATCGAAACTAGGAGACATTGAAAATATCAGAAAAAATCGAAATACTTCAATTATTAAAAAAAAAAATACCTGCACAATTTTATGCTCATTTAAAAGAATAAGAAGGAAATTTTTTTAATGGAATCATATCACTATTGCCAAGAGCCACGTATTTACAAAGTATAACTCAGAATATTGTGGGTTATTATATATTAATCGAAACGCCAGAAAGCCAGATAATTCTTAATTTTGTATTTGTCATATTTGAGACTTTTTATGGAGAAGTTTATTATCAGGCCTTAACAACGAAGAAAGCTTAATTCAAATGGATGAACATTTCAATAAAGGTTTTTGCACGGGCTTTAAAAAAAATGAATAGATAGCACATTCGTTCACAATGATGGCAAGTATGACATCATTTATGATAACTTATGTCAACTCTAATACCATTTACGTTAACGAATAGCAAAATTCAAGCATTTAAGGGAATAGTTTAATGCTCCTTTTAAAAATACATTTTATGAGATTTTAAATGGAAGTTTCAACCCATTCAAAGCAATTTATTTCTTGATTTTTTTTATTCCTTACATTCAGATATTTAAAAGAATTATGATCTTAAAAAAATTATAAATTTTATACGCTGTTATGAACCCATAGTACGTTTTTAACTGCATGGTTCAGAGAAATTAATTTGTAATTATAAAAAAAATGAAATCACAAGAAAAAATATTTACTTTTTTATGCAGCTTAACCAAAAACTTTTCTCAAAATGGCACGTGCCTACTTTCAAACGTCAAGATAAATTACAAAGTTGAGCAATTAATGCATAAACCTAGACAACTTTTTTGAAATTGGTTTGTAAAACTCTGTAACAAAAGTGTATAAAAGAGTAGTTACAATTCAGGAGCTTTGAAAGAAATATTGAAATGAAGAACTTATCATATTTTCATACAATGTAACTTTTTTTAACACTGCGAGAATATTAAAATTTCGGTCTAGAATTTAATCAAGCAGGAAACGTATTAAATGCAATTGCTCACTGAGTTTCAATTTTCAAACGTTTTAATATGGATAGAGTTGTAGGCTGGGAATTTGAATTTCTACCGAATATAATATTAGCAAGAATTTTCAGGGAGAGTTATCAATAGTAGAAAATATTGCTGATTAATTTTAGAGAAAATCTGTGCCATAATAAGATTTTACTAAAAATCTAACTCGTGATTGTAGTCATCAATTAGTACGTTTTAATAAGTCAGTAGGAACTTTTTTATGATTAATTAAATAAGTTAAAACTCTACTTTGAAGGAGTAAGTTTTTTAATGTCTGTGTTAATTAAAAGTTTTATTAAAAATAAAGCTAAATTACATATTCGCGAGATTTTAATTAGTAAAATATTTCGTAGGTTCCAAATCTTTTGTAATTATCTATAAATTTAATCAATAATATCTTAAAATTCTTTGGCAACTTCAACATTAAATAGTAAAAAAACTGTTTTAGGTAACGTTTAGAAAATAATACGAAATTTTTGTACTCTTTCCTAAGATGAATAGCTTTGAACTCAATTGATTGAAGTGAAAACAATTAACTTTACTTCCAAAACTTCATAAACTTTCGTTCCAAACTATTTTGAAAAGTACAAATTAGTTTAAAATGATATTATTTAACATATTTCTTTTTTTTTTATATATAACTCTGTAGTGAAGTTGAAAAAGTGAAATTAAATGAATTTCTGAAGTGTAGGAAAATTAAATTCTTTTGTTTTCAGAAAATATTAAGGATAAAATATTTAGATATCCAGGTTTTGAAAAATATATATATTAATGAATGTTAATTTGTATTATTTTACTTTTATGGTACTTTAAGGTTGCTAAACTATTTTACGTAAAGCTACACTGCTCAAAAGAGTTAGGTGAGCCCTTTGAGTACTTTTGTAACCCTTTTCAGTCCCAACTTTTTATGTTTTATTTTAAAAATCTAAAATTTGTGAAATAGATTCATTACATTATACTTCTAGAATGAAATGGTTTAAAAAATTGGAAAAAAATCTTAATTTTTTTAACTGAAATTTGAGGAAAAAAAAATGGAAGCATAACTTCTGAATAAGTTATTGAGGGTATACTTATAATATGACCTTGAATGAACAGATGGCACTGCACCTGGGTTAATAAAAGTGTGGTTAGGCTAGATTTGAATTATCGTCGCACTAGAGCTACAAGAGGGCTATTGGCGACGGGCATTGTATTTTAGAACCACAGTCAAGTGACGAACCAACACCTGAATGGGCATACAACCGTTAAGGTCGACATCATACGCAGCGTTATAGTCCAGGCAACGAAGGCTGAAAAAAGGGTCTAGAGGGAAAGTTTTGGAACACAATTTTTGACTTCATAACTTTGTTTAGACTAGTTAGGAGGTAAACATATCAAAAGTCCCCGCCCCTAGCCCCTGTGCTAAAGGGGGGAGGGGGGGTTGAATGTCCCATTTTTCGGTTTTTCGCTTATATCTCGAAAACTATGAGTTCTAGCTATATAATTGTAATACACAAAATGAAAGCTGATTAAATTTGCTACAAGCTGCACCCCTCCAGTGTTTTAATATCTTGTATAGTTTTCGAGATATCCGCTCTTGAAAGTCAGTAATTTTGGAGAAAACACTTCTCCCCCCCACATTTTCCCTCTTTTTTGACCAGATAACTCTTCAATAATGCACCGAAACACTAAATTTTGGCCCTAGATTGGTAGAGAATTTAATTCTTTTCAATAATATATCATATTTTACCATTTTATCTATTTTCCTTCAAATTTTAGAGCGGTTTCAGTGTTGAATGAAGATTGTACTGAAAGTCCCATAGAGCTAATGCATAAGTTTTGAAATCGCAACTTTTGGAAAACAATTTATTTGCCACGTTGTTCCATTTTCACAAGGTATTAGAATCATCATAACATCAACTTAACACAAAATTGAAAAGAAAATAACATCTGGTTATTTAATTATTAATTAATAAAGTTTTAAAATAGTGGCGCCATCTGCTGTATATGTTTGAAATTTTAAAACTTCAAAAATATATAATTAAATAACTAGATAATATTTTTGTTTCAAATTTGTTTCATTTCGATGTTATGTTGATTCCGGTACCTGGATAAAAAGGGCTAACATGGCAAAGCAATACATCTGTGGAAGTTGTTATTCCAAAACTAATGCATTAGCTCTATCGGACTGACAACCCCTCTTATGTACACTTATTCTATACTGAACGTCTAAATAACACTGATACTCATTTTGTAGGCACGTTGTTACTTTAATATTTTATCTATTTTAATTCATTCGTCAAACACCAGTGGGAAAACTGTCAGATGCTATTCATGTTCTTCATCTTCGGAGTCAATTTGAGGGACCCCATTGATGCTATTCCAATGGTAAGTTTGGCATGCTCTAGGACCTTTGAGGCTTGCTATTTTTGCTGCTACACTTGCGCTGGCACAGTATTTCTTACATCATCCGAACATAATTTTCAGAACATCGTCAGGTGCTGCTGCTAACTCACTGTGCACTGGGACCAGCAGAAGAGCTATCGACTCAAGAAGTCGCAGTCGGTTGATATCCTTTTCACTGAAGACACCAAGATAAACGTCAAACAAGATGATTTTCTGTCGAACAATTTAAATAAAACTGGCTCATCAACATACTTAAGGTGTAGCTTGACGACAGTTGAATGTAGGACCCTTCGAGCAGATAGGGATGTGGACGTTTTGATAGTGGATACGGCATACGGCTGTGATAATGTCGGAAATGATACAGATACTTATTTTGCTGGCACGTTGTTATACTTTCATATTTTGTGTCGACCTTACAGTCCTCTTGATGGCTACAGCTGATGTGCATAAGGACATCGGTTTCATAAAGCCTGGACGTGGGAAGACAAAGGATTTTTTATTCTCATCCCAAGAGTTACAGCAACTGGGTTTAGGACGTGCTATTTTTGCAAACACAATAGCTGGATGCGACACTGCATCTTTCACATTTCGAAATAGCGGGATCGCATTTGTGAAGTTGTGTACGAAGTCGTCAGAAGTCCAGAAAGCAGCAGCGGTCTTTTCATACCCTTACTTAACCACACATCAGGTACAAAAGGCAGGCAATACCTGCATCTTGAGGTGTTATGGGGCTCCAACGAAAGAGGCCTTCCCCAATGCCACAGGTATAATTCACTCTTGAAATCCGGAGCCCTCATCAAGCCTGATATATCGTCTTCTTCCCACCGAGGAAGCAGTAAAACAGTATTTCCTCTGAATATTACACCAAGATGAGCTGTGGCAGGGAAATGACCTGCCTCCTCTTGTGTATGATTGGAAGATTGAGAATAACTGCCTGATGGTCAAAGTGCACTGTGAGTTAGCAGCAGCACCTAACAATATTATGAAAATGATTTTCTGCAGAAACATGAAAGTCTGTGCCAGCTCAAACTGGTAGCTGTAAAAAATCAAGTCTCAAATGTTCCTCAGAATGCCAAAATTCCCAGGGGACTAGCCTCGAATGGGGAATAGCCTGACGAATGAATTAAAATAGATAAAATATTAAAGTAACAACGTGCCTACAAAATGAGTATCAGTGTTATTTAGACGTTCAGTATAGAATAAGTGTACATAAGAGGGGTTGTCAGTCCGATGGAGCTAATGCATTAGTTTTGGAATAACAACTTCCACAGATGTATTGCTTTGCCATGTTAGCCCTTTTTATCCAGGTACGGGAATCAACATAACATCGAAATGAAACAAATTTGAAACAAAAATATTATCTAGTTATTTAATTATATATTTTTGAAGTTTTAAAATTTCAAACATATACAGCAGATGGCGCCACTATTTTAAAACTTTATTAATTAATAATTAAATAACCAGATGTTATTTTCTTTTCAATTTTGTGTTAAATTGATGTTATGATGATTCTAATACCTTGTGAAAATGGAATAACATGGCAAATAAATTATTTTCCAAAAATTGCGATTTCAAAACTTATGCATTAGCTCAATGGGACTTTCAGTACAATCTTCACTCAACACTGAAACCGCTTTAAAATTTGAAGGAAAATAGATAAAATAGTAAAATATGATATATTATTGAAAAGAATTAAATTCTCTACCAATCTAGGGCCAAAATTTAGTGTTTCGGTGCATTATTGAAGAGTTATCGGGTCAAAAAAGAGGGAAAATGTGGGGGGAGAAGTGTTTTCTCCAAAATTACTGACTTTCAAGAGCGGATATCTCGAAAACTATACAAGATATTAAAACACTTGAGGGGTGCAGCTTGTAGCAAATTTAATCAGCTTTCATTTTGTGTATTACAATTATATAGCTAGAACTCATAGTTTTCGAGATATAAGCGAAAAACCGAAAAATGGGACATTCAACCCCCCCTCCCCCCTTTAGCACAGGGGCTAGGGGCGGGGACTTTTGATATGTTTACCTCCTAACTAGTCTAAACAAAGTTATGAAGTCAAAAATTGTGTTCCAAAACTTTCCCTCTAGAACTCTTCGTTGCCTGGACTATTAGGACTTTGAAAGATATTTAACGAGCACTCCCTTTCACGGGGTATTATTCGTCCGACATTTTTGGCTGCACGGGCTATTTATAGTTCGGCAGTTATTTTGGCGATGCCCGGACCCGAACATGGGACCTTTCGCATGCTAGGCGAGTGCCTAACCGACTAGGCTCCCCAGCCAATAAAAGTGTAGAATATCCGTACTAGTATTTTGTCAGACTACGCTTAACCTTTTACCCGAATGGTATCATTAATTACTGCCGTGTTTTTATCATAGTGATCCTGGGCTTTGGAGACGTCGATAATTATTTACAATTTTATCTTTAGGTTCACTTACTTCTCCGCTTTTTTTTTTACATATATCGACTATTTAATATAAAGACATTTGTATTTCAAATTGATTATTTTCAATTGATACCATGGGTTATAGATATTATTTTTCAAGTTTGGGATGATTAGAATTTAATTTAAAAGTTGTACAACAGGCAGACGAAAGAAAATCTGCATCTCCCCCATACCCCTCTTAAAAAATCTTACGAATTTAACCCTTTCAGTCCCACTGACAATTTGGCATCAGCATTTAAAAAAAAAAAAATTCTTATCGTCTATAGCCATTCATAATATCAAAATGTACATCATTCGATTCTTCATACTTTTTCTATAATAAATTTTTTTATTAATCCCAATAGATATGTCAGCCCTATTATTTTTTAAAATTATAATCAGAAACCTGATGATGCCAAATGGCATCACAGTGACTGATAAGGTTAAAATAACAGAAAGCTGGTGGAAACATTGTTGCTGTCCGGATTGTCGTAAATATACCCTCCAGTATTAACACTTCTGCTCTTTCATTGAAATAAATACGTTGCTAAACCAAGCTCTAAGTAGGATATTTCTTGGCAGTCTTACGTTTACTTAAAAACTTAGTTTTTTAATGCAATAAAATATATAAAAACCTATATTTTATTTCTAAAAGTTCCAAAGAGACGTCATTTTCAAAAGCCTAAACACACTTGAAATCTGCCCCGAATTAAATTAACTTTCATCATCTCCGAAATGAATTGAACTGCTGAGGCGTAAAGGAAAGACATAATTACATAATTAAATTCCTCGAAAGAAATTTATTAAATTATTAGTACTAAATTATAATTGACGAAGAAAAAGCCCGTTTTCCCAGAGTATGATTAAGTCATAAATGTCTTTTAGAGATGCAATTAACGGCGATTTTTAATAGTTTTTCTGACTTTCGCGTAAATTCTGATTGAGTTTTAGCATGCAATGTAAGATTAAATAACTATTTTTAAGGGTTCTGGCTAAAAATTTATTGAAGCTATTTAAATATTTACAATGAAAATAAATGAGAATAACTTTAAAGGAAACTTTTAAACAATTTAATAAAGGTAAATTTTATTAAATGATTATAATTTTTTAAGTTTAAATTAGTTTTCCGATAATTTCGAGTAGTAATAGGCTAATTTTAAATATGTACTTTTTAATTATTTCTCTCAAATGTTCTGTGAGATGATTTTCAATTAAAAATGTATGGATGTTTTTTTCAGTGTAGAATTTTCTTGTACGAAAATTAGATTTCATGTAATAGTAAAATTCAAAGTTGTAAAAAAAATATTAGTCTAAAATACTATTGAATTAACCTATTAACCTCTTTCTCCAAAAAAGAAAACAAGAGTTTAATGTGGGTAAGAAATTTTTTAGCCTATGAAACTTTCGACTTATAACTTGTACTAGTGGGGCCCGGGCAGCCTAGTATGTTTGATCATAACCAATTAGGCAAACAGTCTGTGCGCTGTACCAGATGCTGGTTCAATTCCCGCCTTCACCCTGAGTGTACTTCCTCTCTATGTTTCAGTAAAAATTCTGTCTGTGTCTGTCTTACTTGACGAAGATTTTTAAGCGGGTCTCTGCTAAAGCAAGCTGTAAAATATTTGTATACCTACCAACTTGAAGTAGATTATGACAAATACAATAAAAAAAAGTTCAATACCATTATAACTTCATATTCAGTACTTAAAATAAATTTTCTGACTGAAAATAGATAAATATGATAAACACGATATGAAAATTAATTTATTTATAAAGCATTGCTAATGTTTACAAAACGAAACTGGGGTTGGAGAGCCCAGACGGTTTGTCACTCGCCTAGCATGCGAAAGGTACCGGGTTCGGATTGGGGCATCGCCAAAATAACTGCCTACCTATAAACTGCCCGTGCTGCCAAAAATATCTGGCGAAAGGGAGTGCATCAAATATCCTTCAAAGTCTAGCGCTGCGTGCAATGTCGCCCTTCACGGTTGCGCTGGTTGCCTATTCAGGTGTCAGCTCGTCACTTGACTGTGGTTCTGAAATACGACGCCCATCAACAATAGCCCTTGTGTAGCTCTAGTGCGAGGATATTTGAAACCTAACAAAAGAAAATGTTTATTGACAAACAATATGAATTACGTTTACAGTTTCAAGTTATCGAGGTTTGACTGTATAAGTATATGTTTATGAAGATGGTTTGTGCTGAAAAACAACGATGTGTTCGACAACAGAAACTTCCCATTCAGAGTGTGAGTGAACATCTTGAAGATTAGGTTAGGTTAGGTTTTGAATAATCGTCGCATTAGAGCTACACGAGGGCTACTGGTGAAGGGTGTCGTATTTTAGAACCACAGTCAGGTGACGAGCCACAACCTGAATAGGCACCCAACACAACCGTTAAGGACGACATCGTACACAGCGTTAGGACTTTGAAGAATATTTAACGTGCACTCCCTTACACAGGGTATAATTTGTCGGACATTTTTGGCTGCACGGGCCATTTGTAGGTCGGCAGCTATTTTGCCGATGTTTGGACCCGAACCTGGGACTTTCCGCATGCTAAGCGAGTGCTTAACCGACTGGGCTCCCCAGCCCCTGCACATCGTGAAGAAGATATACTTACAAGGTTAGTCAAAATGAATAAGACAAAAAGAAAACTATTTTTAGATGAATGTATGTTTATATTAACCAAACTACAGCTACGTATGGGGACAGATAAACTATCAACCAACTACCGTCCTATTCATTTTGACTAAACCTGTATATGCAGTGTCCTACGATACAAGTTGCTATTGTGGAAAAGTACAAATGATGTTTTGTAAAGAAACCTCAGACAAATTACTTAGTGTTGAAAGGTGACATTGCTTAAATTGTTTGGAGACAACATGGTACTGCCGCCCCGGCGGCGCAATGGTTAGGATGCCAGCCTTTGAAGCTGCTGGGTTTGGGTTCGAATGGTAAGGCATGGATGTTTGTGTCCGTCAATAAATGATATTTTTCTAATGTTTGTGTCGTCTTTCTTTGCGTACGTATCTTGTGCTTGTGTCATTTCTGGTGTTGAATACATTAGACCTAAGGTCGCAGTGTTCAGCGAACTTGCCCCCCACCAAGAAAGTCATAAGTCAACATGGTACTGATGTCTAGAGCAGCCATACATTGAAATTCTGAAAACATTGTATGTGTTTATGGTCCTGAGGGGAAACCATATCAGTTCATCATTATAAGTTATGTTAAATAGATTAAGCAAAGTTTGTGTGTTTATAGCTATAACTGTATTTATGTAGATCTAATCCGTTTAGTTAGTTGTATTTTGATAGCAGACAGCAACTAAATATGATTAAATTCACTTGTTACAGTCTGTGTGATTAAAAAACTTATTTGCTAGCTTGACTAGATCGTCAATCAATTTGTGTTGGTAAATATGTATTACTTAACACATTCAGTTTTACAATAGGGAACATTATAAATAAAAAATATAGCTATGCAATAATAGTGAACCAGACCCAAGTTCGAATTGTCCTTCAATTGAGAAACTGTTTCTAGATAAAATATATACTTCAACAAAAGCAATGATCGCCAAATACAGTAACTCTGGCTTAAAAAACAAAATTTTCCTTGTCCCTTTTCGTTTTACCAGTTAGGCATTATTTAACCTTTAAAAAAAGGTCATAGGTGCAAAGAAGTGATAGGACAATATTGAACTACATTGAAACAAAAATCAAGAATTATTTCTAAAATTAAATATGAATAGTGTTAATAATAAAACTTGGAATAACATCGAAAACAGAGGGTTCTCGGTGATCCTTCTTCGAATTTGTAAAGAAAGACGTATGCAATAAGATGATACATTTACATCATAGGTTTTAAGGAATTGCCCGAAATTTGTGAACCAACCCAAAAAAGATATTTGCATAAACCAAAATACAGCTGTTATATAGGAGAATATAGAACATTAAAACGAAAATTTAAAAAAGTGTAAATTTGAATTTAATAAATATTCTATGTTTTGTAGCATTTATTATTATTATTTTTTCAATTTACAACAGCAAAACTGCAAGCACAAAGCACAGAAAGAAAACATTTTTCAATGAAATTGACTGTGCAATAAAGAGACACAAGTTAGCTTAGTTAAAGTAAAAAAAAAGTGTAAAGTTACTGTCACTGATACAAGACATTTTCTTAGGAATGATGACTTAGTAACGATTGTACGCATAATAACACTAGTACAATTGGTTGGGAGTTAAATATATTACAAAACTTTTTGGTTTCTATCTCAAATTCCACAAATTTTTCAATTTCCTGTGTTTGTTGATCTTTTAATTTAAAATTTTTCATGACAGGGAGCACTTTAGCAATATCTGGATTACGGTACAATGTACGTAAGGAATGGCAATGAAATTTATTCACAATTAATTTTGTGCACAGATTCACGTCCTTACAAACAGCTTCCAGAAATGAACGTGCAATGCGAGCGCAGTCAAATTCCATAGTCCCTCCATACTGAAATAGAAGAACAAAGATGTCTTTGTGCCCCTCTTTTGCTGTCACTTCAAGAGGTAGATCTCCATCATAATTGCCTGCAGCATTCGGATCCGCCCCTTTTTCTAAGAGGAGCTGCACTTGATCCATCCAACCTCTGAAGCACGCATAGTGAAGGGGAGTCCAGTTATCATAGCCTCTCCCACAGTTAACTTCTGCTCCACATTGAATGAGGAGGTCAAAGACTTCTCTGTGACTATTAATTGCTGCAAAAAGGAGGGGTGTATCCCCATCATCCGCAGCAGCATTCGGATCTGCTCCTTTTTCTAAGATAAGCCTCACTAGATCCACCAAACCTTTGCTAGAAGCAAAGTGGAGGGGCGTTCCCCCATCATTCGTTGCAGCATTCGGATCCGCTCCTTTTTCTAAGATAAGCCGCGCTTGATCCTCCCAATCTCTGAAACACGCCCAGTGGAGGGGAGTCCAGCCGTTGTAGCCGGCCCTACAGTCAACTTCAGCCCCACATCGAATGAGGAGGTCAAAGATTTCTCTGTGATGGTATCTTGCTGCCTCTATGAGAGGTGCATCCGCATCATTCGCTGATGCATTCGGATCCGCTCCTTTTTCTAAGAGAAGCCTCACTAGATCCACCAAACCTTTGCTAGAAGCAAAGTGGAGGGGCGTTCCCCCATCATTATTTGCAGCATTCGGATCCGCTCCTTTTTCTAAGATAAGCCGCACCTGATCCACCCAACCTCTGGAACACGCCCAGTGGAGGGGAGTCCAGCCGTTGTAGCGCCCCCTACAGTTAACTTTAGCCCCACATCGAATGAGGAGGTCAAAAATTTCTCTGTGGTGGTATCTTGCTGCCTCTATGAGAGGCGCATCTCCGCTACTATTACAGCCATCTACTAAGTTCACATCTAAGTCGATAAGTTCTCTTACCCTCTCCAAGTCTCCACGAACGACAGCGTAATCCATAGGAAATTATGCCAGTCTTTATATTGTTTTTCTTTATGGACAGATGAACAAACCAGTGGGTTTTATACACTAATATAATTGTATGCAAATCGAAAGATTACTTCCCTTTTTATTAAAAAGTAATAATGATAACTTTTTACCTCAAGAACTATATCAAAATTTGTAGATATGTACGTAATGTTTAGCTGCTTGGTTGGTTGACATATATTTTCAGGCTTGAGGACCCGCTTATATGCCATCGTCAAGTAGGACAACACAAGACGCACACATACACAAATGACAGATGCTGCCATCTGTCGCCTCCTCTACGATTTAGACCTGTCCCTGAAAGGGACATGTCTAAAAAAGAAATCTCCAGGGACCTGTACCCATGGTAAACTGCGCAATGACCAACCACAGGAAATTCGGACCCAACAGATTTAACGAGCACGTACTCCACATATACTTGGTGGGTCTTCAGTGGCACCGGGTCTCGATCTCGAGATCTTGATGACCACAAGGCTCCCTACAGCCCCATCTTTGTTTTGGTTGGTGGTTGGTTGAAATATATATTTTCAGGTTTGTGTGCTTTTTTTTGGTAATGTAATCGATTCCGGCTGCCTATTTCTAGCTTTCTTGAAAGAGCTTTAACACAGTCAAACAGAAAGAGGAGAGAAGCACCTACAAGCCTCACAAGTCCCACGTACAAAGTTTCCTATTTGATTCAGATTTTTTCAAGCTGGGGCGCAACTAGAAAACATTTCTAGGGGGGTTCAATTTTTTATTATTTTTCAATAAAAATTAATATTAAATTAAAATTATTCTTATTTAAAATAGTTTTTGATTACAATAATTCTTAATTAAATTTTTAAAATTAAAATGGTTTTTCTTTAACATTAATTTTTATGAAAATAGTCTTTAATTAAAATATGTTTTAATTGAAATAGTTTTTGATAAAAATAATTTTTAAATAAAATAGTTTTCGATTGAAAATATTTTTAATTAAAATTATTTTCAATAGACATTATTTTAATCAAAATTCTTGGTATATACAGTGTTTTACTATTAATATTAATTTATTATTACTAATTACTTTGTTATGAACAAGAATGAGTTTTTATTTTAAAAATATTTTGATCATACTTGCTTCAAATGTAATGGTGTGCACCAATTTCTTAAAAATTATAAAAGAAGTTAAATTTTCAATAAAATCATTGTATAATTAATTGTTTTTTTTTCAATTTATTTCATTTCATTTTTATTTATAAAATAAAACTCTAAAAAACTAATTAAATAAATTAAATCATACAATAATTATTTATTTAAAACAAAACTAATTCTTGTTTACAAATAGTAATTAGTAATAATAAATTAGTAGTTGCCAAGGAAAATTAAATAAACATGATTTTAATTAGAAATAACTTCAAATAAAAATAATTTTACTGAAAATAACTCCAATTGAAAATGATTTTATTTAAAAATTAATTAATAAAAAATTATTTTAATTAAAAACTATTTAATTTTAAATTATTTTAATTAAAAACTATTTTATAAGAATATTTAAAGAAAAATTATTTTTATGAAAACTATTTTAATTAAGAATCATTTTAATGAAAAAATATTGAATGTAATAATAATTTTTATTGAAAAATAATAACAAATTGAAACCCACCAGAATTTTTTTTCTAGTTGCGCCCCAGCTTGTCAAAATCGGAATCAAATAGGAAAATTTGTATGCGTGAGGCTTGAAGGTGCTTCTCTCCTTTATCTATAGCTTGCAAATGATCTTTAAAAAAAGTTAAAATATGGAACTTGGAAGTCATTTTCGGACAAACACGACCCGATCAATGAGTTGGGCTAATACTGGAGATGCCGGCATTTCAGTATTGGCCCAATAATGGGCGAGTGAAGTATTGTTTGCTGGGTGGGGTCATAATATCAAAATGTACATCATACGATTCTTCATACTTTTTTTCTATAAGAAATTTTTTTTATTAATCCCAATATAGATATGTCAGCCCTATTATTTTTTAAAATTATAATCAGAAACATGATAATGCCAAATGGCATCACAGGGACTGATAAGGTTAAAATAACAGAAAGCTGGTGAAAACATTGTTCCTGTCCGCATTGTCGTAAAAATACCCTCCAGTATTAACACTTCTGCTCTTTCATTGAAATAAATACGTTGCTAAAACAAGCTCTAAGTAGGATATTTCTTGGCAGTCTTACGTTTACTTAAAAACTAAGTTTTTTAATGCAATAAAATATATAAAAACCTATATTTTATTTCTAAAAGTTCCAAAGAGACGTCATTTTCAAAAGCCTAAACACACTTGAAATCTGCCCCGAATTAAATTAACTTTCATCATCTCCGAAATAAATTGAACTGCTGAGGCGTAAAGGAAAGACATAATTACATAATTAAATTCCTCGAAAGAAATTTATTAAATTATTAGTACTAAATTATAAATGACGAAGAAAAAGACCGTTTTCCCAGAGTATGATTAAGTCATAAATGTCTTTTAGAGATGCAATTAACGGCGATTTTTAATAAGTTTTTTTTTTTTACTTTCATGTAAATTCTGATTGAGTTTTAGCATGCAATGTAAGATTAAATAACTATTTTTAAGGGTACTGGCTAAAAATTTAATGAAACTATTTAAATATTTACAATGAAAAGAAATGACAATAACTTTAAAAGAAACTTTTAAACAATTTAATAACGGTAGATTTTATTACATGATTATAATTTTTTAAGTTTAAATTAGTTTTCCGATAATTTCGAGTAGTAATAGGCTAATTTTAAATATGTACTTTTTACTTATTTCTCTCAAATGTTCTGTGAAATGATTTTCAATTAAAAATGTAAGGATGTTTTTTTTAGTGTAAAATTTTCTTGTACGAAAATTAAATTTTTATGTAATAGTAAATTTCAAATTTGTAAAAAAAAATATTAGTCTAAAATACTATTGAATTAACCACTTTCTCCAATTACAAAACAGAATAATTAAGAAAACGAGAGTTTAATGTGGGTAAGAAAATTTTTAGCCTATGAAACTTTCAACTTATAACTTGTACTAGTGGGGCCCGGGCAGCCTAGTAGGCTAACAGTCTGTGCACTGCAGCAGATGCTGGTTCATTTCTCGCCTTCACCCTGAGTGTACTTTCTCTCTATGTGTCAGTAAAAATTCTGTCTGTGTCTGTCTTACTTGACGAAGATTTATATAAGCGGGTCACTGGTAAAGCAAGCTGTAAAATATTTGTATACCTACCAACTTGAAGTAGATTATTGACAAATACAATAAAAAAAAGTTCAATACCATTATAACTTCATATTCAGTACTTAAAATAAATTTTCTGACTGAAAATAGATAAATATGATAAACACGATATGAAAATTAATTTATTTATAAAGCATTGCTAATGTTTACAAAACGAAACTGGGGTTGGGAAGCCCAGTCGGTTTGTCACTCGCCTAGCATGCGAAAGGTACCGAGTTCGGATTGGGGCATCGCCAAAATAACTGTCTACCTATAAACTGCCTTTGCAGCCAAAAATGTCCGAAGAATAATACATCGTGTAAGGGAGTGCATGTTAAACATCCTTCAAAGTCCTAACACTGCGTACAATGTCTCCCTTAGTGGTTGCGTTGGGTGCCTATTCTGGTGTCGGCTCGTCACTTGTTTGTGGTTCTGAAATACGACGCCCGTCACCAATAGCAATTGTGTAGCTCTAGTGCGAAGATATTCAAAACCTAACAAAAGAAAATGTTTATTGACCAACAATATGAATTACGTTTACAGTTTCAAGTTATCGAGGTTTGACTGTATAAGTATATGTTTATGAAGATGGTTTGTGCTGAAAAACAACGATGTGTTCGACAACAGCAACTTCCCATTTAGAGTGTGAGTGAACATCTTGAAGATTAGGTTAGGTTAGGTTTTGAATTATCGTCGCATTAGAGCTACACGAGGGCTATTGGTGACGGGTGTCGTATTTTAGAACCACAGTCAGGTGACGAGCCACAACCTGAATGGGCACCCAACACTTAACCGTTAAGGGCGACATCGTACACAGCGTTAGGACTTTGAAGAATATTTAACGTGCACTCCCTTACACGGGGTATAATTTGTCGGACATTTTTGGCTGCACGGGCCATTTGTAGGTTGGCAGCTATTTTGCCGATGTTCGGACCCGAACCTGGGACTTTCCGCATGCTAAGCAAGTGATTAACCGACTGGGCTCCCCAGCCCCTGAATATCTTGAAGAAGATATACAAGGTTAGTCAAAATGAATGGGACAGAAAGAAAACTATTTTTAGATGAATGTATGTTTATATTAACCAAACTACAGCTACGTATGGACAGATAAACTATTAACCAACTACTGTCCTATTAAATTTTGACTAAACCTGTATATGCAGTGTCCTAAGATACAAGTTGCTATTGTGGAAAAGTACAAATGATGTTTTGTTAAGAAACCTCAGACAAATTACTTAGTGTTGAAAGGTGACATTGCTTAAATTGTTTGGAGACAACATGGTACTGCCGCCCCGGCGGCGCAATGGTTAGGATGCCAGCCTTTGAAGCTGCTGGGTTTGGGTTCGAATGGCAAGGCATGGATGTTTGTGTCTGTCAATAAAAGATATTTTTCTAATGTTTGCGTCGTTTTTCTTTGTGTATGTATCTTGTGCTTGTGCCATTTCTGGTGTTGAATGCAATAGACCTAAGGTCGCAGTGTTCAGCGAACTTGCCCCCCACCAAGAAAGTCATAAGTCAACATGGTACTGGTGTCTAGAGCAGCCATACATTGAAATTCTGAAAGCATTGTATGTGTTTATGGTCTTGAGGAAACCATATCAGTTCATCATTATAAGTTATGTGAAATAGATTAAGCAAAGTTTTGTGTAAGTTTATAGCTATAACTGTACTTATGTAGATCTAATCAGTTTAGTTAGTTGTATTTTGATGGCAGACAGCAACTAAATATGATTAAATCCACTTGTTACAGTCTGTGTGATCAAAAAACTTATTTGCTAGCTTGACTAGATCGTCAATCAATTTGTGTTGGTAAATATGTATTACTTAACACATTCAGTTTTACAATAGGGAACATTATAAATAAAAAATATAGCTATGCAATAATAGTGAACCAGACCCAAGTTTGAATTGTCCTTCAATTGAGAAACTGTTTCTAGATAAAATATATACTTCAACAAAAGCAATGATCGCCAAATACAGTAACTCTGGCTTAAAAAACAAAATTTTCCTTGTCCCTTTTCGTTTTACCAGTTAGGCGTTATTTAACCTTTAAAAAAACGTCATAGGTGCGAAGAAGTGATAGGACAATATTGAACTACATTGAAACAAAAATCAAGAATTATTTCTAAAATTAAATATGAATAGTGTTAATAATAAAACTTGGAATAACATCGAAAACAGAGGGTTCTCGGTGATCCTTCTTCG
The DNA here is from genome assembly GCA_023701765.1 of Hylyphantes graminicola. Classification (NCBI taxonomy): domain Eukaryota; kingdom Metazoa; phylum Arthropoda; class Arachnida; order Araneae; family Linyphiidae; genus Hylyphantes; species Hylyphantes graminicola. Next base: position 13,703,754 of record CM043117.1, on the reverse strand, counting down.
AATTTGTAAAGAAAGACATATGCAATAAGATGATACATTTACATCATAGGTTTTAAGGACTTACACGAAATTTGTGAACCAACCCAAAAAAGATATTTGCATTAACCAAAATATAGCTGTTACATATAGACCAGGAGAATATGGAACATTATACAAAAATTAAAAAAATAATTATGAAAAGTTAATTTAATAAATATTCTATAATTTGTAGCATTTATTATTATCTTTTGTTCAATTTACAAAAGCAAAACTGCAAGCACAAAGCACAGAAAGAAAACTTTTTCAATGAAATTGACAGTGCAATAAAAAGAAACAAGTTAGCTTAGTTAAAGTAAAAAAAAGTGTAAAGTTACTGTCACTGATACAAGACATTTTTTTAGGAATGATGACTTAGTAACGATTGTACACATAATAACACTAGTACAATTGGTTGAGAGTTAAATATATTACAAAACTTTTTGGTTTCTATCTCAAATTCCACAAATTCGGCTATTTGCTGTGTTTGTTGATCTTTTAATCTAAAGTTTTTCAAGACTGGGAGCACTTTAGCAATATCTGGATTACGGTACAATGTACGTAACGAATGGCAATGAAATTTATTCACAATTAATTTCGTGCACAGATTCACGTCCTTGCAAACAGCTTCCAGAAATGAACGTGCAATGCGGGCGCAGTCAAATTCCATAGTCCCTCCATACTGAAATAGAAGGACAAAGATGTCTTTGTGCCCTTTTTTTGCTGTCACTTCAAGAGGTAGATCTCCATTATACTTGCCTGCAGCATTCGGATTCGCCCCTTTTTCTAAGAGGAGCTGCACTTGATCCACCCAACCTCTGAAGCACGCCCAGTGTAGGGGAGTCCAGTTATTATAGCCTCTCCCACACTTAAATTCTGCTCCACATTGAATGAGGAGGTCAAAGACTTCTCTGTGACGATTCCTTGCAGCGAATACGAGGGGTGTATCCCCATCACCCGTTGCAGCATTCGGATCCGCTCCTTTTTCTAAGATAAGCCGCACTTGCTCCACCCAACCTCTGGAACACGCCCAGTGGAGGAGCGTTCTGCCATCACTTGCTGCAGCATTCGGATCCGCTCCTTTTTCTAAGATAAGCTGTGCTTGATCCTCCCAACCTCTGAAACACGCCCAGTGGAAGGGAGTCCAGCCATTGTAGCCGGCCCTACAGTTAACTTCAGCCCCACGTCGAATGAGGAGGCCAAAGATTTCTCTTTGCTGGTATCTTGCCGCTTCTATGAGAGGCGCATCTTCGCTACTATTACAGCCATCTACTAAGTTCACATCTAAGTCAATAAGTTCTCTTACCCTCTCCAAGTCTCCACGAAAAACAGCAAGAATTATGGGAAAGGCCATAATTACCATAGGAAATTATGTCAGTCTTTATATTTTTTTTCTGTATGGATAGATGAACAAACCAGGGGGTTTTATACACTAATATCCTTGTATGCAAATCGAAAGATTACTTCCCTTTCTATTAAAAAGTAATAATGATAACTTTTTACCTCACAAACTATATCAAAATGCAGATATATGTTATGTACTAGTGTTCCTTAAACATCGATAGACTATCGATAGTTTCGTACGCAACTCGATAGTTTCAACGCCGGGCGCACTTCGAAGTAAAAAATCGATAGTATTCGCCGTAGCGAGACTATCGAACTATCGATACTATCGAAGTGGACGAAGTTTTCTGGCAGTTTGCCAAAACAATCGAACTATCGATACTATCGAGCGGTCGAAGTTTTTTGGCAGCTTGCCAAAACAATCGATTGTTCTGGCACACTGCCAAAAACTTCGAATGAATTATTCGTTACTTCGAGTTGGTGATGCTACGATTGTTCGCCCTTACGTTGTTGTACTTGGCATTGAAATAACGTCACACTGGAGCTACGCGAGATTTTATTTATTTATTTATTTATTTATTTATTTATTTATTTATTTATTTATTTATTTATTTATTTATTTATTTATTTATTTATTTATTTATTTATTTATTTATTTATTTATTTATTTATTTATTTATTTATTTATTTATTTATTTATTTATTTATTTATTTATTTATTTTGTAGTTTGTTTATTTTGTAATTTAGTAATTTGTTTATTTTGTAATTTAGTAATTTGTTTATTTTGTAATTTAGTAATTTGTTTATTTTGTAATTTAGTAATTTGTTTATTTTGTAATTTAGTAATTTGTTTATTTTGTAATTTAGTAATTTGTTTATTTTGTAATTTAGTAATTTGTTTATTTTGTAATTTAGTAATTTGTTTATTTTGTAATTTAGTAATTTGTTTATTTTGTAATTTAGTAATTTGTTTATTTTGTAATTTAGTAATTTGTTTATTTAGCAATTTAGTAATTTGTTTATTTAGCAATTTATTAATTTGTTTATTTAGCAATTTATTAATTTATTTATTTAGCAACTTATTAATTTATTTATTTAGCAACTTATTAATTTATTTATTTAGCAACTTATTAATTTATTTATTTAGCAACTTATTAATTTATTTATTTAGCAACTTATTAATTTATTTATTTAGCAACTTATTAATTTATTTATTTAGCAACTTATTTATTTAATAATTTATTTATTTAATAATTTATTTATTTAATAATTTATTTATTTAATAATTTATTTATATAATAATTTAGTAATTTAATTATTTTTTTAGTAATTGAGTGAGTTATTTAGTATTTTATTTTATTTTTAGTAATTTAGTTATTTGATTACTTATTTAGCAACTTAGTATTTTATTTATTTAATAATTTAGTAATTTATTTATATAGTAACTTAGTAATTCATTTATTTGGTAATTTATTTATTTAGGAATTAAGTAAGTTTTTTAGTAATTTATATAGTAATTTAGTAACTTATTAATTTAGTAATTTAGTGAGTTATTTATATATTTAGTAATTTATTTATATATTTTGAAATTTATTAAGTTATTTATATATTTAGTAATTAAGTATTTATTTATTTAGTTAGATGGTCAGTTCTTTTTTTAGTAATTTAGTAATTTATTTGGTAATTTGTTTCCTTATTTAGTAAATGTTTCACTTATCAAGTAAGATTGGCATTAAAATAACGTTGCACTGGAGCTAAGCGAGAATTCATTCATTCATTCATTTATATAGTAATTTTATTCATATGTAGTAATTTATTTATATAGTATTTTATTTATATAGTATTTTATTTATATAGTATTTTATTCATATAGTATTTTATTTATATACTATTATATTTAGTAATTTATTAAATTATTTATTTCTCTGAATTAACTGTACTCTAGAGCTTCACGATTGCATTCATTTACTTATTCATATACTTATTAGTTGCCTTTGGCTTTAAATTAACGTTACACTAGAGCTACAAAAGGTTACGTTAGGTTAGGTTTGAATTATCGTCGCACTAGAGCTAAACGAAGGCTGTTGGCGACGGGCGTCGTATTTTAGAACCACAGTCAGGTGACGAGCCAACACCTGAATATGCACCCAACGCAACCGTTAAGGGCGACATCGTACGCAGCGTTAGGACTCACTAACGTGCACTCCCTTACATATAGATATACATATCGATATAGATATCAATACATATATCGATATACATATAGGTGTACATTTCGATATACAGTGAAAATATATCGATAGACAAATCGATGTGGATACGTATATCGCTATAGATATATATACGTATATCGATATAGATATAGGTACGTATATCAATATAGATATCGATACGGATATCGATACATATATTGATATCGATACATATATCGAATCGATACATATATCGAATCGATACATATATCAATATCGATACGTATATCGATAAAGATATCGATACGTATATCGATAAAGATATCGATATCGATACGTAATCGATATAGATATCGATATCGATACGTATATCGATATAGATATCGATACGCATATCGATATCGATATTTATATCGATACGTATATCGATATATATATCGATATTTATATCGATACGTATATCGATATAGATATCGATACACACATCGATATCGATATGTATATCGATACGTAAATCGATATCGATATGTACATCGATAAAGATATCGATATCGATACTTAGATATCGATATCGATACGTATATCGATATAGATACGTATATCGATACCAATACGTATATTGATATCGATACGTATAATCGATATCGATACGTATATCGATATAGATACGTATATCGATACCAATACGTATATTGATATCGATATTGATATCGATACGTATATCGATATAGATATCGATACGTATATCGATATAGATATCGATACGTATATCGATATAGATATCGATACGTTTATCGATATAGATATCGATACGTATATCGATATAGATATCGATACGTTTATCGATATAGATATCGATACGTATATCGATATAGATATCGATACGTATATCGATATAGATATCGATACGTATATCGATATAGATATCGATACGTATATCGATATAGATATCGATGCGTATATCGATATCGATACGTATATCGATATCGATACGTATATCGATATAGATATCGATACGTATATCGATATAGATATCGATACGTATATCGATATAGATATCGATACGTATATCGATATAGATATCGATGCGTATATCGAAAAAGATACTTTTATCGGTATCGATACGTATATCGATATAGATATCGATACCAATACGTATATCGATATCGATGCGTATATCGATATTGATATCGATACGTATATCGATATAGATATCGATACTCTATTGATATCGATACGTATATCGATATCGATACGTATATCGATATCGATACGTATATCGATATAGATACGTATATCGATATAGATATCGATACGTATATCGATACCGATACGTATATCGATATCGATGCGTATATCGATATCGATGCGTATATCGATATCGATGCGAAAATCGATATCGATGCGCATATCGATATCGATGCGTATATCGATATTGATATCGATACGTATATCGATACCGATACGTATATCGATATCGATACGTATATCGATATCGATACGTATATCGATATAGATACGTATATCGATATCGGTACGTATGTCGATATAGATACGTATATCGATATAGATACGTATATCGATATAGATATCGATACCGATACGTATATCGATATCGATACGTATTAGATACGTATATCGATATAGATATCGATACGTATATCTATAAAGATATCGATACGTATATCTATAAAGATATCGATATCGATACGTAAAGATATCGATACCGATACGCATATCGAGATAGCATACATCGATAGACGCATACATCGATTTACAAATCGATATTGCTATCGATATAGATATATAAATATATCGATATTTATATACATTAATATATATAAATTAATTCCCCCATGTAGCTCTAGTGTAGCGTTATCTATGGCAAGCATTATTAATAAGTATATGAATAAATAAATAAATACCTTCGTGAAGCTGTAGTGTACCGTTAATTTAGTGTAATATATACAATTATTAAATGTAATACAATAATTAGCGTCAATACCTAAATGCAATTTAATACAATACTTAAATGCAATACACCACAATACCGAAATACAATGCAATACCTAGAAGCATTACGTTACAATACCTAGATGCAATGCGATATAATACCTAAATACAATACCTAAATAAAATAAATACCTAAATACAATAGAATACCTCAATAAAACAATACAATACCTAAATACAATGCAACACCTAAATACAATACAATACTGTCTTGAATACAATACAATACCTAAATACAATACAATACAATAAATACCTAAATACAATACAATAAATACCTAAATACAATACCTAAATACAATACAATAAATACCTAAATACAATACCTAAATACAATACCTAAATACAATACAATAAATACCTAAATACAATACAATAAATACTTAAATACAATAAAATAAATACCTCAATGCAATGCAATACAATACTTAAATACAATATAATACTTAAATACAATACCTGAATACAATACAATACCAACATACAATACAATATTTAAATACAATACCTAAATACAATATAATAAATACCTAAATACAGTGCAATACCTAAATACAATACAATACTTAAATACAATATAATACTTAATACAATACAATGCAATACCTAAATACAATGCAACATTTTTTCAATGCAATACTTAAATACAATACAATACAGTAAATACCTAAATACAATATAATATATACCTAAATACAATATAATACTTAAATACAATACAATACAATACAATACCTGAATATAGTGCAATACGCTAAATACAGTACAATACCAAAATACAATACAATATATAACCTTAATGAAATACAAACCTAAATACAATACATTACCTAACTAAAATAAAATACCTAAATACCATACAATACCTAAATACAATAAAATACCTGAATACAATGCAACACCTAAATACAATACAATACTTAAATACAATACAATACCTAAATACAATGCAATACCTAAATACAGTAGCCGCCGCTTAAATGAATCACATCCGTCCCAGTACGTTTTGAACCAATTAAGCGGCTGAACCATTTAACCGAAAGTCATGAAATTATAAAGAAAAAGTTGTCATCATGAGACATAATGTGATTTTTTTAATACTTGTTACTAAGTAATACTTCTACTACATATTATTAAGAAAAACACGTTATGTTATGTTTAATAAAATCCACAGAGTCATACAAATTAACAGGTAATATACGAATACCTACAAAAATTTAATAATTTGAACGATATTATGTATAAATTTAAAACAAAATTTAAAAGCATAAACAACAATGTTTACTATAGTACTAAAATTTAGTTAAATTTTGCTTACTTGAATGAATACTTCGTTGTTTTCGCCTGTGTTGTCGTAAAACTGATAAGTTCGTTTACCTTCCTTTCAATGTCAGAAGAGGGATTATAATCATCACACATAACTCCCCGTTGCTCTAAAGTTTTTAATATTTGAAGAGCCCGGCATATTTTTACTCCTCGCGGCATTAAACCATTCTAATAAAGCGTTTTCTACGTCTTCTGCTTTGCCAACTCGCTGACATTTCCGATTTATGTTGGGCTCTGTTTCGCAACTTTCTATAATTTCATTTCTTCTCCTCAAAATCCTACATAAAGTTGCTTGAGAAAGTCCTAATTTAATTGCAGCTTCTCTTTGACTGCATTTTTCCAGATTATAAATATATTTTTTAGGAGTTCATATTTTTTGGCTAAGCTAAAATCTTTCCGCTTAAACATCGCAATAACACTCCGAAAAACACGTACTTAATTTAATCGATCAAAAATCAAAGCGATTCTACTGTCTACACCTTCATGCACACGTGTCTATTACAAATTCCTTCCCCTCTACCCCCTCCCCCCCACTATAGTTCTCTCTCTCCTTGCCTTAATACAATTTCTGCGATTTACCTTTTTTTAAAGATGGATTCGTCGGCGCCTCTTTGGTTCGCATTTGTAGTTAGAGGTCATTTGGGGTAAAAAAAAATACCACGAATCGTAGAAAAAAGGAACTTTTATATAATTTTTTGAGTCCTTAAAACGGCGGTAAAAAGGTGATTTGATTCCGATAAGCGGCGGATTTTCAATGTAAAAAGTGATTCCGTTCTGTTCTACGAAATTTATTCCAATTAAGCGGCTGATTCAATTAACCAGTGATTCCAAAAAGCGGCGGCTACTGTATAATGCAATACTTAAATGCAATACAATACCTAAATACAATACAATACCTGTATACAAAACAATACAATAATTAAATACAATACCTAAAAACAATGCATTAAAATTTAAGGCAATACCTAATTTAAATTACTATATAGATAAATTCCTAAATTACTAAATTAGTTACTAAATTACTAAATAAATTACTACGTTAGTTACTAAATTACTAAATAAATTACTAATTTTCTGAATAACTTACTAAATTACAAACTAAATAAATAAATTACTAAATATGTTACTAAATTACTAAATAAATAAATAAATTGCTAAATAAATAATTAAATTACTAAATTACTATATAAATACATATTTTACTAAGTAAGTTACTAAATGACTAAATATCATAATAAATCCCTAAATAAATATTAAATTACTAAATATATAAAAAAATAACAAAATAATTAATTAAATTACTAAATTACTATATAAATGTATATTTTACTAAATAAGTTACTAAATAAATGTATATTTTACTAAATAAGTTACTAAATTACTAAATAAATTAAATTACTTAATAAATAATTAAAGTACTAAATTACTATATAAATAAATATTTTACAAAATAAGTTACCTACTAAATTACTAAATAAGTTACTAAATTTCCAAATATGTTACTAAATAACTAAATGTTCGCGTAGCTCCAGTGCAACGTTTTTTCAATGCCAAGCACACCTACATTACGTAAACAATCGAAGTAACATTAATGCATTATCCATTCGAAGTTTTTGGCATTGTGCCAGAACAATCGATTGTTTTGGCAAGCTGCCAGAAAACTTCGGCCGCTCGATAGTATCGATAGTTCGATTGTTTTGGCACGCTGCCAAAAAACTTCGTCCACTTCGATAGTATCGATAGTTCGATAGTCTCGCTTCGGCGAATACTATCGATTGTCAACTCGATCTATTCGGCCTACGAATGAATTATTCATTCGAATAGGAAACTATCGATGTTTAAGGAACACTATTATGTACAATCTTTGTTTGGGTAATGGGTAATGTAATCGATTCTGGCTGCCTATGTCTAGCCTCCGTAAAGAAGCTTTAACTTAGCCAATTACGCTTTGTAATTTAGAACCATGGTCAAGTGAGGAAGTCGACACCTGAGCGGGCACCCAATGGAACTTCGAGCGACATCGTACGCTAACGCCGTCGGGACTTCCGACTCCACAGATTTTTAACGAGCACGTATATCGCAGTGTACTCGGGCACCCCGGTGAATTTTAGAGAAATTTTTGTTTGGCTGCAATGAAAATGAAATTTTTATAACAATTCTTTAAATCACTTTAGTTGAAAAAAAAATTCTTCAATTCATTTAATACTTGAGAAGGTGGAAAATTGTAGATGCATTAAAAATATAGTTACAGTTGAAAGCTAGAAATAATAGTTTGGTTGGTTGACTAGATGGTTT
>CM043117.1:13082068-13089568 GCA_023701765.1 Hylyphantes graminicola | reverse complement strand
AAAAAAAAAAAAAAAAAAAAAAAAAAAAAAAAAAAAAAAAAAAAAAAAAAAAAAAAAAAAAAAAAAAAAAAAAAAAAAAAAAAAAAAAAAAAAAAAAAAAAAAAAAAAAAAAAAAAAAAAAAAAAAAAAAAAAAAAAAAAAAAAAAAAAAAAAAAAAAAAAAAAAAAAAAAAAAAAAAAAAAAAAAAAAAAAAAAAAAAAAAAAAAAAAAAAAAAAAAAAAAAAAAAAAAAAAAAAAAAAAAAAAAAAAAAAAAAAAAAAAAAAAAAAAAAAAAAAAAAAAAAAAAAAAAAAAAAAAAAAAAAAAAAAAAAAAAAAAAAAAAAAAAAAAAAAAAAAAAAAAAAAAAAAAAAAAAAAAAAAAAAAAAAAAAAAAAAAAAAAAAAAAAAAAAAAAAAAAAAAAAAAAAAAAAAAAAAAAAAAAAAAAAAAAAAAAAAAAAAAAAAAAAAAAAAAAAAAAAAAAAAAAAAAAAAAAAAAAAAAAAAAAAAAAAAAATAAAAAAAAAAAAAAAAAAAAAAAAAAAAAAAAAAAAAAAAAAAAAAAAAAAAAAAAAAAAAAAAAAAAAAAAAAAAAAAAAAAAAAAAAAAAAAAAAAAAAAAAAAAAAAAAAAAAAAAAAAAAAAAAAAAAAAAAAAAAAAAAAAAAAAAAAAAAAAAAAAAAAAAAAAAAAAAAAAAAAAAAAAAAAAAAAAAAAAAAAAAAAAAAAAAAAAAAAAAAAAAAAAAAAAAAAAAAAAAAAAAAAAAAAAAAAAAAAAAAAAAAAAAAAAAAAAAAAAAAAAAAAAAAAAAAAAAAAAAAAAAAAAAAAAATAAAAAAAAAAAAAAAAAAAAAAAAAAAAAAAAAAAAAAAAAAAAAAAAAAAAAAAAAAAAAAAAAAAAAAAAAAAAAAAAAAAAAAAAAAAAAAAAAAAAAAAAAAAAAAAAAAAAAAAAAAAAAAAAAAAAAAAAAAAAAAAAAAAAAAAAAAAAAAAAAAAAAAAAAAAAAAAAAAAAAAAAAAAAAAAAAAAAAAAAAAAAAAAAAAAAAAAAAAAAAAAAAAAAAAAAAAAAAAAAAAAAAAAAAAAAAAAAAAAAAAAAAAAAAAAAAAAAAAAAAAAAAAAAAAAAAAAAAAAAAAAAAAAAAAAAAAAAAAAAAAAAAAAAAAAAAAAAAAAAAAAAAAAAAAAAAAAAAAAAAAAAAAAAAAAAAAAAAAAAAAAAAAAAAAAAAAAAAAAAAAAAAAAAAAAAAAAAAAAAAAAAAAAAAAAAAAAAAAAAAAAAAAAAAAAAAAAAAAAAAAAAAAAAAAAAAAAAAAAAAAAAAAAAAAAAAAAAAAAAAAAAAAAAAAAAAAAAAAAAAAAAAAAAAAAAAAAAAAAAAAAAAAAAAAAAAAAAAAAAAAAAAAAAAAAAAAAAAAAAAAAAAAAAAAAAAAAAAAAAAAAAAAAAAAAAAAAATAAAAAAAAAAAAAAAAAAAAAAAAAAAAAAAAAAAAAAAAAAAAAAAAAAAAAAAAAAAAAAAAAAAAAAAAAAAAAAAAAAAAAAAAAAAAAAAAAAAAAAAAAAAAAAAAAAAAAAAAAAAAAAAAAAAAAAAAAAAAAAAAAAAAAAAAAAAAAAAAAAAAAAAAAAAAAAAAAAAAAAAAAAAAAAAAAAAAAAAAAAAAAAAAAAAAAAAAAAAAAAAAAAAAAAAAAAAAAAAAAAAAAAAAAAAAAAAAAAAAAAAAAAAAAAAAAAAAAAAAAAAAAAAAAAAAAAAAAAAAAAAAAAAAAAAAAAAAAAAAAAAAAAAAAAAAAAAAAAAAAAAAAAAAAAAAAAAAAAAAAAAAAAAAAAAAAAAAAAAAAAAAAAAAAAAAAAAAAAAAAAAAAAAAAAAAAAAAAAAAAAAAAAAAAAAAAAAAAAAAAAAAAAAAAAAAAAAAAAAAAAAAAAAAAAAAAAAAAAAAAAAAAAAAAAAAAAAAAAAAAAAAAAAAAAAAAAAAAAAAAAAAAAAAAAAAAAAAAAAAAAAAAAAAAAAAAAAAAAAAAAAAAAAAAAAAAAAAAAAAAAAAAAAAAAAAAAAAAAAAAAAAAAAAAAAAAAAAAAAAAAAAAAAAAAAAAAAAAAAAAAAAAAAAAAAAAAAAAAAAAAAAAAAAAAAAAAAAAAAAAAAAAAAAAAAAAAAAAAAAAAAAAAAAAAAAAAAAAAAAAAAAAAAAAAAAAAAAAAAAAAAAAAAAAAAAAAAAAAAAAAAAAAAAAAAAAAAAAAAAAAAAAAAAAAAAAAAAAAAAAAAAAAAAAAAAAAAAAAAAAAAAAAAAAAAAAAAAAAAAAAAAAAAAAAAAAAAAAAAAAAAAAAAAAAAAAAAAAAAAAAAAAAAAAAAAAAAAAAAAAAAAAAAAAAAAAAAAAAAAAAAAAAAAAAAAAAAAAAAAAAAAAAAAAAAAAAAAAAAAAAAAAAAAAAAAAAAAAAAAAAAAAAAAAAAAAAAAAAAAAAAAAAAAAAAAAAAAAAAAAAAAAAAAAAAAAAAAAAAAAAAAAAAAAAAAAAAAAAAAAAAAAAAAAAAAAAAAAAAAAAAAAAAAAAAAAAATAAAAAAAAAAAAAAAAAAAAAAAAAAAAAAAAAAAAAAAAAAAAAAAAAAAAAAAAAAAAAAAAAAAAAAAAAAAAAAAAAAAAAAAAAAAAAAAAAAAAAAAAAAAAAAAAAAAAAAAAAAAAAAAAAAAAAAAAAAAAAAAAAAAAAAAAAAAAAAAAAAAAAAAAAAAAAAAAAAAAAAAAAAAAAAAAAAAAAAAAAAAAAAAATAAAAAAAAAAAAAAAAAAAAAAAAAAAAAAAAAAAAAAAAAAAAAAAAAAAAAAAAAAAAAAAAAAAAAAAAAAAAAAAAAAAAAAAAAAAAAAAAAAAAAAAAAAAAAAAAAAAAAAAAAAAAAAAAAAAAAAAAAAAAAAAAAAAAAAAAAAAAAAAAAAAAAAAAAAAAAAAAAAAAAAAAAAAAAAAAAAAAAAAAAAAAAAAAAAAAAAAAAAAAAAAAAAAAAAAAAAAAAAAAAAAAAAAAAAAAAAAAAAAAAAAAAAAAAAAAAAAAAAAAAAATAAAAAAAAAAAAAAAAAAAAAAAAAAAAAAAAAAAAAAAAAAAAAAAAAAAAAAAAAAAAAAAAAAAAAAAAAAAAAAAAAAAAAAAAAAAAAAAAAAAAAAAAAAAAAAAAAAAAAAAAAAAAAAAAAAAAAAAAAAAAAAAATAAAAAAAAAAAAAAAAAAAAAAAAAAAAAAAAAAAAAAAAAAAAAAAAAAAAAAATAAAAAAAAAAAAAAAAAAAAAAAAAAAAAAAAAAAAAAAAAAAAAAAAAAAAAAAAAAAAAAAAAATAAAAAAAAAAAAAAAAAAAAAAAAAAAAAAAAAAAAAAAAAAAAAAAAAAAAAAAAAAAAAAAAAAAAAAAAAAAAAAAAAAAAAAAAAAAAAAAAAAAAAAAAAAAAAAAAAAAAAAAAAAAAAAAAAAAAAAAAAAAAAAAAAAAAAAAAAAAAAAAAAAAAAAAAAAAAAAAAAAAAAAAAAAAAAAAAAAAAAAAAAAAAAAAAAAAAAAAAAAAAAAAAAAAAAAAAAAAAAAAAAAAAAAAAAAAAAAAAAAAAAAAAAAAAAAAAAAAAAAAAAAAAAAAAAAAAAAAAAAAAAAAAAAAAAAAAAAAAAAAAAAAAAAAAAAAAAAAAAAAAAAAAAAAAAAAAAAAAAAAAAAAAAAAAAAAAAAAAAAAAAAAAAAAAAAAAAAAAAAAAAAAAAAAAAAAAAAAAAAAAAAAAAAAAAAAAAAAAAAAAAAAAAAAAAAAAAAAAAAAAAAAAAAAAAAAAAAAAAAAAAAAAAAAAAAAAAAAAAAAAAAAAAAAAAAAAAAAAAAAAAAAAAAAAAAAAAAAAAAAAAAAAAAAAAAAAAAAAAAAAAAAAAAAAAAAAAAAAAAAAAAAAAAAAAAAAAAAAAAAAAAAAAAAAAAATAAAAAAAAAAAAAAAAAAAAAAAAAAAAAAAAAAAAAAAAAAAAAAAAAAAAAAAAAAAAAAAAAAAAAAAAAAAAAAAAAAAAAAAAAAAAAAAAAAAAAAAAAAAAAAAAAAAAAAAAAAAAAAAAAAAAAAAAAAAAAAAAAAAAAAAAAAAAAAAAAAAAAAAAAAAAAAAAAAAAAAAAAAAAAAAAAAAAAAAAAAAAAAAAAAAAAAAAAAAAAAAAAAAAAAAAAAAAAAAAAAACAAAAAAAAAAAAAAAAAAAAAAAAAAAAAAAAAAAAAAAAAAAAAAAAAATAAAAAAAAAAAAAAAAATAAAAAAAAAAAAAAAAAAAAAAATACAACACCCACATATAAAAAAAAAAAAAAAAATTAACAAAAAAAAAAAAAATAAAAAAAAAAAAGACAAAAAAAAAAAAAAAAAAAAAAAAAAACTTAAAAAAAAAAAAACAAAAATTCAAAAAAAAAATACAAAAACAAAAAAATACACACCCCCCCCCCCCCCCACCCCCCCCCCCCCCCCCCCACCCCCCCCCCCCCCCCCCCCCCCCCACCCCCCCCCCCCCCCCCCCCCCCCCCCCCCCCCCCCCCCCCCCCCCCCCCCCCCCCCCCCCCCCCCCCCCCCCCCCCCCCCCCCCCCCCCCCCCCCCCCCCCCCCCCCCCCCCCCCCCCCCCCCCCCCCCCCCCCCCCCCCCCCCCCCCCCCCCCCCCCCCCCCCCCCCCCCCCCCCCCCCCCCCCCCCCCCCCCCCCCCCCCCCCCCCCCCCCCCCCCCCCCCCCCCCCCCCCCCCCCCCCCCCCCCCCCCCCCCCCCCCCCCCCCCCCCCCCCCCCCCCCCCCCCCCCCCCCCCCCCCCCCCCCCCCCCCCCCCCCCCCCCCCCCCCCCCCCCCCCCCCCCCCCCCCCCCCCCCCCCCCCCCCCCCCCCCCCCCCCCCCCCCCCCCCCCCCCCCCCCCCCCCCCCCCACCCCCCCCCCCCCCCCCCCCCCCCCCCCCCCCCCCCCCCCCCCCCCCCCCCCCCCCCCCCCCCCCCCCCCCCCCCCCCCCCCCCCCACCCCCCCCCCCCCCCCCCCCCCCCCCCCCCCCCACCCCCCCCCCCCCCCCCCCCCCCCCCCCCCCCACCCCCCCCCCCCCCCCCCCCCCCCCCCCCCCCCCCCCCCCCCCCCCCCCCCCCCCCCCCCCCCCCCCCCCCACCCCCCCCCCCCCCCCCCCCCCCCCCCCCCCCCCCCCCCCCCCCCCCCCCCCCCCCCCCCCCCCCCCCCCCCCCCCCCCCCCCCCCCCCCCCCCCCCCCCCCCCCCCCCCCCCCCCCCCCCCCCCCCCCCCCCCCCCCCCCCCCCCCCCCCCCCCCCCCCCCCCCCCCCCCCCCCCCCCCCCCCCCCCCCCCCCCCCCCCCCCCCCCCCCCCCCCCCCCCCCCCCCCCCCCCCCCCCCCCCCCCCCCCCCCCCCCCCCCCCCCCCCCCCCCCCCCCCCCCCCCCCCCCCCCCCCCCCCCCCCCCCCCCCCCCCCCCCCCCCCCCCCCCCCCCCCCCCCCCCCCCCCCCCCCCCCCCCCCCCCCCCCCCCCCCCCCCCCCCCCCCCCCCCCCCCCCCCCCCCCCCCCCCCCCCCCCCCCCCCCCCCCCCCCCCCCCCCCCCCCCCCCCCCCCCCCCCCCCCCCCCCCCCCCCCCCCCCCCCCCCCCCCCCCCCCCCCCCCCCCCCCCCCCCCCCCCCCCCCCCCCCCCCCCCCCCCCCCCCCCCCCCCCCCCCCCCCCCCCCCCCCCCCCCCCCCCCCCCCCCCCCCCCCCCCCCCCCCCCCCCCCCCCCCCCCCCCCCCCCCCCCCCCCCCCCCCCCCCCCCCCCCCCCCCCCCCCCCCCCCCCCCCCCCCCCCCCCCCCCCCCCCCCCCCCCCCCCCCCCCCCCCCCCCCCCCCCCCCCCCCCCCCCCCCCCCCCCCCCCCCCCCCCCCCCCCCCCCCCCCCCCCCCCCCCCCCCCCCCCCCCCCCCCCCCCCCCCCCCCCCCCCCCCCCCCCCCCCCCCCCCCCCCCCCCCCCCCCCCCCCCCCCCCCCCCCCCCCCCCCCCCCCCCCCCCCCCCCCCCCCCCCCCCCCCCCCCCCCCCCCCCCCCCCCCCCCCCCCCCCCCCCCCCCCCCCCCCCCCCCCCCCCCCCCCCCCCCCCCCCCCCCCCCCCCCACCCCCCCCCCCCCCCCCCCCCCCCCCCCCCCCCCCCCCCCCCCCCCCCCCCCCCCCCCCCCCCCCCCCCCCCCCCCCCCCCCCCCCCCCCCCCCCCCCCCCCCCCCCCCCCCCCCCCCCCCCCCCCCCCCCCCCCCCCCCCCCCCCCCCCCCCCCCCCCCCCCCCCCCCCCCCCCCCCCCCCCCCCCCCCCCCCCCCCCCCCCCCCCCCCCCCCCCCCCCCCCCCCCCCCCCCCCCCCCCCCCCCCCCCCCCCCCCCCCCCCCCCCCCCCCCCCCCCCCCCCCCCCCCCCCCCCCCCCCCCCCCCCCCCCCCCCCCCCCCCCCCCCCCCCCCCCCCCCCCCCCCCCCCCCCCCCCCCCCCCCCCCCCCCCCCCCCCCCCCCCCCCCCCCCCCCCCCCCCCCCCCCCCCCCCCCCCCCCCCCCCCCCCCCCCCCCCCCCCCCCCCCCCCCCCACCCCCCCCCCCCCCCCCCCCCCCCCCCCCCCCCCCCCCCCCCCCCCCCCCCCCCCCCCCCCCCCCCCCCCCCCCCCCCCCCCCCCCCCCCCCCCCCCCCCCCCCCCCCCCCCCCCCCCCCCCCCCCCCCCCCCCCCCCCCCCCCCCCCCCCCCCCCCCCCCCCCCCCCCCCCCCCCCCCCCCCCCCCCCCCCCCCCCCCCCCCCCCCCCCCCCCCCCCCCCCCCCCCCCCCCCCCCCCCCCCCCCCCCCCCCCCCCACCCCCCCCCCCCCCCCCCCCCCCCCCCCCCCCCCCCCCCCCCCCCCCCCCCCCCCCCCCCCCCCCCCCCCCCCCCCCCCCCCCCCCCCCCCCCCCCCCCCCCCCCCCCCCCCCCCCCCCCCCCCCCCCCCCCCCCCCCCCCCCCCCCCCCCCCCCCCCCCCCCCACCCCCCCCCCCCCCCCCCCCCCCCCCCACCCCCCCCCCCCCCCCCCCCCCCCCCCCCCCCCCCCCCCCCCCCCCCACCCCCCCCCCCCCCCCCCCCCCCCCCCCCCCCCCCCCCACCCCCCCCCCCCCCCCCCCCCCCCCCCCCCCCCCCCCCCCCCCCCCCCCCCCCCCCCCCCCCCCCCCCCCCCCCCCCCCCCCCCCCCCCCCCCCCCCCCCCCCCCCCCCCCCCCCCCCCCCCCCCCCCCCCCCCCCCCCCCCCCCCCCCCCCCCCCCCCCCCCCCCCCCCCCCCCCCCCCCCCCCCCCCCCCCCCCCCCCCCCCCCCCCCCACCCCCCCCCCCCCCCCCCCCCCCCCCCCCCCCCCCCCCCCCCCCCCCCCCCCCCCCCCCCCCCCCCCCCCCCCCCCCCCCCCCCCCCCCCCCCCCCCCCCCCCCCACCCCCCCCCCCCCCCCCCCCCCCCCCCCCCCCCCCCCCCCCCCACCCCCCCCCCCCCCCCCCCCCCCCACCCCCCCCCCCCCCCCCCCCCCCCCCCCCCCCCCCCCCCCCCCCCCCCCCCCCCCCCCCCCCCCCCCCCCCC